>JBBMOE010000037.1:3241089-3483589 GCA_037975065.1 Chaetodon trifasciatus
GGGGGGGGGGGGTATTCAGATGAGAGGACACGGAAGCGACCGGCCCGTCCGACGCGTTGCAGACCATAACTGGAGTCAAAGTCCAGTCTCGCCTTCACATTGCTTATCAGTTTCTTAGTATACCTGAGACGACCGCTCTCTGTGGACACTGTAGCGGCTGCATGGCGCTTTGCAGGTGACTGTGCTCGTGTGGTGAGTGTCCTTTGGTAGACTGCCTTCGACTTTTTTGTGTGGAAAGTCTCCTGTGAAAACACTGTTTAATGTTTCAGCAGCTGTTTTTTGATGTGGTCGGCCAGGTAGAGGAAGGAGACGGGATTGGTGGTGGTGGTGGTGGTGGTGGTGGAGGAGCAGTGAGGGACAAAAGCAAGAACCTGTTGTGTAGGTCTGGATGTGTGGGGTGTGGTAAGGTGGCAGGCGTGTTTGTTGCTTCATTATTCAGTCCCTTGCGTAGAGGCTTCCAACACGGACACCTTCTCAGCTTACACCCCTCAGTGTGAATGGATGCTGGTTGACTCAGAGGGACCAGGCTGAGTCTGCTGTAGTGGGTCACACTTGGAGTAAGCTTGCTGTTTCTGTGTGATGTTAAAAACCATTGCACAGACCAACCCCAGACACATTTGACAGCTCATCTAAAGGAACTGAATTGTTGATTTGAGTTGGTATAGTCAGCTGATTGGTGAGTTTCACTGCGGCATGGACATGCCTGTCATATTCCTCTTAATACCCTGCAGGCATGTCTGCTTTGACCTGCTGGAACAGAGATGGAAAAGATTGGGAGTAGGTTTGGACACGCTGTTTGCTCAGAAATGTCCTCTCTGTAAGATGTGAAAAGGAGGGGGAAAAATCAGAAGTTGGACATTTCTTTTACTGCCTAGAATTTGTTCCTAGCCATGTTGTCTGTGGGGGCTAAAGTCTTGCTGCTCAGCCAGTTGTTTTAGCCAGGGCTATCATTTGTGAGCCGCGGTAATGACGGGCTTTCTGAGTACACCACGGGTGTGTCCCTCTGACACACAGAAGCTGGGGTTTTCTTGTATTTGCTCCTCCTCCCTGCCTGTCTTCATTTTCTCTCTTTCTCTTTCTCTCACTGCTTTCGACGGTTACACCTGCAGTCTGTTTTTATTTGAACTGTGAGCGCGTCAGCTTGCTTTCCACGCAGGGGGTGACGTGAGGTACGACAGTGCACGCAGAGTGAAATCAAAGGGCACAGATTTCTAGAGCTGTGAACGCAGTACCCTCCCTCAGTGCTAGTGGTTGACTTCTTGGAAAGGTTGAGTGTCAGTTTGCACTTTTACGGTCGTCGCTACAGCAGCTCAACCAACCAGCTTCCTTGTTAAGTGGTGGTCATACTGTGATTGTAAGTCACCAGTGGTAAAGCTTTCCCCACTGCTGAACATTGGTTTTTAGTTTGTTGGGAATGTTGATACTGTCTTGTTTTTAAATCCTTTTTGAAATATTACAGAATTTCTGTGTTGTGTGACTGTGATAACGTCTCATTATTGACTGAAGTTGAAGAGAAGACTGAAATGAGATACAGGAAGAGCTGACCCATGTTGACTAAATCAATTATGACAGTACTAGAAAGTTAAACAACAAGAGAATTACTGTGTTAAGTTTTGCAAGTGAAGCAAGGTTTTTGTCATGTATTCATAGTGGAACCCACTCCATTCCATTATTAATTGATTACTTACAATACGCAATTTGAGTATATGTTGATTAACTTTTCCCACGTTTGCCATATTGTGATATACCAGTGTAGCGATATGACAAAACACATAAAATCGTATATCAGATACTTCAGCCATTTTTGGTTCCGGCAGGACTCAGTGTCAGTATTAAATATAAGATGGCGTTCATGATAATGCCTTTATATATTTACTCTATCTTGAGGGACACAGTTTTGCCAAGGCAGTAAGCCTCCCAGATGCTGATGGGTCTTGTCCTGTGTTCAATATAGTTTGTAGATTATGACCTAGTCAGTATCCACAATCGTTAAATATAGGCATTTGTAGTATGAAATAGGCCTGTGCTCTCTTTGTAAAACACTGCTGGAAACCCTTTGTCGAGGATATTGTTACTGAGGTCAAATTACCTCATTACCACCGGGGTGTAATGGCCAAGCAGGTAGTGGCATTCATTATTCATTTCTCACAGCAAAATAATGAGTAGATTGGTCATTTGACAGAGAAAAGCAATTAAACAATCATTAAGTAATTTAAGTTTCTAAGAAAGCAAAAATATCCAGCATGTGCTGGGTCTAGCTTTTCATATGTGAAGGTTTGCTTCTTTTATCTGTTTACATCATTGTGAATTAAGTATCTTGGACCATTGATTGGTCAAAACAGGTAATTTGATGTCACCCTGGACTCTGGGAAATTCTGATACTCTTCTTTCACTAATGTCTTTGACATTTGATTGGCAAAGAGCTTTAGCTCAGAAATGAATTACAGATTAATTCCTACTGAAAATAATCATTAGTTGCAGCCCTCAGCTAAACTAGAGGTGGGTGATATCATGTCTGAGGAGAAATTTATTTGTAATGTGGGCTTGCTAACCAAGAAGGTCGAGGCATTTATTGTTCATTTCACTCAGGTAGAACGGAAATGCTGTCACCTAACTGTGATGCTATGTTTTAAGACTTGGAAAGGTGACATTGAAGCTTTATCATGATATTACAATGATCAAATCCCATATGATATCCAGTCTCAAATCAGTAAAATTTCCAAAGATCTCCCAGCTCCATTTAGGTGTACATGTACTTCTCTGTTGTTGGGCTCTTTTTCGGCCTCTGGGTTACAGTTGCCTGCATGTTTCCTTCCTCACTAAGAATAGTAAGTTGGCGCCCTGTAGATTAGACAGCTGGCCTTGTGGAGGTCCCTGAAAAGTCTGCGTGGTGTATGAGTGAATGTGAGTGTGGGTGGGCGTGTGTGCATGTGCACTGTTTCTGCAGCTACCACACTGTCCCCACACTGTAGGCCACATGGGAGAGGGGTGGGGATTTCATGGTTTCAGGTCAGAAATGCAATGGCGGTAGTAGTTGGATGTGAGCCAAGGCTAACATGCACCACATACACCGAGGCCAAATCTCTGTGTGACCATTCAAATGAGGCTGAGTCAGCGGAGCACTTGGCCAAGCCACAACAGCATTTTACCATAGCTTCACCTCAGCTGTGTGTTTATGTGTGTGCACGCGCATGAGTATTTGCATGCATGTATGTGTGTGTGCGCAGACTTGAGCAGAATGCATGTCAGTCTTTTGCAACCACCAGTGACTAAGTTGCTGAAATAGCAATGATAGCATATGAAAATGAGGGAATACACTGCATTCACAATACTCACTGGGCACTGAGTTTTCACTCAGTAGTGGATACTGACAGTGTGTGTACATCTGTGTTGGCTCAGGATGGTAAGTGGCTTACAAGTGTAATTCCAGGGCTATCCCATTAGCAGAAACCATTTAGCGTTGCTGCTAATGGCCTTACAATAGATTAATGACTAATGCTCAGGCTGTAAGTGGCTAAAGCCACTTAAAACTCTCTCACAAGCAACTGCTCCCTCCTGCTAGAATGTGAGTGGTGGGACCTGCGTACCTGTAGCTGTTGTGTGGGTCTGTCTGTCTGTCTGTCTGTCTGTCTGTCTGTCTGTCTGTTGCATGGTGGCACAAGAGACCACCTTTCTCTATGCTCTCAAAAAAGAGTTGATGTTTTGACAGAGCCACAAAGAACAACCCAGACTGTGGTATGTTGACTTATCTGATGTAATGTGTCAGTGCTGCATTGCCAAGTTGAAATCTTGGTCCCTTATGTAAAACTTGACAGCTGCTATAGGCAACCTTCATGACACATCAAACACTTATTCATAGCTTGCCGCCACATTTAGTTTACCTGTTTGGGATCTCAGCAAAGATATGATGTTGTCGAGTGAAGTCAAGGTTTCAATTTAAGTTTTAATGCAGTTTTACACAGGGCTTCTGTAAACCCACTTCCAAACCATCTTTCAATTGGTGAGCATTATCCAGTAAAAAAGTACTTTGTCGGTTTGTGGCCCGACGTTCTGATTGGGCCAGAGAAAGTAATGGCGCCCACTTTCTCTTTCCAGGATTGAAGTGTTTGGCTTGAGAAGAAAAAAATGTTGCTGTGAGAGTTGGGTAAAAGCAGCACAATGAAAAAATGAAGGGCTCCCTTATTAGGACAGCTTCCAACAGCTGAGACAGGATATGACACGCTAAATCTCACTGTGGAATGTATGACAATGGTGGTGCGTGTGTTCTTGTGCAGCTTGTGTGTGTTTCTGTCCACAAATATGTTTTTTTCCCCCACACAAATGGTAAGAAACAAGGCTGCATTAACTTCACCAAAACTTGCTGCACCTCTGTTTGAGTATTCAAGGATATAACCAACGTCAGACACACACACTTGCCACCTTTATTTAGTCTCTGACCCACATACACAATCACTCTCCCTCACACAGATGTGTACACACACTCAAGCTGGCATATGTGCACACTTGAACCTAATACAGGAGTCTTTGTTCACTCAGCCAGTCCTGTGTGCGCAGACAGGCAGCAGATTTGATCTCCATGAGTCAGTGAACTTTGAAGTAGAAAATGGTTTTTGCCCTGGTTTGGAGATGAGCCACGCTCATGTCATCCCGTTATTAGACAGACACAGTTCAATCTTCCCCATATTTCTCATCATTCCTCCCTCACCAGCATCTCTGCTGAGGAAGTCTGACAACACACACTTTGTCATTGTCTTAATTTGCCTGGAGTGACGTTCACATATTATCATGCTTGTCTATTTAGGCTTCAGTTGTTTGTGCTGTGTGTTGATGGTCTTTCTTTGAGAAAAAACAAAAAAAAAAAAACCTTTCTACTTCTTTGCTGTTTTTATCAAAAGCACCATTTTATTGCTGCACAATGAATCATTGGTATTTGTCTTGAGTTATTACTTCCATAATTAACGATTCAGTAATTCATTTTGATTTTACTTCTGTTCTTGTGTGTTTGTTTTTCCCTGGAAATTTCAGGTGTCAAGCCCTCCCTTTACATGTGAACAATCATTAAACTCCCTGTGTTAGGAAAGTAGCAGTTCAGTGGAGGAGGAACAAACAGGTTCTACCAACTTTAGAAAAAAAAAGTCAGTCAGCGGAGTGAAAAAATGAATCAAGTCAATGTTTAAGATCACTGTAGTTGGAGGCACAGTTTGCCTTGGAGTTAAAAGTTGTGCCCTTAAATATTAAAGCACTACATTTTGATTTTTTTAAGCAACAAGGGACAGTAACACTAAAACAGTGAAACTCAACTGTGAAAATATATGCAGGAGCGCAAACCTACAGTAAATGACTCGTGTCTCCTGCTATTAAAATGATTGGTGTGATTGATAATTGTGTTCATAATATTGAGCAGAATAATAAGAATCATATTTTCTGTCATTACTATGCAACCCTTGGCCTCTTAAACGTTAATATCAGGAACTTGTGCCCTTGGCTGCTTCTTGTTTTGGTTGTTTTTAATGTTGTTGATCTGGGGAATCTAGTTGATGCTGCCATAGCTCCCGTTTACTCTGGATGTCACCATCTGATGCATAAAAATGGTCATTGCCCAGGCCCAGTTTTTAGGACTTTTCCTGCCCCTTCAAATCCAGTTTATTGCTTTCAGTTTGTAGAGATGATCAGACTACAAAGAAATGATCCTAACTTAATCAAATGCCACCCATATTATATCTTGCAGGGTATAGTAAGTATAGAGAAAAGTGGGGAAAAGAGGCCTGCCATCTTTTCTCCTGCTGTGTAGCGCACACCCTCTTGATTCAAAACACCTTTGTCTTTTCTAATTTGGTGTAATTTGATGGTGTGATACTGTCTCTTGATAACTCCTCTGAATGCGCTCACACGTACTTCTTTCCGTTTCCCTTCCTCACTTTGTCTGCATCCTTGGAAAGAAGTGCTAACAAGCTCCACACGCGGCAGCTGAAAACCCGCTGTAATTGTCTCCCGTCATGTATCTCACTTCTTTCTATTTTTAACCTTGCTTCGCAGAAGGTGAAGAAGCTGAAAAAGTGACGGTATTTCACTTCCATCTCCGTTCTACTGATGCTGGTCCCACCTTGAATTTGAACTGAATAATCACTTTTGGAGATGATTTCTCGTGTGAACTCTTTCTTTATGCCTGCTGTTTGTCCTCGCTGTGCGTCTTGTTCTTGTTCTGTTTGTACTCACCTTTTCTCTGTTCCGGCTTCTTCATCTCCCCAGTTCTCTCTCTTCCCTCATTTATCTCCTCTCGCTTAGCCTTCTTGTGTCAGCTCCTGCTGCTTTTTAACCTCTAAATATCTACTTCATTAGCACTTGTGTGTGTGTGTGTGTGTGTGTGTGTGTGTGTGTGTGTGTGTGTGTGTGTGTGTATTCCAAGGTGTGCACATGACCAGTGCTTCTGTCTTTATATATGTATACTTGGGTGATTCGGCCTCACTGTGTGTCTGTTCTTTGATGAAATCCCGGTGTTGGTTGATTCTCTTCTGCTCTCTGGTGTTGACCCTGTCCTGTCCTGTCCTGTCCTGTGCTCTGCTCTCAGTGTGTGAATGGAGCAGTGTGCGAGTACGGCCTCCCTGCTGGCCTCGGTGCGGGAGCAGGAGAGGCAGTTTGAGATGCTGAGCCGAGCTCTGGAGGAGGAGCGGAGGTCGTGTGCCGGCACCCTGCCCCGCCCCCTCCCCAACATGCAGGTAACGCGAAACATCCCCCACCCCCAAGCCCCCTCTCTTTTCCATCCAAAGTCATGCACTTTTTCCATCAAAGTCCCTTGGATTCACCCTTGATCCGATCGAATTCATCCAATGTCATCTCCATTGTCACCCCCATCCCATCTGTGTGTGGACTGGCTGGATGGCAGAACCTAAACCAAGCCTGGGGGGAGGGCTTAGCTTGATTTTGGAAGTTAAATTTTGAGTCAAATAAAGCGACTGAAGCTCCTTGCAGTATAACCTTCATGAAGAGGTAATTTACACCCTCTGTTGCTCCGCACTGCTTTGTGCATGCATTTTTTCCATTCTCCATCGGTTCCCGAGTAACTGTCCGTGTCTCATTCAAAATAGAAGTCCCTCTGTCATCACATCGTTCCATCTATCAAGCTTAACAACCCAGTGTTAACCCACCATGTTTGTCTTGTTCATGGGAGTTTGCATGCAGACCGATGTCTTTCTTGACATTTTGTTGGCTGTGAGAGTTGTGAGTGGACCTTTGTAGCCACATAATGTTAACCGGCTGGTTTACTTAGAATTTATTGTTTTTATTGCTGCCATAAGGAAGATGTCCCTCAGCTGCTTTTTCAGCATGGCAAAGTCCATTAACTAGGACATGGGTCCAGTCAGCCTGTTTCATTAACTGTGAAAATCTTGATTTCTGACTCGCTGTGTGTTCTGTTGTTTGCTTACACACCCTCTTCATCATGTGTGACTCAGTCACCTGGTGAAGACATTGCAAAGTGACTTCATGCTCTGAGTTTACCTCACAGGTAGACTTCCAGACACACACACGTACATTCACTTAATCTTTCACTTCCGTGCTGACACACTTGGACGTTGTGTACTTGAATAAGCTGGCATACACGCACCTTTGGTTCTGATGCGACCTTTGAAACACACTCATAAAAAACTGGGCTTTCCCGCTCTCTCTCTTTCATTTGTCACTCTTGCATGTAGGTGAGGGCTGAACGGTTAATCAAAATGTTATTGATGTTGCAATATGGCCGAGTGCAATCCAAATCGCAGGAGCTGCAATATTTTGGTAACGGCAAAATATGTCACAGCGTACCATTATAAATGAACCATTGTGGTGCCGCACAGATGCAGCAGCCTACAAACCCTATGCTCTAGACGTAAGGGAACATGCTTGTTTGGTACAAACCCCAGAAAAAATCACATAATTTTTCACATTTTTTCAGTTAAAATGAAATGCAGAAATGACTGTTGCCTCTAAATCATGCCTCACATCATAATTGCAGTATCTGTCAAAATAAACACAATTGTTGAGCCCTAATATAGGCACGCATTTAGCCGGGACATGTCCCAGTGCCATTCTAGTGGCTGATAATGAGCAGAAATATAAGTACAGTGTGTGTTACAGTGAGACCAGGGCAGAAATGTAGCCCGTGCTGCCTCTTATCTGCTGTGTGTTTACATGGCCCGAAGGCTTTGGCGTGCCTCTGCCACTCTCCCAGGCAGCGTAGCAGGACCTTCGTTTTCACTGACAGGTTCCCACACGCTCACATCTGCCCGGCACTTTCTGCTCTTCTCTCTGACAGAGTCCTTACCTGAACTAAGGAGTGTGTTTTTATGTGCTTTATCTATGTCTTTTGTATTCAATGATCAGGGCAGAGTGGCACTTGAAGGGGTTGTCACTGCTTCTCCTGCGAGTATTACTTCCTGCTTGCAGCAAGTTATTTCTTTTTTAAAATTTGAAAATACATTTATGTCAACATGAGACAGCCATATTCCATCTCTGAATCACTCTTATGCAATTCCTTCCCCTTGGCTGTGCCCCTTTACCCCCATAATAGTGAGATGAAACTGCAGAGATTGCAGTAGACATACATAGAGCTCCCCCTGTGGCTGGAATGGGAAGTGCACCACACCCATCACCACTACTGGGCAGGCAATGCTGGTGGTGTCGAATCATAAGAGAACAAAGTTTATCTCTTTGTACGTGTCTCTCTGTGGCTCATTAATTCATTTCATTACTCATTAATTATCTCGTCTGTTCATTACATTACCACAGTTCATTCACAGGGCTTTCCACAGTTGCTAGCGAGGGGGCTCTGGGGCATGCCAGTTTTGGCCATGAAAGCCCAAATTTGGTGGCCTCAGACACATTCTTAAACCACGACTCCATCATATACACTGATCTGAATTATTACATATCTTGAGTTTACCTAGCTGATTGTAAACATATAGTGAGTTATTGCAAAGTAATTATTAGAAAGTCTGTAAATAGCTGTTAATCTTTGAAACTACGGCTATTCTGACTGATCAGAAATTTTGTAATTAAAAATCATTAGACCTACTTTAGTATTTTTTATTTATTTATGTCATATTTCTTTACTTTATCGTATCAACATTGCTTGTTTTAGTGTGTCTTTGCAATGCATCTTAGAGATGGCTCTGCTGTAATGAGCACAGTATAAGTGAAGATGCTATAATTCATTTATTTATTAAGCCCACAAACGTGTGTCTGGCGTGTATGGAAAATGCAGAGCTTTCAGTGGGCTTAATACTGCGCAATTGTCAAGTTGCTCCAACCAGTGGTTTCCAGAGTAGCCAGTCTATGACGATGTCCCCTGTCTGTGCAATCAATGCAATTCTTAATGCGTTTTGTCATCAATTATTTTGCTAATATTTGCTGAATACTGAAGATGGCTACTACTTCTTGACAGGACACAACATTCTAGTATATTATAATATGCACATATATTCATCCATGCATGCAGGGACAGGACTGATACAGTCAAATAATAAAGTAGCCCACTGGACTTAAATGAGGAGTTGGCTGTTTGGCTGGCACTTATGGAAGGCTCTCTCATTCATTCATTCATTCATTCATTCATTCAAAGTTTGTTGGAAGGTTGTGTTCCATCCAGCAACCTTGTTTGTTTGTTCAAAGGGGTGAAGGAGTTCATCCATGAAAGCGTCTGTATGTTTGTGTTCATATTCATGTTTACATACCTTTGGTGTTATTGTGGTACCATTAGTCCGTGCAGACTTTGTTTTGGCTGAGAGACACTGCAAACTATAAACCAAAGTGCTCAATCGTCACACACTTTCACTCTCGATTTTTCAAAACAGCACACTTGTTTTGTTTGCAGTTGGCCTGTCATTAATTGGTTGCATAGGTTGCAACACGTAAGAAAAAAAATAAAGCATGGTATGCAACTTGAAGTGCCTTGAAGTTCACACGGCAGAGCTGGGTGCCATTAAAATCCAAACGAAAGTCAACAACGGTTGACGGCTTTCACTTTTTTCATTAATTAACTTTTTTTGTCACTACTGTGTGAGTAGCTATCAACTCTGGATAGCTGGATGTGTGCATGTGTCCATAAATGCATTTCCACCCTGTTTATTCTAAGTAGTCAGTGTGTGTTGATCTCCTCGTGTGTTTCTTCCTCGCTGCAGAACGGCCGCATTCCTTGTGATGCAGACATAGAGAGGCTGACACTGAACGAGGGTTACATCAACGGGTCACATCACGTAAGCATCTGTGGACCCCCTCAGTTTCAGCTTTCAGGTTAACCCTAAGACATCCCATGTGTTGAGTTACATCGTGAAATATATGTGTGCAGTTCAGGATGGAGCCTGGCCAGGTGGTGCAGGAGACGTACACGGTGGAGGAAGACCCCCAGGAGTCGCCACCTGTTGTCTCCCTGGAGACCAGTGAAGATGGGACCACGCGGCGCACAGAAACCACGGTAATCTAAATGATTACAGTAGAACCTTCTTTGTGTTGCATATGTCTGGATCGTGTTCCCTCCTTCATGGACTTCCTTCTTTTGCTCTTTTAGGTAAAGAAAGTAGTAAAGACCACTACCACTCGCACAGTCATCCCCTCTGTGTCAGACACACTTTCCCTGGATGGTGGGGGTTCAGTGACAGGTATGGGGGGCTACACTGCACCCATGGTCTACAGGCAGGGACCCGGACCTGGAGCCGGGGTGCCCATGGAGTACCCCACTCACACTGTGCCCCGCAACTACCACTACGGACCGCCGGCGGGCTACGAAGACTACCGCACTGGACCCCAATCTGAAACCTACACAAGCCTTAACAGGGGAGTTCGCATGGATGATCGCTACAGGTACCATGTTTGTTGAAATTCGTCTTTACTTTAGCACTGCTTATCATAGGTAGATATCCCTGTCTTCTTGTTCTCACCCTCAACCTCCCTGTCCCTCCGTCTCCAGGCCGGTCCATCCAGATGGCTACAGAACTCTGGATCCAAACTACAGAGCCCACAGCAGGAACCAGCTGGACCCCTACGCTGCTCAGCCGCAGGTGTGTTCAGCAGTCACTGTGTCACCTGCTTTGATGCTTTCCTTTTAGCAGGACTTAAGCTTGGTCCCCTTCAAGGCTCTTTTGCTGAATTTGGTGATTTGCTTCCACACTACGTAATGAATTGAATAAGATTTCAAATAGAGTAGATTACACAAATTTACAAGGCATAGCATGAGTTTTCAACAGCATTCAGCTTGAAGCTTGTATTATTTCGGAGCCTGTCTCTGTGTAGGTTGGCCGTATGGGAAGTGCCATGGAGCTATCCTCCATTCCGAGGTTTGTCCCAGAGCCGTACGGTCTGGAGGATGATCAGCGCAGCATTGGCTATGATGAGCCTGACTATGGATTGGGACACCCAATGCACTACAGCACTGTGCCTCGCAACCACCATGCATTCCCCCATGGGCCCCCACGCAGGGCTGGGTAAGTTGCATGTTTTTGTAGTGACTCATCTGTGTTTTAGGCATGAGTAACGCCTCGATGTAAGTTCTTTATGTATGCAATGTGTATCATACTTGAGAGTGATGTTTAATGTGCAGAAAAAGTGCACATAATATTCTTCTTACACAATCACTTATATTTTGGAAAATATAAAGCAAAGAGAAAAATACCTGGAGTTATTATTGTTTTAGGTTTTCAAATCACCACTGTTCTGAACAAACACAGGGCCTTTCCTCTCTGTATGTATTGATGAATGCCTGCGTCCTCAAAAAATGTCTACATTCACGTATGTTCTCATCCCTCCCCAGGAGTTATGAGGGCACCTTGGATGGCGACATGAGTGGCCCAGGGGACATGTACTACTGGGGAGGAGGAGCACCGCTGGCCCAGGGTGAAAGAGGAAGCATGGCTTCCTTGGACAGCACTCTAAGGAAAGGTCCTGTCCCTGGTGGCTGGCGTCAACCGGAGCTGCCAGAGGTCATCGCCATGCTCAACTACAGGCTGGATCCAGTCAAGAGCAACGCAGCTGCATACCTGCAACATCTCACCTATAAGAATGATAAAGTAAGAGATGCGCATGGGCAAGCAAGATATGGTAGAAAGCCTTGTATCCAGTGTAACTTGGAGTACAATAGACTTATCAGTAAGTAGTTGAGGAGCGAGGTCAAAGCGACATCTTTCTGGACTGAAGATGAACATGTTCTCCAGGAACGATCAAGGCATGTATGATCGGAGACATAATAGAGCCAGACAGAAAGTTAGACCTCTATCAGAGTGGGAGGAAGATGAAGAGTAGCTGGATGGGGGAAACAGAGAATGGAGACCTTTTTTCTCAAGGTTGGATATTGGATATAGAGCTGCACCATTTTAATCTGCCTTTTTCACAGCTACAACCAGTTACTTTCATGCTCACACTCTGCAGACTGATTGACTGGCCCTGATGTGGCTGCTCACACTGAAGTCAGCGACAGTTCCAGTAAAATCTGTTCAAATAATACAAATGTGACAGTGTTGACAAAAAGAGAGAAAGGCGGCGATGTGCAATTCTACCATGAACAGAAAGTAAGATTCAATTTTGTATTACAGCAGTCTCAGTCAGCACTACATTTTAAGTCACAACACGTAAAAGTAGTAGTCCAGTAATATTAAAACAGGCACACAGTTCATGACTCCAGTCAGGCTGCACAACACCCGAGCTCATATTGGTCAGGGGTGACCAAGTCTGGGCTGGAATCAGGCTTAACATGTGCAGTGTCTGCTCAGCTTTACATGTCGTTACATATAATGTTACATAACATTATTTGCACCTGTCTGCACAGTTTTGATGTCTCCAGTTGTTGTCATAGCAACATTCGACTTGCAAATGGCAAAAGAATATCTACATTTTTCTTATTTTTACCTTTAAAGAAAGCTACCACAAATAATTCTTTCTGTTAATTGCATTTGAAGGGTTTTCCAGGATAATTCTTCTTTACTGGTGGTCTGTGTCCTGTGCTTCCCTTTTCTTCCTAGGTGTTTTAATTAAATTTGTGTGTCCATCATTGTATCTTGATTGTTTTTGACATGTTTGATTTAGGGGGCCGTTCTCAAAAAAGTAAATTGTCCTTCACTTGACCCCCACCCGCATAACCGTTGGTGTGATATGTCCTTCTGCTTTCCAGGTGAAGTCTGATGTGCGTCGTCTGAAAGGCATCCCTGCGCTGGTCTCTATGCTTGACAACCCAAACAGAGAGGTGAGTTTGCTGATTTTCTCCATGGCTTTCTGCTCATGCTTCACTGGGAGTGTGTTGTGATTGAACTAGGTGGGGTAAAAGCACGGCTTAAGGGATGAAGTGTAATTCTTATGCAATATCAAAACAGGTCATTGGCCTGAGACAATTTGAACTTGAGACAGACCACTAATGCTGATCAAAGGGGGGATAGAAATAAGCATTACATATTTGACTTCTCCTCAAATCCTGTAGGTCAACATTTGTGCTAAATATGGTTTCGGCCAAAACATTCTGCGGTTTTTCTACGATTCCCTTTCATTTAGCACAAGCTGTGGCAAAGTTTTGCTGATGTTTGTAGGGGCATTACCAGACAAACCACATCATGCATTCCACTCTCGAAGCAAAGAAGCATCTTAATTTCACATTTCATACTCTGTGGCCAATGACAAGTTTGAAGTCTGGTGTGTGTCGGATGACTTGCTCGCTGGAGAAACGGGTCAAGCAGCGACTGCATCCTCTTTATGCTTTAAAGTTGTTCCAAAAGCTCCACACTCTTTGTCTGTCTGTATGTCTGAAAGGTTGGGATGTATAAATTAGGACTGAATATAGCACCATGAAAACGTTCTCAACAATTTAAAAGAAAATGTGACATGCAGGATTGATTTTAGGATTTTCATGGACTTCAGTTGAAGTAGTTTTATAGTGAAAATATAAGTATAAGTAGTATAAGCAATGCAGTCAAATAATTTACCATTAATTTGGCAATTATTGGCATGAGTAGCAGTGCCAAGGCCCTTGTAAATTGCGTAGTACTAACAGTTACAAGGGCATGAGGCTGTTTTCTGTTACTACAGTAAATCCATGTTTGTGAACTCATTGTTCTGTAAGTGATACTCCATCATGACTAATAGCTCAATAAGCTGTTTTTGCATTGTTATAGGTTCACTATGCAGCCTGTGGAGCACTGAAGAACATCTCATACGGCAAAGATCCAGACAACAAGATCGCCATCAAGAACTGTGACGGAGTGCCTGCTCTGGTCAGGCTGCTGAGGAAGACGCGTGACCAGGACCTAACTGACATTATCACAGGTTAGATGCACAGTGGAAGCACACAAACTGTATAAACATGACCTTAACAAACCAGTCAGATACTGTGCTTCTGGATTGGGACTGACTGTGTCAGATTGGTTGGTTGAACTTGTGTCATTGGTTAGTGACATTTGGCAGGAGATGAAGTAGGCTTCATAATGAAATATAACATTTTTGCATATTTCTTTCTCAGGGACACTGTGGAACCTGTCGTCCCATGACTCTGTGAAAATGGAGATTGTGGACCATGCGCTGCATGCCCTCTCCGACGAGGTTATGGTGCCCCATTCAGGCTGGGAGCAAGGGAGCAACGGGGCAGGAGGAGGGGAGGAGAACTGCAAACCCAGACATCTTGAGTGGGAGACAGCCCTCACTAACACAGCAGGCTGCCTGAGGTATGAAAGGAGGGATGATGATGATGATGATGACGACGAGGAGATGGCAGGAGGGAGGGTTCACGTTGACAACAGAGGAAAATGGAAACATGCCAGCTCAACAGACTGACAGAGCAGTGGGACGTATGAGGGATGAAGGGAGCAATGATGAGTTAACGGGAAAAAAAAATGTCATGGAGGGGTCTCAGTGAAGAGAGAGGAAGGAGATTCATGTGAAACCTCTCATTCTACTAATAATGTAGTCCATTTATCATTTATTTATGCACACCAGAAGCCTTTACTCTGATTATTAGCACTTATAAACAGGATATCTTGTGTAATGTTATATAGTGCTCATTAAAACATTTTAAGGTTAAATGTCAGTGATTTCTTAATAATTGAATCAGCCTCACAATAACTCTGGGATCAGGAGCGGGTGAAGAAGGGAATTTCAGAGTGGACATGGAGGGGGTGAGCAGAGGACAGAGGGGCATTGACACATACAGTGTAAACAGTATGTCCTAGCCTGACGGTCTGTTATCTGTGCATTCCCCTTGACCACATGGTTAATTACAGTGTTCATTTGCAGGTCTGGAAAGGTATGTGTGAACAACTTGGTAATCTTGAAGACTTCAAAGTTTGATATTTGCAGAAATGGCCTGGACAGTATCGCTCCCTCTAAAACACATGAACACACAGCCTGGATGGTCACGAGAGAGGAGTAGTGATGAGAAGACCAGTTCCTTTAATAAGTACATAAATAAACAAATGTCACAATCATATAAACACAAGCAAAATAGCAGTCACAGACAGTCATGTGCAATGAGGGCACAGGCAGAGTGTGTGTCAGTTGGCAGGTATGTAGGTAGACAGGCAGGTAGGCTGAAATGATTGGATGCGTTTATTACAGGCCTGCAACAGCCACAGATACCAGATCTTTTTTCTTTCTTAGTCAGAGCTTTTAATGTTTTGATTGCTGTTGGGGTGTAAAGAGAATTCCAACAAATAACAAAATAGCTTCTAAAATACATTAGTACCTGCAGCTTTAAGTGTGACTTGAAATGACTCAACATGCAGAACTTGTTGAGGCCAGAACATAAACACGCAGATGTTGCCATGGATTGAATGAACTGCACTCCTTTATATAAATGTGTTGAAAGTCATACACTTGCTGCACCATTTTTTCCCTCCTGATTGTTTCATTTTTCGACAAACAAAAAAGCTTATGCTATCACAATTATGATAATATCTAATCATTTTAAAGCTGCTATTGGCATGCATGAATTCCCTACATATAACTTAGAGTAGCATTGGTCATAGCAGTAAGGTGACCTAGATTGAAACTTGTATATGTGTAGGTGAGCAGAGCAGAGGAAATGGTAATAGTGGTAGTCACAGACCTGAGAGATAAGGGTCCAGTTAAGTAACTATTAGTTATTCATTCAGAGGGAGCAGATCAGATTTCACGACAATCCGTCCAGTAGTTGTTGAGATATTTCTGTTTGCTCCAAAGCGCTATCTATTAGAGCCAACATGTCGGTAACTTTATCTCCTTTTACCTGCCCAGCCGGTCTTGATGCAGAGGCAGAACCTCTTACACCGATTACTCCGTCTTCCTTTGCTTGAAGCCATCACTTTCTGTGTTTTTTGTTTCAGTCTTTTCCTGCACAAAGAGGATTTACTGCCGGCAACCACACCTGACACCAGAATCATAGAAATATATCAACTTAAACCTTTTCTTTTGTCTTTTGGAGAAGTAGCGCTCTCCTGTGCTGCAGTCCTGATTTGATTTAGTCTGCTTGCTGCATTGTAAATGTTTGCCTACTGCAGCATATAAATAAACTTCCTGAACTATGCAGTGAAGTGAAATCAGTGCCCCCTGCTGTGGAAGGGAATGTGTCCTGGTATTGTGTGAGAGGGCGTGTCTGTCACTAGGAAAAACAAAGCGGCACAAAAGACCAAGGCTGAATATCATTCCACAGAGTTTTCTCCCTCATGCTCCTTTCTTTATGTGTCTTCTCCATGAATGAATGAAGAACTGGTCTCAGTTTCCACCTCTTTCTGTCCGTCCAGGCACGTTAGATCTCTAAGTGGGACTGAGTCAGAGGGCAGTTGAATAATTTGGTCCAGAGCTGTAACTTAATCTGACTAAACTCTACTCTCTTTGAAAACCAGTAGATTTAACAGGAGTTTCGCTCAAACACCTCTTGGGGGTGTGTTCAAGCATTGTGTATTTGTGTTCATACTGCTAATCCTTGTTCTAGTTTACGTTCACGTTTCTCCTCCTCTCAACTTTCTACTCTAAAGGAATGTGAGTTCAGAGCGCAGTGAGGCAAGGAGGAAGCTGAGGGAGTGCACAGGATTGGTCGATTCGCTCATGTACATCGTCCAGTCCCAGATTGACTGTAAAGATGTTGACAATAAGGTAAGTTTAACTCTTATAACTTATATAACTTATCTGACATTAAAGGGGAACTCAACCAGTTTTACATGAAGTCTGTTTACAGGTGTTGGGGAGTATTTCTGCATATTTGGGAAAGAGTTGGATAAAGCCTTTTGTGTTCAGAGAGGGAGCTGTGTAAAGTCTGATAAATGGCATTTAGAAACAAGTGAGCTTACAGACTTCTGTATCCTGCTTCTCATCACTGATTGAGGCTAGCGGCTTGAGGCCACATTAGCTGCTAATTGCACAACGCACCAGAATCTCCAATCAAACTGTCAAAAAAGACTACCTCTGTACAATGCTAAACTGAGAGCTCTTTTTTTTCATGACGTCATTGCTGTATGATGCACTGTGCGTAGGTGATGGGTGAAGGGTTGAACTTGGCAAGTCGACTTCACCTTTCCTCTTTTCTCAACCCCGCCATTTTTCTCTCCATCTTTACAGTTGATAGAGAACAGCGTGTGTCTGCTGAGGAACTTGTCCTATCACGTGCACCGCGAAATCCCAGGTTGTGAGCGCTACCAGGAGGCCGCACCCCTCAACCAGGGCCCCGCCCCCTCCAGCCAGAAGGGCGGCTGCTTCAGCTCCCGCAAGAGCAAAGGTCAGTGTCAGAGAGAGAGAGACGTGTACGCTGCCTTTGTTCTTGAACATTTGTGGTGATGTCACTGTTGGCAGCAGTGTCTCACTGGACTGATACTAGTGCGCACACACACACACTTGTACAAACAAAACCACTCGCTCACA
Organism: Chaetodon trifasciatus; assembly: GCA_037975065.1. Taxonomy (NCBI): domain Eukaryota; kingdom Metazoa; phylum Chordata; class Actinopteri; order Chaetodontiformes; family Chaetodontidae; genus Chaetodon; species Chaetodon trifasciatus. The sequence continues at coordinate 3,258,928 of JBBMOE010000037.1, forward strand.
GGAATGTTAACAATTTCCCCAACTGCAAGAAAGCTCATCCTCTCTCCTGCTGCGCTGTGTTTATGTTTCTCGGAGAGTATTGATTTGTTTTTTTTCTCAGCTACACACCCCCTCACTACTCTGTTTGTGGCTTTACCTTTGTTATTCTACAATCGTTTTGCAGTGACAATGAACATCTGTCAACAATCATATAAGTCAGATACTGCAGATCCTCCCTGCTTCTTGTCTTTGTTTTTGCAGTTTTAGTTTTACTTGGATGTAATGAGGCAACAGAAACGATTTATAAAGGCCTTGACTATCCATGCTAACAATATACACATAGACAAAAAGATTGGGTAATCGATTTAAGGATTCATCGTTTTGTTAGGTGTGTGTGTGCGCGTGTCTGTATAAAATGATTACATGAACTTCTGTGTTCTTTGATGAGCTTTATTTAGCCTTCAGACTTGGCATGTCACATTGCTGATTTCTGTGTGGTGGCAGCAGTGCTGATGGGATGTCAGCAGGTGTTAACAGGGTGGCTCCGTTATGGCTGCTTTCCTCTTACTCACTGTAAATGCTCTCTCTTCCTGCTGTTCTGTCATTCTCTCCTCCCTCTCCATCCCTTCTCTCTCCTCTCCCTTCTCTATCCTCCCCCACCCACCTTTCGAGCTGGGCTACAGATGAGTGGTTTTCCAAAGGTAAGCTCTTTACCTCTGTATGACTGCACTTGCTTCTGCTGCCTGTTGCTGTGTTGTTGTGGTGTTAGTAATAGAGTAGCTAACAGGTTGATGTAGCTATCTTAGTACTAACATGCACGACTTCCTCTCACCGTGAAAGAGCTGTAGTGAAATATCTCACATGCATCTCAGTTTTCGGTCATAGCACATGTCTAACCAACTAGAACAGCATTACTAATAGTAGAAGTAATTAATTTGTCATATGTAGATATGTTGTGTGTGTTTCTAAGGCCGTTAATGTTTGATTCCAGGTAGGAAAGATGAGGATGCAGCTGCAGACGTAATAGACATTCCAAAGAGGACCACACCTGCTAAAGGTAACTATAGGATCAATGGACAATTTAATGATATGTATCATAAAGCAAAACAAAACTTAACCTAACCTAATCTAACCTCCGTACCTGTCCTTCTCAAACTGTTCTTTTGTCCCTTTTCCCTCCTCTGTTTCTTCTGCTTATTTTCCCATTAATCTTTCATGCCGTCCTCACTTGCTTCTCCACGCTTCCTCCTGTCCTCCTGTCCTCTTCCCCACTCTCTCCTCCTTTTCTGTAGGCTATGAGCTGTTGTACCAGCCGGAGGTGGTCCGCATTTACACCTCTCTGCTAAAGGAGTCCAAGAACCCCACCGTGCTGGAAGCCTCAGCTGGAGCCGTTCAGAACCTGTGTGCTGGACGCTGGACTGTAAGAACCGCAAACCGCAACATCCTATTCCATTTCACAGCACCGATGCTTCCTGTGCAGAGTCAACACTAATTGGGCAAACATTGCTCTTACAGCGTGCTGCTGAACCAAACACAGCTTGTAATGTGATACTGTAATGTGGTATTAGTTTGTCAGTCACTACTGGGAACAGACCAAGACAGTAGTACAAAGTGCTTATTGAGATAATGCTCATGTGACTTGCTGTATTTTATCCATGACCTTACTCACCACTACTTTGACCTTGTTCTGACCTTAAAAATCTAAAAAAAATGACTGTCATACCCTGGGTTATTGTTAAAGGAGGCAAGTCCAGTCTTGAATGACGCTCACAAGTACTGTGACTAAGATGTTTAGAGTAAGACTGCCACTTGTAAGATTGGTGAATGGAATAACTGAGGAAAAATGGGTGTTAGAATACTAGTTGGCACATGTCTTTGGGAAACATGCCTAATACCATACTTACCTACCTCCACTATAAATACAGTGTAATAATGAAGGTTTCTCTGCGCGGGATTATCAACAACAAAATGCTGTTAATGTACTGAAGAACTGTGTGGCTGTCCTCATGCAAGCCAAAATAGTTATTTTTCATGAGTGTTTTCAAGGTAGATTCTTGTAAAGCGAAACCACTTTCAAATTAACTATGCAAAGGTTTGTTTGTACCGAGAAGTGGTAGAGGGCACTTGGAAAACATGAAGACAGTGGAAGAGAGACAGTAGTATGTCTACACAGTCTGTGTCATCCAGCAAACTGCAGCAAAACTGAAATCACAGTCTATCAAAGGTGGAGAAGCTGGTCCCTGATTTAATGGGGAAAAAATGTGTGTCCCTTTAGTATGGGCGATACATCCGTGCCTTGCTGCGCCAGGAGAAGGGTCTGCCCATGATGACTGAGCTGCTGGCCCACGGCAACGATCGTGTAGTCCGCGCCATGTCTGGAGCCCTCCGCAACCTAGCCATAGACGCACGCAACAGAGATCTACTAGGTGAGACTCGGAGCTCGCTCTGTGCCTGAGTTAGTTGTTCTGTCCCGCAGAGTTTTAACCATGTAGAAGAATTTATTGTGCCAAGAGGATGGTGTCAGGGGTGTGGTTCGATGTTAAATTCTCTTGTGTGTTGCCAGGTAAACACGCGGTGCCTCACCTGGTGGCCAACCTGCCGGGTGGTGGTCAGAGTCAACCAGTGCGAGCGCTGTCGGAAGAGACGGTGGTGTCGGTATTGAGCACACTCCATGAGGTGCTGGGCTCCAGCCTGGAAGCAGCAAAGACCCTCAGGGCCTCGCAGGGAATCGAGAGACTGGTGCTCATTAATAAGGATGGGTAAGGGTTGATAGACAATGTTTTGGGATCATTTTCTGTCTGTCTTTGAGTTTGTAGCCTATTGAAACTGCAGGTTTAATGACCTGCCTTCGTGATGCATCCCTCATAAGTCCCATCTTCTGTTGAATTCCCTCTCCCTGCCTGTCCGGTCCTCGGGGATCACCAGTAACCGTTCTGAGCGGGAGGTGCGTGGGGCCGGCCTGGTGCTGCAGACAGTGTGGGGCTACAAGGAGCTGCGGCGCACTTTGGAGAAGGACGGCTGGAAGAAGACGGACTTCATGGTGAACCTAAACCCTCCCAGCAACAACACCAGGGCCAACGGAGGATATGAGGACAGCACTCTGCCACTCATAGACAAAGGTCAGGAAGCCAAAAGGAAATGCTTGCATGCAAAGTGGACTGCACTGCAAAACCACATATCTCAAGTTTATTGAGTGAAAGCAAGTGTTCAGTGTGTCCTGTCCGTATATCTCCTGTCCAGTATTGTTTGCCCAGAAGCATTATTTGCATTTCCAGTATATTATTGTGTTGATGTGAACCAAAACGGTGTCATGCCTGTCAACTGTAATGTGTCCAATTGTAATTGCTCTAAAGATTTTAAAATCTGGAGTGTGCACAAACTGCTTTTTATGGAGGGCATTCAAAAGCTCTAATCCCAGTATTTTTGCTCAACACAAGTCTTTTATTTCACTTAAGCTCCACAGAGCTCTGCTCCAGATTCTGCAGACTTAAATGTGGCAGTGTATCAGCACTAGAGTCAGCACTCCTCTCCAGTCTCTTGCTGTGTTTCTGTGTACTGCAGTTGATAAGTTTCAGGCTCTGTGCAGTCTTTGGAGGGTTAAATAGAAGTTGCAGTTAATTCTCACATGTTTGTCTCAACCTGCTTGATGTACAAGATGTTACAGGGTAACACAGTGGGATGTTTTCTATGATCCCGACTGGGGTTGTTAATTACTACGTTTGTTTTCTTTTTAATATGTTCAAAAGATTTTTTTACGCTCGTTGGCACTGATTTTCAAGTTTGCAAACCCCACCCATCACAAAGCAAGTAACTAACACTATATATTTGCAAATACTAGCTGGCTCATGTCTGACACTTACAAAACACACACACCTACACACTATTCTATCTTTGGCAGGACACAGTGCGGCTGTTGACACCGCCTCGCTGAGAGAACAATAACATTTCACAGTTCATACTGACGCTCATTGTTTTTGTGTCTTTAACACACAGGGGGCAAAGGGGACCGGGAAATGATTCCAATGAATGACTTGGGACCAGGCAAGTGTGACAAGAGAAAATGCCTACACACACACACACACACACACACACACACACACACACACACACACACACACACACACAGAAACAAACCAGGCTGTGATCTTGGCATGTGTAACAGATAAAACTTATTAATGAGTAGTTTTTCCTTGCATGACAAACACACACACACACACACACACACACACACACACACACACACACACACCCCTCTAATGCATGTTTCTCCTCCTCAGATGCCTACTCCACACTGGACCAGAGGGGGAGAAGGAACACTCTGGACAACACACTCGAACCTGCTGACAAAGATGCAATACAGGTAAACACACACACACACCCTTCCCACACACATAATCCTGCATGACTGCACTCTAATGAGAATTACTTAACTCCTTGACTCCTAACATGAGCTGTGCTACATACTCTCTACATCCCTTTGCTGACCTCAGTATAACTTCAAGAGCTTACAACAGACAATGTGTAGAAAATGCTCATTTGTGAGACGATGAATGCAGATTTGATCATCATCTTCAAGTGTCGAGCAGACCGTCACCAGATGTTTCTTTGTCATCATGTGCTAATACTGAGTAATACGTCTGCGTTATCTCTCTGAAGTCATCCCAGTTCCTTCAGGAGACATCAGTGCAGTCTGTCGATGCTCCAGGCTAACGTTTTTCACCAGTGTGCCAAAGAGAATTTTAACCATCCCAAAGTTAATGAAAACTTTCCCAGTATCAAAATGTTGTGTCTTTACTTTACTGCTGTACTTTCTTTACTTTGTTGTTAGTGAAAAGTATTAGATTTCATAGTACTTTAACCTCCAAAATGTACACAGCCAAAGTACGTCAGTGCATTTATTTACAGTAAATTACTTGATTTGTTCCATTAAACTGCAATGTAGCATTATCGGGAAAAACTGAGTGTGTCCCCGATTGATAGGATAAGATAAAGATTAGGTCCCGCACTAATTAGCCAGCCAGTGATTGTAACTATAGTAACAGCATGACAGGATGCCCTCTGCTGTTGTTAGCGCTGGGTTCAGGTTGTCATTTGCTCTGCGGTAGTTGTACGTACATACGTGCCTGATACATAAATCCCTTTGGTCCTGGAGGCGTCTGGGGGAAGATCTCTGTTCATCCCAAACACATCTGCTATGTCAGTGTTAGTCTGGAGCCCGGTCTGTGCCTCTCATAAAGCTGACTGGTGTTTTTTTTGAGTTGGATTGTGACTGCACATCATCACGCAGCCAAAAACATGGAGATTCTTGGTAAAAAGAAATGGAAACGCAAACACAGGTTTTGATGTTCTAGATTCAGGATGATACACAGACCGATGTCCTCACTTCCAGCTGAAAATGTTACCGTGTGAATGGACATGCTCTCACACACACCCACAGACGGCATGTTGGTGCATGTCTTGTTAAAGCACTGTGGGTTGATCTGTGTCTTGCACATAATTTCTCACCTGTGTTCTTTTTTTTCCACCCTGAAACATGAGCTAACATTAAACTAACCTTTTGTAACCCTTCTTTCTTTTCTCATCTGATGCCCTTATTTCCATCCACCTTTTTCTCGTTCTCTCTTGCTGTTCTTTTTTCCTTCTTTTTTATGTTTTGTGTCTCTTCACCTCCTTTGAATTTTCACACTTAACCCTCTTTTTTCTTTACTCTGTCCTCGGTTTGTGTCTTGTCTCTCTGTATGTCTGCTTTGGTCTCTTCCTCCCTCTCTTTATCTACCACACACTCCTACGCTCTTTCTTTTTGTCTCTCTCTTTTCTCTCTCAGGGAGGGATGTATGGGGAGAGGCAGGCCTCTTTGCCTCTAATGGATTCTTACGATGGTTAGGCTACACCCACTGTCACACTGCATGTCAGCGCATGGTATGTGTGTCCCACCGGCTGCTCTTCTCAACTCACTGCATGGCCTAATATCTTAGTTGTGTATTAAGAACTGTGACTTTGTGTGTCTGACAGTGGACAGTGTTGTCAATGAGCTTCCATTGTACTGTATTTGGACTGTTTTTGCTCCCCCTGCTGGTGGAAAGTGTCAGTGATTTATTTATTTTTGTTTGTGTCTCCTGAGATGTGATTTTCTTTTTCTCTCTGCACAGTTCATATAATTTTTGTCTAACGTGTGGTAATGTTGTTGCCAGCAGTCACTATTGTGTATTGTGTTTATTTTTTAAAGCCACTGCTTTAATCTGAATTTTAAATGTGCCATTCTTCCCGCCTAGGCATGAACACCTCAGATTAGCTGCCCCACATGATCAATTCCCACACTTGTGCCACTTCTTCTCTTGCAGAAAAACTGATTGTGTGCATCACAAGACGACAGCCTCCTCCCACCTACTGCCCATGCTGAACTGACAATGGGGGACCACTACACTACCGATGGGACTAAACTCCATCCTTAACACTCAACTCTTCTCTCTTCACTCTTTTGCAGCTTCTCGTCTTTCTCTCTTTGTTACATTCCTCCATTGCAGCTAGCTAACAAACTATTGAAACCAACGTGGAAAAACTGACATGGATCTACGCTCCCTGTGGACAAACCAGACGAGACACTATGACCACTTTGTGCTCCGTGCGTCCTTGCGCTCCAGAACACTAACCACTCGATCAGATCCCATGGCCACAGCACTACATCTCCACGCAACAACGCTACGACTTGCCTGGACAACACTAATTCTCTCTGTGTCAAAAAGCAGAGACTGTGGCTTCATCTGAGAACTTTTCTATTTCTTGGAGGTCGGAGCATAGACTTAGACTAATGATACTAATTAGAACTATGGGGATCAGAACGGGACACTTTTTGGTGAAACTTTACATAAATGGCTATTACACTACGTTTCGAAGACATTGAGGGAATGTCATTTTTTCTCTCTTAATAGTGAAATACTACAATAACGACAAAACAATTCTTACCACTGACAGCCACTGTTTAACGATCTAGTCAGATATGTGTAAAGCTTCTGCTTCTGTTTTGGTAGTGGTTATTCTTCTTGCTTTGCTCTGTACCACAGTGATGCACACGTGCCAAATGACACTGCTACTGCTGCAACTGCCAATATTGAATGCAAAACTTTTTACAGCGGCTACACTGAAAACTCATCTGCTTTGTTTTGTGCGCAGTTTGTGTCGGTGACAGTCCATCACCAAGATGCATGGGGATGCTGCATTTTCTGTATTTGATTGTGATCCGTAGATATAAGAGTGGACGTCCTAGTATGGACATTCCTATAGACAGAAATAGAGAAATTCTTTTCCAGCTCTTTGGAATAGACAGTATAGTCTGTCCCGTGTTCCTGAAGTGATGTTTTTGTTAAATGTAAGCCCCTTAAGTTTGTAATTCTTGGGAGAGATCACAGGATTCAGTGGGTCCATTTCCTTTTATCTGCTGGTCTGTAATCTTAGGAATGAATGTGTACATACAAGACTGCCTCCACGAGCATCTGTTCTGGGCTAACTGGAGTGCCTCACTCATTCAGGATCGGTCTGATGGGTTTGTCCAACATGACAGGGTTAACCAATCAAGGTGTCTTCTCAGCAGGTAACTAGTTGGGAATACTGTACATGGAGCTCAGCAGTTTTCTATTCCACATAGATAATGGAATATGTGAACCTGTATGTATGTAAGAGTTGGTTCTTGTCATTGGGATTGATTTTTTTTATAAGGTATAAAACTCTTGAGTTCTGTATAATTCACTGCTACCTATAGCCGACCTGGCTTTAAGGCTACAGAACAGTACATGGGAGAAGACACAGTATTGTCTGTTTTTGCCTGCATTTCTTAAGTACAGCGCTTGTTCTGTAGAAGAATGCATATTAGTGCCGAGTGAGATGTAGATACTTACTGAGTGGACGATTAAAAGAAGCACTAGGGGGGTACAATGTGTGTTTTTTTTCCTCTCTCTTTTTTTTAAACCTTTCCTTTATTTGTTTTCCATGCCAATTAAAACAGGACAGACGATGCCTCGTTTTCTCAAAGTAACCAGTTGCCTTCAAGAGTGGACTGACTAAAAGAGCTGAATAGAGGAGAGAAAGGGTTTGTGTTAGAAAATCTCTGTTTAAGGAGGCATAGACCAGAATCTGCTATTAGATAAAGTGGAGAAAAAAATAAAAGCACATTTAAACTATATATACAAGAGAATATTTGTTAATTTTAATGGTTTTATGTATTTCTTTTTTTATATTGATTTGGGTTTAATTGTTTTGGGTGCTCTGGGTGAAAGCATATGCAATCAGTTTTTATGTTTTGATTGAAAATAATCAGATTATGTCTTAATTAAATGCAAAACAAGTTAGCTAAATAAAATCCTCCAACACCGTCATCAGATACTGGAACACTAATGGAAAAATCTGATTCTGGACTACACCATAATCTCTTTGCCTTGGCTCTTAAAGTTGCACAGTTCTCATTTATGAATGAATTATGTAACTAGCAATACTGTTTTTAATAAAAAAGAAAATGATTTCTCAGAGCCTGTTTTCCTTTGCCCCTTGTTGATCACACTTTGACAATGAATCAGTGAGGAGCAGAATCAGCGTTGGTTTGTCATGTTCTTGTCATTTGACAGAGCGGCCAGTAGGTGTCACTATCAGCGCCTGTATTTCAGATGGGACAGTTCGGAATCATTTAATGATTCGTTGACTTTCAGTTTTAGGTTTAGGGTTTACTGCTAGCGTCATTGTTTTAAATACAGATCAAGTGTCCAAAACATATTTGCTTATGCAACAGAAAAATACTGGTAAGTGTAATTTTCATGCTAACGCTGTTACCTCACTTTAGCGGTGGTGTCTGAACTTCAGGATAACATTAGTTAGCTAAACTTCTGAACTCCTCACATTGAGCTGCACTGCGGTCTGACACTTCAAAATGCATTAATTAAACGCCATTTTATTGGGCTACATTACTGTATTATGTTTGTGAATGAGGTGGATATTGCTATTTATTCGTTGAATCGTTTTTTTATCAGCAAATATTGGTAGCTAATTAGGCTAGCTTTTAGCTAAAAGGTTACGTAATTAGTAACACTCTTGCCATATAAATCTGATGAAAATGATAGATGTAAAGTAATGGCTACGAGTAACACCACTAACACTTGTTAAATCGGAATTAACAATTTTATTTATCTACGTCTTTAGTGGCGTTTCACCGGACCTTTATGAGTGGTTAACCTAGCTAACAACTGTACGTAAACGTTTGAGGGTGACTGCAAACAACCATTTTCATCCTTCATGTCATTTAAGAAATATATTGCAGGTTGGTACTTTGTGGCTAAAATAAGCTGGCTGAGGCTAACAACAACAACAACAACAACAACAACAACAATAATAATAATAATGATAATAATGATGATGATAAATAAAAAAAATTGAAGCTGGAATATACAATTCAGAGTTGCCCTCACTTGTACAAATGTCAGATATTTAGCAGTAACAAACATTAACATTCAGTAAGCTCAGCCGTGCTCCCTCAGGTGCAGCCTGACCGGACTGCCACTGGCTCAGAGTCCACTTTAAAAAAGGCTGACACACCAACCAAGCTGTGCTGTGTTAATGCTCGGCTGTGTTGGTGCTGAAGTGAGCTCACATTTGTGCATGACATTTTATTTCACATCATACTCTTTTGCATTTTAGCAGGAACATTGCTTCAAAGATTTAACTGCAACTATAGACTGTAGAGGCATTTTGTTCACAGTGAAGGTTCAAGGTGCTTTACAAATTGCAAGAGAAATAAAACAGGATTAAAAACACTCAAACATTAACATGAAATGATAAATAGTGGACAGGTAGGTTTTTAAATGAGCCTACCACTGGTACTTTTGTGTGTGTCTAAAAGACGCATTGTTGGGTAGACCTTCAACAGTAACCATATTCCTTTGTTTGTTGTCCCCACCTCTTCTGCCCTTGCTTGCCTCCAGTGTCCATGTGGACATGCAGAGGTATCGGTGGCCAGGTTATGACCTCCAGCTTCTTGGAGAGCTGCAGAGACAACAAAACAATGCCCAATTCTGTGATACTCTGTTGCAAACTGAGGGTGAGCTGTATAGCTGGTTGCACTGATGAAATGCACTTGTTGTTATATATATATGCATATATATACATGTATGATATAATAACATGGTTTTTAATATCTCCTACCATTTGTAAAGGTATCTCAGTCCCAACTCATAGTTGCATCCTTGCAGCTCTCAGTCCCTACCTATCTCAGAAGCTGACAGCCTCCCCGTCTCCTCCCTCGGGCCAGAGGCGCCAGCTCCAGCTCCAGGCTGTGAAGGCCCAGACCCTGCTGAAGCTTGTTGGTCTTCTGTACACTGGGGAGGTGGAGGTAAAGGGACGCATAGAGCAGAATGACCTACTGTCTGCAGCCCTCCAGTTTGGGATCACAGACCTTATTGAAGGACATGAAGGTGTGGGGATGAAGGAGGGAGAACCCCAGAAAGAGCATTTTGGGAGTTGCAGAGAAAGTTATGAGAGCAGGAAAATGCAGGATGCACAAGTTCAGGCCGAGATTTCTGAAAGGAGAGCTCCAGATTCCCCAGCCGAAAAGACAAGTTGTGTATCAACAGGCACACAGACTGTTAAAGCTGGTGAAAAGACAGCGGACACTTCTTTTACTCACTCCAGCCAAAGTAAACCTCCAACCCCAGAACCTGCGTCCTCTGTAGCTCAAAGCTTTGATTTTTCTTTCATGTTGCAACCCCAAAACGTTACACTTGATAGACATTTTTACTCCGCTTGTTTTCCTACGTCCATCATACCCAGTAGAACACCAAGCGATGGACTGTCGACATTAGACCAGTCCTCTGACAGTGTAACAAACCCCACATCAGCTTGGTTGAGCGATGTGATGAGCTTCCACAGCTCCTACCAGCAGTCATCTGAGTTTGGAGACAGGATTGGGACAGAAAAAACAAATGATAAGACGACCGACAGAAGAGAAAAGACAGAGTGGACAAGCCATGCCAATGAAGATGAGAGGCAAGGAGAGTCAAAAGGAAATTCCATAGAGAAGAAACACACACCTGCCACTGTAGGGATGAAGAGCCTGTCTAAGATGAAGATGATGGAGACCACGCAGAATTCTGTCAGGGTAAGAAGTAGTCCATTTTTTTCACAAGGAAGATAACCTGGAAAGATTTCTCTCTTATATGATGATCATGTGGACAACCCCCTAAAAGCTGTATTTGCTGAGATTACAAATGATTTTGAACCACAGAAATGTTTATCAGGCCAGATTTCCAAATTAAGCTGCAATCAACGAGAGTGTCCCGCCCACCCTCAGGTGTGGAGACTTGCCTTGCTTACAGGATGTGGCGATTTGGCACTAAAAATAGCAAAATGCAGGGCTTATGGGTAACGATGCGCTACCATGAATCGCATCCCAAGTTTGAGTTCAGCCATCGTCTCTGTACTGTCTGTGGAGAAGGCTTCAAAATGCTTAAAAACACAAAATACAGTACAGTGAGGGAAAAGCTGCAGAATCACAAGTACCTTTGGGACAGCAGTCACAGGCACTTTCAACTGAGGCTGCTGTGAGCATTTTGCTGAAGTTGTGTCAAGCAAGTTTTCATCTCAGCATCCTGGGAATTACACTCTGCAACTAGAGATCATGTTGTTGGGCTCCATCTACCTACTGTAGTGTATGACTCATGTGTATGACTCATTATCAGTCAAGCAAATTTCTCAGGGTATCCTGATCACTCAGCCGCTGTCGCCTAACATTTAGAGTCGTGTCTCCGTTTCCCCTCGGCTGTAAAAACGACTTGTCACTTCTACATTTCACAAACAAAGACAAGAAATGAAATGACAATTTGGGGATGTCATGTCAAGGCAGGATTGTCACACGTCTCAGCGACGATGTGTTCACGATGTCTTCAGACTGTCATAACAAATATGCAGGAAGCCCACTCTTTTTCATGCTTTGTGCTTTCTTCATCTTCCTCTGTGCAGGTAAAGCTGAGGAGGAAGACCATAGCGGACTGGGAGGTTGTGAGCATTCAAGACGCAGATACAACACAGCTGTCTCACAGAGACACCCACACACCGCCTCAAGACAACAAAACACCATTGGACCACAACCTGAGCCCCCAGACCCCTGAGAGAAGTGCTCCACCTCTGTCCAACGCTGGTGGGTTCATCAAGAGCTCAGACTACGATCAAGAAGAAGAAGAGGAGGAGGAGGAGGAGGAGGTGGACATTCTGTTCTGCTCCCCAGACAGAGTGCCTCAGTTCACAGAGTGCGAGAAAGGTCTGAACAACATGGACATGACTTCAGAGGAAGAGGAGGAAGAAGATATGAATGAGATTGATGTGACTGGAGATGAGACAGAGTAATGTTTGTGTAGGTGCAGAGTTTTAACTATGTTGTGTGTTAAGTTCAGCAAGAAGTACAGGCTGGTTTTGAGCTTCGTTTAGTTCCATTTGCAAGGTTCAAATGATGTTTGATTTTCATTAAAAAGACGCGCTTTGATAAGGTGATAAGGTGGGGGATGGGGTGGGGGTTATTTTGAGCCTGTATTTGTAAAATGTACAATGTTTGATGATACATTATTGTCTATTAATAAACAGTCCGTAACTTCATGTATGTCGCAAATGTTTTTTCTTTTTTCTGACCACGCACCACCTGCAAATTCACGAAGAGGGCGCACTGTCTCTGCTTTCCGTTTGAATCCAACTTTATTGACAGCAGGAGCGTGAGCGGAGACGGTGCACACGTGCTGTGTTGCGGGTTTGAAGGTTAAAGAAGAGGCAGCGGGTAGGTTTGCAGTCGGCTGTCTGCTGGAGAGAGTCACCAGGACGGCGTGTTTGTGGTTAAAGCCGGGAGGAAGCAGCACCGAACCGTAGACATGGATCCCATGAAGGCACAGCAGCTGGCGGCGGAGCTGGAGGTGGAAATGATGGCTGACATGTACAACCGGTAAGCCAAAACAAGCTAGCCATGAAGCCAGCTAACCTCTCTGTCAGCAGGGAACTGTCTCATGGCCTTCATTCATACTCTTTGTCAGTCTTGTCGTTTTGCGTTGACACACGAGCACATAAAGGTCGTCTACACTCGTTGAAGACGCAGCTTTTGTCCCCTCCTTCATGCCAACTAACGTGATTATTTAACATGTCTGCACGTTAGCTAACATAAGAGTATTTCAGTGATGCTCGTTTTGGCCGACTCTGACTGCGACTGCACTTCAAGCAACAATTTTATACAGGACTGTACAAGCCACTAATAAGAGTCAGCCGGCCATGTTCAGTGTTTTGTAGTGTGTTTGTAGGTTCTTAAAAAATCCCAGAATGTGTTAGCTTAAAGCTCCGTAATTAAACATATGGCCTTAAATTGATTTGGCTCCACTTCAGCTAAATTAGCACTGACATCTGTTTGTCTTTAGTTCGGAAACACAGTGCTCATTGTCTTCAGGGCCTCAGTTTTCAGCTCATTTCGTTATTATTAGTTTTTCATTCATTTATTAATCATTACACAGTGTCGTAAATAAACACACATGGAATTGAGAGAATATGTCAAATATATTTTGGCCTAACACTTTAATAAATCTTTGTTCTTCCATTGCAGTTCAGCAGTCGCCAGTACGGAAAGTTGGATATCAATGAAATCTGTTCAAACTTGGCCACTAATAACAGCCTATTGGGGCTGGAGGAAACAAAAATGCTCACAGACTGTGTCATACACATACACAAATGAATCCTACAAGATCAAATATTTTGAGTACATTGGGTGTAATTCCAACACTGATCCCAAAATAAATATTACATTTTAAACAGTTATTACCAAAAAGTCGATGAAGGGCGAAAGGAAAACAAAAGACCTTTAGATGCCTTAAATGTAAGTTGCTCTAACTTGGAGACATCCTGTCACTCCTGTGATAACTGAATGATTTAAGGATCAGGTTTGTCATCACTTGAACTCCATTGTCTGCATCCAGCTGTAGTACTTATAGTGCATATAAGCTTATAATAAATACTCACGTCTCCATTTCACTGCAAACCTTCCTCTTCATCACTACCGTCAGATAAGAAACCGAACCCTTTTTCGTGATTAAAGTGCAGATTGCTGAACGATTATTTGGACCAGAGTTTGATTAAACTGCCTCACCTGAGTGGCTTTGTAAAATAGGAATTTCTGCTTCTGCTTCCTTGCTTGCATCTTGATGACCAGACAGGTTTAAAGTAAAGGAGATGTCTGTTGCTGACCTTGTGTGTTAACGCCAAAGTTTTGACTGTGATACGGGCAGCTGGTGGACGGAGTGCAGGTGAAGGGCTGACATCGTAGAACTTGGGGGGACTTTTAAGTTGAGGGGGCTACAGCATTCAGGATGAGCTGGCGTTGAAGATTAGAAGATGATTCAGGCTTATAGATTATTGAATATTCACTCTTCATGTCTGATTATCAATGAGTATACTCCCTGCCAAAGAAACAAATCAAATCACATCAGTCAGAGTCAAACTGGTCCAGAGCTGCTGTGACTACACCAGTTATTTGACTGACAGAAATTTAATCAACAACTTTTAAACGTTTAACAGTTCCAGTGTCTGAGATGTGACGATCTGTTACTTGCCCTTGTCCTGCATGTTACATAATTGAACATCTTTTGTTTGTGGACAGTTGGTTCAATAAGACAAGATATTTGATGACATCACATTGACCTCAAGGACACTGTGATGGACATTTTTCAATGTCGTCGGATGTTTTCTAGACCAAACAGTAAATCGCTTCATCAAGAACACATGAAACAAGGACAATAATCGTTGATGCTCTAATGTGGTGAGAATATTTTTAGATAGATAGATAAATACTTTATTCATCCCCATGAGGGGAAAATCAGGAATATTTTTAAAGATGCTATAATCACATGCAGACTGCACATGTTGAGGCTTTAATGGTCTAAACAATTTACTTGGTCTTGCAAAGTTCAGCTCCACATTTTAAAGAAGAGAAGAAGAAGAAATGTAGTGATTCCTGCAGATGGAACTGTGTACTTTTACCAAGCGACATTGATCATATGCATGTATTGGTGGGACATCACATGAAGGTGCTCGGGCATAATAAAACCCCCTGGTAAAAATGTTTACCAGCTGTCTCCTGCCTTACTCTTCTCCCAGAATGACCAACGCCTGCCATAGGAAGTGTGTACCGCCACATTACAAGGAGGCAGAGCTGACCAAGGGCGAGTCGGTGTGCCTGGACCGCTGCGTGGCCAAATACCTGGACCTTCACGAGAGGCTCGGACGCAAGCTGACAGAGCTGTCCGTCCAGGATGAGGAAATGATGAGGAAGGCTGCTGTGGGGAGCGGATAGAGGCGCAGATGAAGGCACCAGCGCTGTGGGGGATTACAGGGTTAAGGGTGGGGTCAGCATAGCTGGTTTCTCTAAGATGAGAGACTTGAGTTTTAATGAGTGGGTGGGTTTTTTGGGGGGAAATGAAAATATGTTAAATAAATGCTTGTGAGGGTCCACTGAGAAACTGCTTCCTCCACTGCAGCAGAGGAGGAGGCGCAGAATAGAGCTGGAGGGAGCACTGGAGCGCTTGGTGGAGGGACAGCATGAGGACATCTTCCAGCCTCTCTGGATGTGTCTCATTAGTCTTACATTCAGCTTGGCCTGCTCCTCAAGACGTCGCCTGAAAACTGCGTGCGAAGGAGAAAGACCTGAGACATGTGACATTATTTCTACATGGCACTCGGTGATTGTTTCTCTCTGCTCGGAGTGCAAGAAGGCTGCTGCCTCTGCTGCAGAGAGTGGCCGGTGTTGAAGCAGAGCGAAACAAACACCAAGAGTGGTTTCAGTCAGTCTTTGTTTCCAAATCACCCTTTGAACTTGGGTGAGGTTTTTTTTTTTTTTTTTTGATTTTGAGAGAGTAAGTCAAAGTAAACATGGGCCTTATGTTGCGACACAACATGATGTTCAGGTAGAGACACATTGTTCACAATTAAAAGTTGTCTGTTATGCAGACAAAGTCGAGCGGGTCCTGTAGAAAACCTTGAAATACAATAAATCAAAAACATGGATCAGGGCATGCACTGAATTATGTATGCAGTATTACACAAGACACTATGCAGAGTTGAGCGTCTCAGGCCTGCACGGTGCTGTGTTGACCTCAGACACACACTGCCAGGCCTGTGGCTTCATGGACTGAGCTGAAGATGGACTGTCAAGCTTGTTTAGACTCGTGTTGTATGTCAGCGGACCATGTTTTTGACTGTGAACCTTTTTTTTTTTTGTTCCTGTGTTAGCCACTGTGTCAGTGACGCAGCTTTTTACCTGCTTATTGGAGAATCTGCGCAGTGTTTCTTTGTGATGAATTACAGTAATAAAACATTGTCATATTATCTTAAATCACGGGTGTTATTGCAGCGGCACTGAAGCGCTCGGCCTGCTCGCACAGAGGGGTGTCTGTACCTTTAAGGCGAGCGGCCGCAGACTGGACTGAGGAAGTGAACTCTTTGACTTTCGTTTCCTTCGCGAAACTTGTATTATTAAGTACGCCGTGTACGTCGGAAAGAGGAACTTGGAGCTGCGGAACCTGAAAGTGAGAGAGGAACGCAGGTGGTCCGCGTGCTTGTGCCTGAGGTGGACAAACTTCAGGGCGCGAGGAGCCCCGCGCGAGTAATATGGTAAGTGATTTTAAGGTGCTGACAGACTGTGAGGAAGAAGGGAGTGTGGTCAGGTAGGTGCTCTGGATTAAAACCTCCTACTCTGAGACGAACTTGTGCAGCTGATACCGCTGGATACCCGACTTTAGGAAGCTTAGAGCGGCGGTGCTTAGAGATGTCCTCACTCCAGCAGAGGAAACATGTCGGACAGTTCAGCTCCAGTCACTAAGACGTAATTTTATCCGAGAATACTAACGTGAAGTTTACATGGATGTGAAAGGGACACAGAGACGCCATGCGGAGGGAAAGAATTCACGCAAATTGGAAAACGACCTTTATCTAGCTTACCCCAGTATGAAAACATGTTAATAATAATCATATAGCTTCCCTTTATAGAGGCCTACTGCATCCATTGTGAACTTTTTGGAGAACATGTTTGGGATCATATCCTCTTTTATAACAGTGTAGGTTATGGGTTTCGAGTTAAAATGCAGAGGAAAAAAGCTGTAGAAGATCAACACACGCTGTAAGTAACAGATATTTCCAAATGAGCACAGACAGCTAAGAGCCAGTGACTAAATAAATGAAAGAATGACCAATTTAAAGAGTGGACTGTGCAGAGGAAGAGGGTTCACTGCAGGGGAATGCATAGTTTTTCTAGACTTTCTGTTTTATTCGATTTTTCAAAGTTATCTAAAAAAAAAAATCACCACCCCGATCATTTTCATACAATCCCTGAGCTAGACTGTACTTTAACTTTGAATGTGATATTAGCCTTAATCCAGAAACCCAAATGTTTTTGACAGAGGACACAGATGCTGCTACTATAATGACAGAGCTTTACAGACCTTATAAAGGAGGACAAGCTCAATAAATAGCATAAAATGAAGTCAGATCTTAAGACCATAAAATGTATTGGTGCTATGAGATGGAGAGAGGCATCTGAAATCACAATTTCACATTTTAACATGTCAGATTTTCAGTTTTCTCAGTATTTTATATTTTCCAGCTGTAAATACAATAAAAAGCAAACCAGTTACCAGTTAGCAAGGTGAAGAGAGTGTAAAATGGATTAAATGTTGTTGTATTGACCATCACATGACCACACCGTTTTATAATCTTGTTTCTTTGAAGCCTCCATGAACGTGCTATTTGTTTCATTTTACAAAGTTCATAACTTCAAGTGGGTAATTATACTGATGATTCTAATGTTACCAGCCTCAAATTTTAGCTTTAATCTATAATGGTTTTTTGTCAAAATGTGAAAAAACATCTACATGTAGCCTCATTAGTGTGCACAGTAAAAGATATGACAACTCAAGTCCCCACAGGTACCTCATAGGAAGAACAAACAGTGATTGGTTGGTTGATCTATTAATCAATGTACTGCTCCTTTTGACCACTAGATGGAGGCATTTGACAGAGAAGACATGATTGAGGATGCTGATCGGCTCCTACCTCATCCTAATGGCCCCCTAAATGAACTGCTGAATGTGGGGCAGGAAGGCAACATACAGGGCCAGGTGAGCTAAAAAAAAAAAACCTTAAAAAACGACGTCTCCATGAGTGTGATAACATTCCTCCATCTTTACTCTCATTAAACATAACCTTTTCCCTGTCTCTCCTCAGATGGAGGAGTTTCTGGGCCCACAGGCAGAGTATAATGAGGAGGAGGAGGAGAGGAAGTACTACAGGAGAAAGAGGCTGGGAGTCATCAAGAATGTTCTCGCAGCCAGTTTTGGATCCATGATTGTGTACAGTGTGTACATGGGTGAGTTTGATTGGAGAAAACACATTGAAATGGACATAGAAACACATGCTCTTCTAATCCATTTGCGTGTATGTGTGATTGTGTGTGTGTGCCACAGGCCTACTGCAGATGCAGCTGATCCTCCATTATGATATGACGTATCGTGAGGTGAAGTACAGCAACCTTGGCCTAGAAGACATCGACCGCAAGATGCTGATGGGCATCAACGTCACGCCCATCATAGGCCTGCTGTACACCCCTATACTCATCAGGTAGACACACATACACACACACATGCAAATGATAAAACCTTTCTCTTTCATCTGAATATCCTCGTTCTGCTGATATATACTCCATATTTATCTCTCTGCTAGGTTTCTGGGCACTAAGTGGATGATGTTCCTGGCTTCGGGAATCTACGCACTCTTTGTCTCAACCAATTACTGGGAGCGTTACTACACCTTGGTTCCATCAGCTGTAGCTATCGGCGTGGCCATTGTGCCACTCTGGGCCTCTTTGGGAAATTATATTACTAGGTAAGAAACCGGATGTGAAAGGGTGGGTGGGTGGGTGGGTGGATGGATGGAGATGTTTCATGAGAGGCAGAAGCTTGACCCTCATGACATGACAGGCACACAAAGCATCCTGAAGGTCGGCCAGCACGGTCACTACATTCAATAATGCACTGCCTAAAAATAACTTTTTAACCACCGTTATTACTTAAATATTGACCATTTGTAGTAACCATCAAAGCTTTAAAGCTGCAGTAGGTAACTTGTATAAAAGTAATTTTTTGTCATATTTGCTAAAACTGTCCCTCTGCCCAGACTGCAGTACATGAAGCATGTAATCCATTGGTCCCACCTACTGCTCCTACTGCGATTTGCAAGAATCCACCGTGCCCGACACAAAGCAACCAATCAGGGCCAGAGGTGCATCTGATGGAGTGTCTGACATCTGTCAATCACTACTCACACATGCTGCGAACCGCCCCCTCCCTCCGCTCATGCTGCCGGCTGCCACTCAGTCAAACAGCTCTGTGAGTGGCTTCAGCAGGCTAGTGAAAGCTATGGCGGAGCAACAGCCAGCCAAAGGACAAAACTGCCCATACTGCTGCTGCCAACAACAGCATGTACAGCTAAGACAACAAATAACCAGAAAGCTAATATGGTGATTGTTACAGTAACACTCCGCAGCACGTACGGTATGTTAGCGACTGTGATGTAGCGGCTGGGCAGAGTTAGCTTGTTTCCGATGCTAAGGCTAACAGTACTGGTTGTCACGGCAGCCGCACAGACGCCGCAGGGAGGAGGGGCTTGGAGGCAGGGCATGAGTGCAGCGGAGAGGGAGAGGGAGGGGGAGTGACGTGGAACTTGCGTTGGTTCAAGTTTTCAGGCTAAGTCTGCTCTCTTCTCCGTCTTACCTACTGCAGCTTTAAGATACAAGGTAAATCTGTGACATAACCGTCACACTGCAGCTTTCTACTAATAGAGGTTCCACATGTATCATTCAGGGACTTTCATCCCAACCTAGAAAATGAAAGTAGAGCAAAACCTTTTCAAAAACTGTGGATTTTTGAGAAATTTTTGAATAAGATAACAGCTGATTTTATTTTTTAAACTGGTAATAGAAGTTTTTTTGCTTTTATTTTGCTTTAACGTTGTGAAGCATGGATTGCACGTTGTAATGGAAATAGAATAATGACACCATCTGCGTTTAGGTTGGTTCACGATAAGCCTTTCTTTCACTATGCAATTCTGTCTGTCTCTGTGTATGATCTCCAAGGAAAATGGAGGCTGGATTTATGGCACAAACTCAGAATGACAGTATCGATCTGCTTGTTCATATGGAAATCAACAGACAGAGAGCAACGTCATTTAGTGAAAATGCAAAATAGCATGACACCAACCCAGTTCTTTTCTCAATGCATACTAAAGAATTTCTATGTGCTTTCATTTCTCCATTCCAGACTAAATGAATGAACAAACTCACACCTTTTCTCTTTTCTTCTACTCCCTGTCTCAAAATAAATAACACACTTCAGCCTGTGGTGTACCGTATACACCTTCTCATTAAATCTCATTGAGATCTGGGATCTATTTTTCAAGACAGACGCGTGTACAAGAAGAAACATATACAGCTTAAGCACAGACAGTTAGACTCCCAAAAAGCAAATACAAGTGGAATCGTAATCTATTTCAATGCTTCAATGAAATGAGAATATTTAGTTTCAAAGTCTGTGTCACTCAGTAGCAGCAGAACTCTAAAACAGTATCGTTAGCTGCTTTGAGTGTTTTCACGTATGTTCACAAAGAGGTGTTACGATAACAATAGCCCGTATTGTTTTGTTCAGTGCAAGTCTCAGAGAGCAGTTTGCCAGGCTCTGTTTTGTTGAAATTCTGTTGGACTGTGCAGAAGTGTGGTTGTCAAGCTGAGATATTATTTGTCAGCACATTTGCTGTTGTTGTTTTGTAAAGCATTGTTTTGTTTTTTGTGATACCATGCTGCTGAGTAACACAGTCTCCTCATGCCTAATTCAGTGTTTTTTATTCCAAGTGGCTCAAGTATGTGTAGCTTCTTTGTAAGGATAAATGCAGGAAGACAAAGAAAATGGAAGTGTAAGGCACATTCCCACTGAAATCAGATCAGACTTGTGGCTGCTTGGATAAGTTTTACCACCTCATACAGTGAGGCAGGGGTCTGTCATGTGATTGTGTGGACATACAGTACACAGGTGAATACATACACACCCATGTAAGCCTCAAGCAAACGCACACACGTGATTGTACCTACTAAGTCTGTTTTTTTAATGAATGCACTTGCTGGCACTTTCTCCTGTCACACCCCACAAACACGTGCAGAATGGCGCAGCAGTACTATGAGTACGTCAACTACAAGGAAGAGCACGTGCAGGAGCAGAAGAAGCTTCCTAAGGGCGCCTGCCACAGCTACATCATCGTCTTCCAGTCAGTCTTCAGCATCATCTTCCAGGTGAGTCCTCAGCTGTCTTTTGTTCACTAATGCTTCAGTGAGTATTGTGTTGTGTTTACCAGCAGAAAAGAAGTTTGTGCAGCTGCAGAAACAAATGAACACCCTGCCCTGCCTTCTCTCTCTTTCTCATCAGCTCAGTTTTGTCTTCGCTGAGTTCCCCATGCTGTTCGTCCTCAACGGCTACCTGCATGAAAACGATCACATTCTCAACAATGTCAAGACCTGCGGTAAATCTCACCATTCATTACTCACTTGATGAATGTTTACAGATAAACAAGAGCAGGAAAACAGTGTCAGGATTCTGTCCTTTCTATCCAATAAGATATACAGAGCTGGAGTTTGACATTTGGAAAATACTGACTATGCTTCTTGCCAAGAGTTGGTTGAGAGGATTGATACCACTCTCATGTCTGTGTGGTAAATATGAAGCTGCAGCCAGAAGCTTAACTTAGCTTTGCAGAAAGACTGGAAACGGGAAACTGCTAGTTTGACCTGTGTAAAAGTAACAAAGTCCACCTACCAGCACCTCTACAGCTCTAAAGCCCTGAATGAAAGTCTAAGTTGCTTCATGTCTGCTTGGACGTGTAAATAGGGAACTGTTTGCTAAGATGCTTGCAACAACTTCAGTAAGTTGCAGCTTTAAAAGCATGATTATCTGTATTTCAAAATATCCCAAGTTCAGACAATGACCATAGTTCATTTAAAAGCACTGTCTTGCATTGCTCATGTCATTGTTTGTCCTAAACTAACTGTTTCACACAAAGCCAGTTTCATAGGTTTGCATGACACAGAAGAGCACGCGCTAGTCTCGGTTTTACCTTTCGTCCACTATGCTTTGGAGGAGGGCAAGGTGCTAAAGAGAACACAAGTTGGCCTCCCAAAGCTGCTGTGAAACCAGTGAAGTGCAACACTTCGGCTCAAGCTGAAAAGTTTTTGCATGTTTATCGTGGAAAGGAATCTACTTCTTTTTTATTGTAAGCAACAGTAGGAGGAAATAAAACTGTACAGAGGTTCACACCATCACATGCCTCACAGATGACCTCAAAATACAAAACCATGCTCACACAAACGTCCTAATTTGCTTAGAAACTGCTGCTCTGTCAATTATCATTCAACTTTTTCAATCTACATCTCAGCCATGTGCTGCAGAGATGAAGTCTCATGAGTTAAACAAACAGGACTGAAGCCTGTTGTTTGCATTCAGTCACCCTCCTTTCTAATGGCTGAACCTCCCTCTTCCTCCGCCAGGAGCAAACATCAGTGGAGTGATCCCGGGGTTCAACACCACCGTGCTGACCAACCTACCTCGCTCCATGCTGCTCATTCAGGTCGAGAGTGTCCTCATGGGTTTCGCCTTCCTCGCCATGATCATTGTAAGATTTAACCTGCCAGTTGGGGGCAGCACAACTAATTGAACGTTTACACTAAGTGGCTACTTTATTAGGTACACCTGTAAAATCTAATGCAATCCAATGGAACAACTGTCCAGATTCTGCCCTTCCAAATATTACAATGTGAAGAAAGACAGAAAATTAGTATTGTTAAAAGTATTGATGAGGTTACAGTTTGCAGTGGAGTTGAACTGGACTGCATTGTATTGAGAGGTGTCTCTGAGATTTTGTCCACCCCATTTACAAACAGGAAGTGCCAAGATATATTACTAATGTCACCACTAACTAAGACCTCTGCCATAGATAGATGTTAGGATCTGGTAGGAGCAGGTTTGGTTATTAGCAGATAGTAGGGATCTTATCAATACAAATAACTGTATCAAAATGAATAAAATTATTACGAAGACTTAATAATAACAGGGCACCACTCTGAGATCAGGGATGCAGCAAACTGTGGATGCAGTCTCATAAAATGGCTGTTCATTTGAAATGTCAATGCTTAAAATACCATTTTACATTTATCAGGTGAAGGGTTGAATCTGAGCACTGATCCTCGTAACCAACCACAATCACAGACACCTGCTCTTTAAATGCACAAAACTGTCTATTTAACATCAGCAATAATGATCCACAAGCAAAAATCCTTCAATCAATAAACATCTATTGTCCAACTACAACATAGGCAGCCATAACACAAGCAACCACACTGACAAGTGTAAAGGCAGCAAGCATGTGGCACGTGTGTGTGTGTGTGTGATTGAGAAGGGAGAGAGAGAAGGCAAGATAGTTACACCACGTGAGTTTCAAGACCACAAAGCTTGACAAAGAAATATGAGAAGCACAAAAGAGGACATGTTTACACGTCTCTAACAACAAGATAGTCGTGAGCAAAGCTAGTGAGCGAGTTATACTACCGCTATCTGCACCTTTAATGTGTGTCTGTACAGGCACGTGGATTGTGTGTGTGTGGGTTAGTGTGGGTTAGTGTGGTTTAGTTGTTCCTCCACACGGTGAGGTCCCAACTCACGTTGAATCCAACCTCTCTGAGAATTTTAAATTGTCCGCGTAGAATGTGTGGCAGAGCTGTTGTACTGGACATTAGATGGTGAAGGTGCACCTTATAACAAAATGGCCAAAGAGTGTATGTGTGGAGAAACTTGCTTATTTATACATCCAGCACACACAGCTTTAAAGTGAAACCTATGAAAATGTTTGAGACATACTTTCTTAATTTTAGCCACAAAGCGCTTCCAGCATGAAATTATTTTCCCTAAATTTTCTAAACACATGCACAGTGCTTGAATGTACTCCAGCATGCGTTGGGCAATGATCTGCCACAGTGATTGCACACAGAAAAAACAGAAAACACTCCCAGGTGGAGCTTGTTATTGAGTACCAAAGCCAAAGAAAATGTCCTGTTAACAGTCTGTGGTCAGGAGGAACCGAGTTGGCTAATGGTGGAAATGGTGTAACATTAGCTATTGTTTTAAATCAATGGTGATAGATTTAAAGTTATAGCGAGAAGCAACACAACTAACACTTGTTAAATCAGTATTAATTGTTTCACATAAGCTGAACGTAAACATCGTGCCCTGTCTTGTTTTGAGACGATCCACGTCTTTAGTCGTGTTTCACTGGACCTTTGCGAATGGTAACCATGCAAACAACTGCAAGAGAGTTGTATGCCTCCATACTTTTGAATGCTTTCATTTGTTTTCTAGAGTAGAACCACATCTGTATGACCCGGTAGTTTGTTATATCTACTGCTTCAATAGCAGGAAAAACTTTCTGTTCAGTTGAAAAATTGCTCCTCTTCATAAAATTGCTCCTCTTCACATCCAACATATCTTCAGATTTTCTGTGTGTACCTTTCTCTCATAATTTCATAGAAACTAGTCCATCTAGTCCAATGCAATTTTCACTTCTGGCCTGAATTTAACGACACGTGACTGAAACAGCCCATTTAGAAGGCTGGCTTGAGAAATGTATTGTTGCTGCTAATACTGCTCTCAGTGATTTAAGATGGATACAAAGGTTTTCAAGATGATTCTTTATTCCCTGCTGTGCTTGCAGTTGGTCATTGTGTCCCACAGTGAGCTGGAATGAACTGCTCTCTTTTTCAGGGCAAGACACGTGCAAACCAGTCTTTAAGCAATCATTCTAAATGACTCCAAATAAACTTAATTGCTGTTTGCTGCTTCCCACAGTTCCTTGTGCTGTGCGGCTCTGCCTACCGTCCGACGGAGGAGATCGACCTTCGCAGTATCGGCTGGGGAAACATCTTCCAGCTGCCTTTCAAACACCTGAGAGACTACCGCCTGCGACTGCTCTGCCCCTTCTTCATCTACAGTGGGTTTGAAGTGCTGTTTGCGGTCACCGGATTCTCCCTGGTACTACGCTGCCTGTGAAGTTTGTTGACCAGTAATCTAGCTTTTCCTTGCATTGTTTAATTTTGGTAGTGTCTCTGGGTATTTTGACATGCAAAATAATGAAACAGGACATATAAAGGAGCAGGCACATCATAGCAATAATGACAGGAAATATATGAAATATGTATGTTTTTTCTCATTTCTTTTTTTCTTTCCCTCTCTCCACAGTCGTATGGCGTCTGCGTTTTGGGCCTGAAGCAACTATGGCTCCTTATAGTCGTCTATGGCCTCTCCTGCTCCATCTTTTCCTCCCTCTCCCTTTCCCTCCTGCGCCTCCCACGCTGGCTGTGTCTGGTGGTGGGTGCTGCTGTGCATGTGGTGCTGCTGGTGGCTCTCCTGGCATTGCCTCTGCCTCCTAACAAACCAGAGTATCTGGGCTATCTGCTGCTGATCTCTGTACTGTGGGGATTAGGCACAGCCCTGAACAAGACTGGCGTCAGTAGTAAGTAACAGTTGTGGTTGAGATGCCTGTACTTACCCTTCGCTGATTTTGTTCACAGATGTCAGCATGAACTCCTCTGTGTGTGTGTGTGTCAGTTCTGCTAGGTATGCTGTACGCTGAGGAAAAAGAACGTCTGGACTTTGTCTACACCATCTATCACTGGTGGCAGGCCATCGCCATCTTCATAGTGTACCTCTGGTCCAACCTGCCGATGAGGGTATGAATTTGTGTGTGTGTTTAGACAATGTTTACTGTGTCTCAAATGTTGTACCTCTGAGGTAACACTCATCATTTCTGTACATGTTTCAAGGGAAAAGTGCCTACTTATTCCTTTCTTGACACATTTCTGTCCCAGGCCAAACTCTCCATCCTGTTGGCCACTTTATTGCTGGCCTGTTACTGTTATTGGGTGATGGAGCACCGGCTGGCCAATAAAGTGCCTTACAGACTGCCTCGCATCCCTCGGCCACGGCACAAGGTAACCAATCAACCTATTGACAGTATGTGTTTGAGGTCATTTTGAACTTATTGTTTCGTCTGTTAACAAAGCACAAATTAGAGGCGCGGTTGCTATGGTTATCTTGAGGTAAATATATGTACCTTGTACACCAATTTAGAACAAGGTTTAAACTTCTGACCAGACGCAGCACTAACTTGTAGGTGTTGTTAATGGCTACTTGCCAGTCAATCAGAAACAAGTATTTTCATAGCAGTAGTATCACATCAGCAGTGTATTTATACTTTTTAATGGCCTTGATAGCATAAATTCTGTCTGCTACTGCAATGCTTCCTTTGGTTGATTCATTTTCTGTTTGAG
Source organism: Chaetodon trifasciatus (assembly GCA_037975065.1). Taxonomy (NCBI): domain Eukaryota; kingdom Metazoa; phylum Chordata; class Actinopteri; order Chaetodontiformes; family Chaetodontidae; genus Chaetodon; species Chaetodon trifasciatus. The sequence goes on from JBBMOE010000037.1 coordinate 3,285,371, forward strand.
CTTATTGTATTTATTATGTGACTCCTTCAGTACTACTGTGAAGTTGTTGCATTGTTCTTAAGTTTGATTTTGATTACATATACCACTGAGATTAGGGCCTTCTCCTGGAGCCTTGCGAGGGGAGCTTGCTAGTGAGCATCTGGTGATTGGGCGTGATTGGGCCCATTGGGCTTGTTTAGGCACAACGTGAAGGAACTACACGGAGCGGCTGCCCTGTGGGTCAGGCATCAGACACTGGTTCTAAGGATGTGGAATGTCACCTCTCTGGCAGAGAGGGAATCAGAGCTAGTGCGGGAAGTGGAGCTATACTAACTAGATTTTGTTGGGCTCACCTCTACGCATAGCGCTGGGTCTGGAACTAAGTTAAACTCCTGGAGAGGGGCAGGGCTCTCTTTTTCCAGAGTTTCAGAGGATGAGAGGAACCAGACAGGTTTGGGGATACTCAGGAACCCCTAGCTGAGTGTTGGAGAACAAAGAGGTCCCCTCTATGCTTCTGTGGGTTGCTCAGAGGAACGCTCTTTATAACCTGCTGCCACTGCAATCCAGCTCCAGATACACAGTGGAGAATGGATGGATGGTTGGACTATACAGCAGTTTGGTGTATCTGCCTTCTCTTGAACTCTGGAAGACCCCTGGAAAGGATACCAGTTCTGCTGGGGTACTTCACATGGGCAATGAAGACACCCGGATTGGGAGGAACTGCATGCCTTATGGTACTATGTTACTGGACCTCTGTGCTGTTTCATGGACTGGCCATAGCAAATACCATGTTTGAGCACAGGGTGATTCATAAATGTACCTGACACCAGAACGCCTTACGCCAAAGATCAGTGATCAGCTTTGTAGTCGTATCATCAGCTATAAATCTTGGACACTTGGGTGAAGATGCCTGTGTGAGCTGTCAGCTGATCACCACCTGATGGTGAGGTGGATCAGGTGGCAGGGAGAATACTGGACAGACCTGGCAAACCCAAATGTGTAGTAAGGGTGAAACAGGAATAGTTGGCTAAAGCCCCTGTCTGCAAAGTCTTGATCTCCCACATCTGGAAGATCCCAGGGGAGGTTGGGGACATGGAACAACCACAGCTTTCCAGAAAATCAAATCTCACTGCCCACCAGATATCTACATTTATTCCTTGAGTTATTCATGTTCTTCAAGTTCTTCACTCAGTCTTCATTACAACATATTGTTTGTGCCTGCAGGTCAAAGGCTACCGCTACCTGGAAGAGGACAATTCAGATGAGTCAGACTCTGAGAGAAGTGAGGAGGATGACGAAGAGAATGGCGAGGAGGAGGAGGACGACGATGAAGAGCATGTGGTGGAGGAGATGAGAGAAGAGGACAGGGAGGAAGGAGGCCAAGATGCAGGGGCCCAGGGAGCTGACTCACACGGAACCAGGAGGAGAGGGGCTGAGGGTCAACGTCGCAGATGGAAAGATGTGAAGGAGAGAGACGGAGGAGCATGAGTTAGGGTGAGAGAGGAGAAAAAGGAGGAGAAAAGAGACAAGATGGTGGACTGATCACAGATATACAGAAGAGCAAGAGAGTCAGAGATGAGATATGCTGGATGCTGTTGTGTTCATAGCTTCATTCATATTTTTACAGATATTTACACCTCATATAATGCTTAGAAACTATACCGAACAAAAGCATTTTTTTTGGCACAAACTTTAATTAACAGGCTTTAATTACCTATTGAACTATAATCACAACAGTGATCCAGAAGAAAGGGTAAAGAAACTGGAAATACTATATTGCTATTTACTAATAGGTGCGACATTCTTAAAAGGCAGGGCGCACTGGATAAAATACGTCTGCGACTCCACAACAACAAGAATAATTATGTTTTTCTATTGCTGCATAGTTTGTGGATCATATTTGCGAAGTGTGTCAATAATTATAGAGGCCACTGCAGTTGCTTTTGTGCTTCATGAAGTAGAAAACATTCTGTGACACACACTCTGCTTTCATTTTATAAAGAGCACTTATCAGAACAGAAAGAACTGAAAATGAAGAAGAAATGAGGAATTGTTTTTCTGAGTTCATCCTGAGGGTGAAGTGTGTTAAGATGGAGTCATTTCTAGAGAGCCTGGACCTGCTGAATGTGAACAGCGTAAGCAGCCCGAGCTTTATTTCATCTTCTGTCTTTGTATACATTCAACCCCTTCATTTATACACATTTCAAGCTGTCTGTAGCTATTATCAGAAGCTCAGACATGTGTCTGTTGCTGATGTGTTTCTTGGGATAAGTCAAACATGCCTTTTGCAAGTTTATTATGAATATGAATGGATGTGAGTTTATGCTTTAATATAAATAAATATTCAACAGATGGGGTGGCAATAGTCATTTATGACCAATGCCACTCGAATAAGTGATCTACGCCCCTATAGCTCAGCTGGTAGGGTGTGCGCCCCATGCATTGAGGCTGTCAGTCCTCTGCAGTGGCCGCAGGTTTGACTCCCACCTGCAGCTCATTTGCTGCGTGTCTTTCCCTTTCTCTCTGCCCCATTTCCTGCCTTCAACTGTCACTGTCATAAAGGCTAAAAAGCCCTAAATAATAATAACAATAATAAGAATAATAATTAAAAAAATAATAACTGATCTACAATACATAGAATACAGTAAACAAGATTAAACATACAGCCACGATGTGAGCTAAATACTCATATAGTTAGCATTAGCTGATATTAGCCTGCTGACATGCTCACAGCAACAATGTTAACATGCTGATGTTTAGCAGGTACAGTGTTTATCATGTTCAGTATCTTAGCATATTAGCATGCTGATATGTGCTAAATAGCACTAATTACAGAGTACCGCTGAGACTGATGAGAATGTCTTCAGTTTTCAGGTTGTTTGAGAAGAAACCAATAAAAGTATTGAATAAATGAAAATTTCAACATGATGAAAGTCACCAGAGCTGAGGTGGTCTGCCCCAAATTTCATGGCATTCCATCTTGTTGTGCAGACATTTCATTCAAATGGCAACCTGCAGGTGGCGCTAAAGGAGAAGTCAGGTGGTGGTCATTGGGATTATGTTATGTATTGTGTAGTATGTGATAGTCGTCATGTGATACAATGTGATAGTCATTGGGATTTATGGCCTGATGACCATGAATATCTGTACAAAATTTCATGGCAAGCTGTCCAATAGAAGTTGAGATGTTTCTGCATGGACCACCTGACATCCATAGAATCATACCACTAGTATGGCTGAAAAAACAGGAGTGACCATTTAGCCAAGAGCTGGTCAGATCATGCTTCGAAACTGCACACACATCAGGGGGTCCACAAACCCTTACAATTCAGAAAAAGTATTTTAACGCGTATTCATTCACGGCTCCAAAAAGTATTAAAAGGACTTGCATAGAGTCATTATTAGAGATCTTATTTTGTCGTGATGCAAAAACAGCTTTGTTTGTGCTGAATGCCCTCTCCTAACAGGCCTTTTTCGTGGAAGACATGTTGACGTGTCACAGCAGGAAATGCACAGCTGTAAAAAGAATACCCTTAATGCTGGCTGGATTCCATTTAACTGCCTCAGTTTCAGCGCGCTGGCATTGTGCACGCTGGCTCTCTGTCACGCTTCCAGAACTTACAGGGACAGCTGAACAGAACAGAGCTATTGTTAATGCTATCAGTGACAGTGACGTCTGGGGTGAAACAGGCCTGTCAATCATGACACGTTTACGAGTTTGGAGACCTGCTATTGGATGATTTAGTGACTGCGTGGGAATGGTTAGATGTCACTATATACAAAATCTGTCTTTTAGCTTACTGACCATTTCCAGTTTGAAATCATGTCACGTTCAGTTGGACAGAACCTGGCGGTAGCACACTTTTTTCTATTTTTGGAATTGGTTTGATCCAGGAAGCATTAAGAGAAACGCAATTAGCACTTATGTCTGAACTGCAAGCTGTCATGCTTTCATACTGATGGTCAGAAGTTCATATTTTTGTGTAGATGCTGTACTCAGACAGTTGGGTTGGGGTCAGTTCTCCTTAAGTTTATTTTCTATTCTAAATTACTGCCAAAGCTTGATGTTGCACTGATCCCTGTGAAGTTTACGTGATGTCTTAGACCAGATGAAGTTCTTTGTTGCTGTGTGTACTCACAGGACTACGCTTTGTGTTTTTCTCAATCACACCTGTACATTTTATCAAAGATGGTGATGACGTTTGCTGCTGTGTCACTAAGTTTCTCGTATCACCGTGGAAACCTTTTGACCAATGCAAAGAATAGTAAGATTAAATGAACTTTAGATTGCAGTTAATGTGATACAGTACGTTTGCATACCCACACATTCATAACACCTCGTTAAAATGTTGACTCCACAATTGGAAACTATATTTTGCTTATGCAAGATTAGAAATGCGAGAATGAACTTGAAAAAGAAAATACATTTCAGATTAAAAGCATCAGAAATCCAATTTTCATAACAGTTATCCCTTTCTAGAGTGATATTACTGATGTATTACTTTGAAGTATTAAGTTATTACAAGTGCTTTAATTTGTAGATGTTCTAATGTAAAGCATTTTATTCTTGTGCTGGTTTAACGTTCTGAGATGCTCAATAAATGTCAATGTACTTTGCTCACATGAAGTGCTGATGTTACGCATTCTGATCCAGCAGAATCTGCACCCACAGAAACTTTGGTGAGGAATAATCTTTCCTGTAACAGCCTCTCACACAGACTGGTATGTGATAAGCATTTATTGTTCAGTGTTCTCTCGCCTTCTCTGTTCTCCCAGCAGCTGCTGTGTTTGTGCTGAGGGACTTAAGCTCAATCTTTCTTCTCCATGAAATAACGCCAGACATTCTCTCTGCGAATGTGCACTCACACTGGAATTACACAAAGAACTTCTTCTCTTCCCAATCTGAACTTTATTTCACTTGTACTAAGACAAAATGAGTATGAACAGAAATATGAATATGAGCTGGGGTAAAGAGGTAGCTGCTACGTCACTGATGGTTTGCGTTGTAGTTGCAGTCTTGACAGATGGAGCCATAAACTCAGAACCAAACCTCATGTTCAGGCTTTTGGCTCACAGTCAGGCCACTAAAGCACAGTGTCCAGGTGTTAGCCTGAGCCCGTCCTGATGTGCTCCTCAGTGCCTGATGCGTCTGATGGACTGGATCTTTGGAGTCTGGCAGTGGGAGCCCCAGGTCCTCCACTGCTGGTAGTCTCCGCTGTGTCTTTCACACTCCATGATGTACTGCTGGCCTCTGTAGCCTGGGTACTCATAGCACACAAAGCTGAAGAAAGACAGAGGAGGGGGGAAAGACAGTCAGGATTTTAAATGGTTAAAGCACCACTGATGCTGGTGGCTCTCTGAGGCTGTACTGCTCTTTATGCTATTCAATAAAAGCCAAACTGCAAGACTTACGCTCCACACTGCACGTGCATGGAGCCCACCTCAGGCATGATCCAGCCCATGGCCTGCAGGGAGGGGTAGTCGTCGCACAGCTCGGTGCTGCGGCCCATGAAGTTCTCCCTCTCAAAGATCATCATACGGCTGCTGTGGTGAGACTGTGGGGGGACAGAGAGTCCATGTTAGACCTGTCAGACAGGCGTACAGAGACATTGGGACTGACTTGTCTCATTTCTATTTCTGAGCTGTTTCAGTCGCTCGCTGTGTGGCTCGCTCTTCTTTTCACTCCCTCCCCTCTGCCACTCACCATCTTCTCACTTCCATGAGCTCTTTCTCCCTCTTTCACTCCCACTTCTCTTTAGCCCTCCAACACTCAGCAGGTACTCACAGCGCAATAGATGGGGCGAAAGGACATGAAACGCTCGATGTGGTAGGACAGAGAGCCACTGTAGGCGTCCCAGTTGGGGTACTCGCCCCTCTCCAGGATGAACTGCTGGCCCTGGAAGTCATGGTGCTCGAAACCCACCCAACTAGACACACAAGAGGAAGAAGTGACGCAGTTAGACCGGAAGTATAAACGGCAAATGTCTGAAATCAGTCTGAACATAAAACAGACAGGTGACATTAGACAGGGTGAGAGGAGTGCAGCCTGCTGGAGGGATTATTAGTGGCACATAATCTGCTAGAGTTATTTGACATGACAGATTTCTGCGTTTGTTGGCTCCTTTGAGAACAGGCGATGTCACATACTACCATGGACCAATCAGAATTAAGCTTGAATCAAAACATCCTGATGATGAGCTGAGCTTTTTTAGGGCTTAAACTCTGGATAAAGAAATAATAACAGGATGTTTCTTCAGAGCTTTAGCTTTGACTGTTGCTCATTCATACATAAATATTGAATGTTATCAAGGAAAACATTTTGGAAGAAATGAGCTACCAGAGTGAAAAAAGCAGTGCTGATGGTATAAACCAGATCATTCTCTTTCGTGTTCTTCTCATCACAGGGATCTTGACTTTTTTCCTCCTGTACTCTGTATGAGAAAAGGAGGCATCACACCATTTTATCAAAGGTATAAAAACATCCATGTGGTCTTCAGTAATCCACTGGTGACCAATGATGACTGCTGACCACACGTGCCAGCTTTGAACAGCCTCCACAAAGTGAACCTGCAGCTTTCAGGTTGGTCAAAAGGCTCGTTTAACTCCTGAGGTGAGCGTGAAAAGACCTTTCCTCTGCATTTCATCTGAAAAAGGAAGCTGTGGCAAAAAAAGAGGTCAACCTCCCCCCAGCTGCTCATGCTGGGTGCGCCCTGCGTGCACGATGGAGTGACCTCAGAGTGGGAGTCTGGACACTAGTTCCTCTCTCATTATCTCCCCACCTCCGTCTCACACACACTTACATAAACACACACACAGACTCGGAGTCAGTCAGCTGTCCACAGAGACTTGCAGGCGTACAGGCTGTGTGACTCACGCTCCACTCTCCACTCGGATGGAGCGGATGTTGTCCAGGCCGCAGTCATGGATGTTGCAGCACTCGGAGGTAAACTCCAGACACTTGCCTTGGAAATGCTCCCGCTCAAACACAGTCACCTGCACACAGGGGAGGACAGCAGGGAGCCATGAGGACGTGAGTAATGTATGTGCGCATGTCTGTGTTTATGTGTGTGAATTCACCTTGAAGAAAGGGGCTGTGCCCATGCTAGGGAAGTACATGGGTGAGCTCATGTGTGTTCTGGTGATTCTATTCATCTCTAAAGTGGAAAAGAAAACAAGAAAAACAAAGCACATGGATCAGAGAAGGGGCTTGAACAGTAAAACATATTCGCTTTGATTCACTGGATAACAACGAAAAATTGTCTTTAACTTAGTAAACTTTTTTTTTTTCATTCATAGTTTTACTGAAAATGAATTAAAATTTTTACTTTCAACTTCCCGTACAGCCAATATGCTCTTAATGACAAGCTAGCACCCTGAAAGCGTTGGTTAGGAGCAGCCAAAACCAGCATTTCATCCGTAAAGTCCAGCCGGGGACCTCTCGGTCATTTTCCCGCTCCTGCTTACCTGGATTCTCCTCGCGCTCCTCACACACCAAATCCTCTTTCCACAGACTTTTGTGTGAACCTGGCGCTTCTGTTTTATACCGGCGTCCACGCGGGGAACGTCGTGCTCGCGCGCGTGCGCCTGTTGCCCTTCCATGCTAATGATGCCAAAGAGGCAAGTGTGAAGCGGCCTAAAATTTAGGGCGATACTTCCGGTTAGGGGTTTCAAAATTAAGCTCTAATTAATAATGAAACTGGGAATGAAATTGAAAATGGAAAATATAGTCATCCACATATATGATTTTGAAGTAAACAAATTTGAATTTGGCCTTAAATTACCTGTTCCTCGAGGCATGGTTCATAAAAATTGCAAGACTAAATCTGTTTATTAGGCTTTTTGTTGCAAACAGGCTTTCATAATTGTTTATACCTAAATAGGCTGTTCTAGCACTAGTCTTATTATTCACTGCTGCTGAGCAGTTAATCAATTTAATCAATTTGGCAAATTGTTTAGACTCACATCTGAAAACTCACCAGCAGCTTCTTTGATAATCAAATAATTCACATATTCTTAAGCAAATTAAACATTCCCTGGTGTCAGCCTCTTAATTGTGAGAACGTGTTGGTTTTTGTTGATTTACATCATAACTAAACTCAAGTAATTTTGTAGACTAGACAATGTATTTAGGCGGCAGATTGTAATCAATACACAAAATGAAATGCACCAAAAGTTGGATTAACACTCCTATGAAAGCCCAGCATTCGTGTGACATGATGTTGGGCCCTGCAGTTAGTCCATCCAATTAGAAAATTATCATTAGTCAGAGCTCTGCCAGGAAGCCTACTTCAGAACTATGAGGGCTCTTATTTTAAAGGCAAAATGAAGAAGAGTTCCGGTATTCCTCTGACTAACTGTGATAACTTGACGCAGGTGAGAGTGGACCTCACGTGCGCAGCTCTGTGCTCATGTTCGTGCGTAAAAAGCGGGTTAACAGCGAGAACTGAGCTCTCTCTATGTCTGTCTTTCTGTCTGTCTGTCTCTCCTGTCTCTCTCTCTTTCTCTCTCTCTGTGTCCCCCCCGTCCCTCCCTGTCTTTCTCTCTCTTTCTGTCTCTCTCCCCTGTCTCTCTCTCCCCCCTCTCTCTCTCTTTGTAACCCTATGCGGCCTGTCGACTCAGCAGATCATATACAGGCAGGCACAGAGGTGATGGTGGGGAATGCGATGCTGTTGTTGGTCTATTCGTATAGGTCAGCAGTGCCATCGTATAGAGCAACAATGGCCGGGGCTATAGGCAGAGAATGAGGAGGATTTGGAGAGCCGTTGGGGGAGCATGTTTCAATGGTGACTCCAAAAAATTGAGGAAATTGGCATAGAGGAATTCAATTAATGATGATAATCATTGATTATTAATACTGCTATGGTTATGCCGTTCTGTTAAAATGAAAAACATAACTAGAAAAGCGATTTAAGAGAATTTCCCTTTGTGACTATCTTGAAATATGTCAGTCTATGAAGCTGCACCTGTCTCACATCCATCCAGTATTTTTGCTCTGATGTCTTAATACATACCCCTGAGTCCATCACTTCAATCAACGACAGGCCTCAGTTGCCACAGTAACCCCCGAGACGTCTCATCTGGGCCTTGGCCCTTCACATTTCATCTAGAGAGCACATGAAGAGTGATCAAGATCAAGTTCCTCTTGATATGTTCACCATCATGCAGGCAGACACACACAAACGGACACATATCTACAGACACACACAAAGGCATCGGCCATGGACAGCAAAGTCACGACTGCCATCATGTTCCCACTCACTGCTCTTTCACCTCTCTGCGCCAACATGAAACGAAACATTCGTGTATAAAGAGTTGTGTTATTCTCTCAGACAGGCAGATGTCTTGTCACTGTCTCCTGTGTAACTCAACATGAATTCTGCAGCGCTCCACACTGTAACAGTGATCATGCTTCAGAGGACTACCTTTGACGTCATAAACCTAACGTGGGAAAGATCCTCAGGATGTTCCACTTTGAAAAATTTGCCTCTGACTGCAGCCCACATATGCATGTCAGCTTTTCAGACATATGAACCATGTGGGATAAACCTTATGAAGACAGGCTTTTCTGGAAATGTTTACCTTTCATGTCACATTAATCACACCTTCACTGAATTTGAAAGTGTGTTTCAGCCAGGCTCCAGATATCGATTAACGGACCTGTCTGCAGGGCATGTTGGCTCTATTTCATCGTCTCCCATCAGTTGAGCTGCTGCATTAGATTGCACTAAAAACACTGTGTACCTTCAGTAAGATCACAATGTAAAATGATGAAACTGTGATCTTCTCAAGTCTCCAGCTGTGCCAGATGTGAATGTGAGAAACGAACAGTTCCAGAGAGGCCTGGAATTGTTTGGAAAGTGTCTTAAGTTCATGAATGAACAAATTCCAGGGACTTAAGATTTGCTGCATACAGATCTTAAATCATAAGACACATTGCTTTACTGACATTATTGTTTGTTATTGCTGTTAGGGATATAAGTGTTTTAAACAGCTACAGATGTAATTTGTGTCATGTTTTTCAGGGCCTATTTTATTATCCACTCACATAAAGTGAATGTTTTATGTCATCAGTGTGTGTTATCATGTGCGCTCCTTTATGCTGGGAGCACCACGAGCCTCACAGTCACAGCTGTTGCCGGTTTGATTCCAGCCGGTGACCTTTGTTGCACATCAAACCCCTCTCTCTCCCCATTTCCCTTCCCCTGTTTGCTACCTTCACGCGACTCTCAGCATTGGCTGAGGACGTCCATCAGTGTGTAGTTCATCCCATCACTCCAGTGACCTCTCACTGATGCTCACTTAAAAACAAACTGCAAAATGAATGAGGCCGACCCCTGACTCCAAGTCAAGTACAGTTCCACCTCAGGATCTCCTCTGTAAACAGCTGCAGCCCTTAATTCCTTCCTGTCCTCGCCTGCGCAGCCACGCTCAGAGCTACATTGGTCCAGTTGGCTTGTTCCCTCGAGTGCACTTTGGGAGAAGCATCTCATGGACTTTCCACTTGCAGCTAACACCCACCACAATATTTTACGAAGCCACGTGAGGAATAAGGCAGAGGTCTTTCATTTAATAATTTTCCCCGACTGTGATGAGGAGAGAGATCCTGATTATTGTCTTGCACACTCTGAACCACGTTGCTCACCCAGAGGTGAAGCACTCAGGTTATTGCTTCTCAAAGCTTATTGCTTTTCCTGTTATTATTTGTCCCAGCGCCTCTTGATTGCAGCAGTGGAGGGAACAGGAGTGAAGAATTCTCCCAGCCTGTTAAATGTGAACCTAATCAGCCTGGCTGGCTTAGAAAAAGGCTCTCAATTGAACTGCACTCTCTTTAATTCACAGATTCAAGTCCTGATCAAGTCATTATAAAGTTGTTTTGTCTTTCATCAAGTTCTCTGCATTCAAATATACATTGGCTTTCAGTTCATCGCTTCCTCATATTCTTCTCTTCTTTCAACCTATATTTCTCTCCCTCTCTCTCTGCCTGACCGTCTTTCTCTCTCTCTGCCTCTCTCTCTCTCTTTGATGATGGGGGTATTTCTATTCTGTGGGGGCTGTGAGCTCAGCGAGTTTGTTTCTGTGTCTATAATCCCCACTCTCTGGGCGCCAGCATATAAAAGCGGCGAGGGGCCTGCCGCACTCTCACACTGACCACCAGTCTCAGGCCCGAATCTACTCCTTTACGCACACACTGCCACAGGTAAGACAGTGGACAAACGTCTTACAGAACGAGAAAAGAAAAGAAAGACGGCAGGTAGAGAGCAGGAATAACCTGATGTAATACCTAATAATAAGAACATTTTATCACAGCTGGAGCTCAAGATCTGTCAAACACTGTCGATGAAATGTGAATTTACAATTTGACGGCTGTCAGTAAATGCACCGCAGCCTGTTTAAGTCTGTCACATTCAGAATAAACAGTTTATTTTGAGTATGAATTATGCTGAATATAATGCTAGAATCTGCTCAAGTTGTCTCCACAAACGCAGCTTAAACTGCACGGGTTCTCCTTTTTTAGTTTAGGACCTGAAAAAAGTTCCAGCTTATCAGAAGTTTTATTTAAAAAATCTCTTATGTTTGTTTTGGTCATTTGCAAAGACTGAATGCCTGAAAGTAGGACTGACTTCATTTTGGTTATTTTGATTCAAAAGGTTTGCGGGTTTCTGCTATAAATGTCAGTCTACAGCAAAACAAGTGACAAGGTAGCGATTTGTGTGGTTAAGTCTGAACTGCTGTGAGCTTTGATAAGGAATGTAGAGAAATGATCAGGCGTGTGTGGGTGGGGGTTAGGAAAGATGAAGAAAATGTAAATCTTTCATTCTGCCGGGAGATTGGGAGAGGGTGTTTAGTGATCTCACGTTTGTCACTATCCTCTAGCAACCACCATGTCTTACTCTGTATTTTAACAGAGAGCAGGACTACAGAGAAGTAAACTGTGTAAAAATGTAAACTTATCAGATAAAATGTGGCAGCTTGGCTGAAATATCTGGCTAACATTATGTTATTATGTTTGCCATCATTTTGGCTAATTCAGCTTATATTGTGTAGTTTGGTAGCTATGTAGATATTATTAGTTCAATAACATATTCAGTTAAATTGGAGACTGCCAGAATTTGCTTCCTAGCAAAGATAATATTGACATCACTGGAGAGGGTTTTGCTTTTTAAACATGTGCACCACAATAACTTTCATACAGACCCTTAATGTGATCATAAAAGACAGCCATTAAAAAGTGATTCAAAGCATCTTCTCTTCTCAGTCATCATGTCTGGAGAGAAATCCAAGTCTGCTTCCCAGACTGATGGGAAGGCGGCTCAGAACAAGATGTCTGAGATGGGCATGATGTCTTACAAGGTACAGTACACACACACACACACACACACACACACACGCACACACGCACACTCATACACCACATGTACACCAGATGATCAACATCACAAACATACCGTGCAGTCTTTCCACAGTGTGTGAAGCAGCTGGCCTCACTAACAGTTTACCTTCTGGGCTTATCACGACCTGCTGGTTCGACTCCAACTGCCAGAGAAACACCGTGTGAGGCTTGTGTGTGTTAAGTCACTGAGGAGAAAGCTGTGACAACACAATGACTTTATTTTACTCTGACTCTTTCTTGTTGGGTCACTTTTTCTACCACGCTCTGCTCCATCTTATTTCACCTCTCCTTGGATGTTGCCCTTGATTTGAAACCACCTCTGTGACCTCCTCTCTCACATCCATTCTCTTTCTCTTCACTTTACTCCCACTATCCAGATGTGTGTGTATGACCAGGAGAACTTCCAGGGCCGCTGTATTGAGATCAACGGCGAGTGTATGAATGTGTGTGACATGGGAATGGACAGGGTGCGCTCCCTGCGCGTCGACTGTGGACCGTAAGTAGCCTGTGCCTGTACAGCTGCACGCACGCACTCAGCCACTCATCGAAGCACACATAATGTACCCAGCACCCACAGTAGAGAGCACAGAGCAGGTGATATCACACCTGCACCTTCCCATTATGTGACATTTCACACTTCATATTTTACGCACTTGGCTGATGCTTTCATCCCGAGTGATTCGCAGAGAGTGCCTACACTTCAGAGCCTAAACTAAAAACAGGATATTACAGTATATATAACAGGATATTGCAACAAACAGCAGTGAAAGTAATGCAGTGATCACGTAAAGATGTGAAGCACTAAAAATCAAAGAAAGAAGGGGATGAGGAGAAAGGTTTAAAGGGGACATGTAGTGATTTTGTATTGCACTTCCATAGAGTTGGGGGACACATTAAAAGACTGGCAGGCTGAGATATGCTGACTTACCCTGATGATGTCATCTGGGTTGTTTTTTCTAAAATTTGGAAGGCTCATATAATGGTTTTCAGAGGCTGTAACTCTTAATGGTGACTGAACTGATCTTCATGTGTAAAGTCAGTGGTGTGCTCCTTTAAAAGACACACTTAGCTCATGGCCGTCCTCCCCCTCTCCTCCCTGTGACCCCCGTCCAGCTTCGTGGGCTTTGAGCAGATGAACTTCTGTGGTGAGATGTTCATCCTGGAGAAGGGCGAGTACCCCCGTTGGGACTCTTGGAGCAACTGCCAGAAGAACGACTACCTGCTGTCCTTCAGGCCTGTCCGCATGGTAAACCGCACAGCTTGCTCTACTGTCCTTCATCTTCCATCTTGCGTCATTTCAACTGCTTTCGCCTAATTTTCTTTCCCTGCTGTCTTCTAGGACCCTGAGAAGCACAAGATCTGCCTGTACGAGGTCGGAGAGTTTAAGGGTCGTAAGATGGAGATCATGGACGATGATGTCCCCAGCCTGTTTTCTTACGGTTTCACCGACAGAGTGGGCAGCATCATGGTCAGCTGTGGAACGTGAGTTTTGGGTGTCAAGCCTTTTCCGGTCTTTTCTAAAAGAACACGTATGGGAAATACACTTATTAGCTCTCTTGCTGAGGCTTTCATGAGAGGATTGATAGCACTTTCATGCCTGCATGCTAAATTAAGCCAAAAGCCACTTAGCTTAGCTCAGAAAGACATGAGACATTTGGACGTCAGCAGCTCAATCTCTGCCTGTGTGTGAGCAGCAGGCACTGTTTCCCAAATGCTGTGATTACTGCATTTGTTCTGTCCCCTGCTGCCTGAAACAAGCAGCTGGGACGCAGATTGCCCTGTGGTTTGGCACCTGACAGCATGACAAACAGACCAGTGTCTTAATATGTCAGATGTTTATCCTCGCTGATTTGTCCACATCTGTGTTTCTAGCATTTTAATTGTCTGTTACTCATCTGACAACCTTTTGTTTTCTATCTTTGAATCCATTTTGAATTTTCTCTGTTCAGTCGTGGACCTTTTTCCTCATCATCACTCATGTAACTTTGCACTCTATCCCCGCTTTGAAAATGTAATTTCTCTTCCCTCCCCTCTGCTCTTCCTCTCATCTCTCCACAGTTGGGTGGGTTACCAGTTCCCCGGCTACCGTGGCAGCCAGTACCTGCTGGAGAAGGGTGATTTCAGGCATTTCAATGAGTTTGGCGCCCGCTGCCCCCAGATGCAGTCCATTAGGCGCATCCGCGACATGCAGTGGCACCCACACGGCTGCTACACCATGTCCTCCAAGTGAAACCCGGCGAGAGCGAGGAAGAGAGGGATTGGAGGAGAGGAGGCGGAGGGCGGGCACAATCATGGAGGGGGAGGCGGAGGTGGGAGGGCGAAGAAGGAGAGGAGGAGGGAGAGGGTGTAATATTTCACTTCTGTCCCAAAGTCACTTGACAGTTTGAGTGCAAGATGGAGGGAATACAGTAGGTTGTTATTTTTAGCTGTTGGAACATCGTAATCCAGCGACCAATGAAAAATTATTCAAAGGGAAGGAGGAGATAATTACACAGACCATTGAGACTTTATCTGATAATAAACCATTTTGTTCTCTATCTCGCACCGTCTCTGTTTGTCAGCTCCCTTCTCGCCACTTACCTCTGCCTCCTCCCCTCCCTCCCTCTCTCCCCCTCAAACTTCTCTTTCACATCACACCAGCGTCAGCCCTCAATCAGCCCACTAGAGGCTGACTGACCCAGGTACCAGTGTGGATTTGTGTGTTTGTGTGGTGGGGGGACTGAGACAGAAGAAACCACAGGAGGAGACATGCTGGTGAAAGCTCTGTGCTCAGATCCTGCAGCCACATCAAGCCTAAATCCCAATAAAGTATCTCACATCCGGTTCCACTTGAAATGACGTCTTATTTTACAGATATGCTTTGAACACTTATGTTCCAAATGCATGAACGGATTATGAAACACATAAAGCTGCTACTTAGCTAGTGGTCATATAGAATTTTATTTTTTATGTTACCTTGCATGTTTACCTTTGTGCTATTCGTTAAAAATAGATCCTGAACTTAAAGCTGCTACAGTCAGCATTTTTTTTTTTTTATATTACAGTAGTTGCTGACAAATCCATGCAGAATTACTCTGTAGCTCCCATCACCTCTGCAGACCTTTTTAGTGATGGATCCATTGGATGGATGTGAAAATACTAAATGGGCAACAGTTTGACCATATACACTCAAAAGGAGATAAAATGTCAATGTTGTGTTAATGGTGTTGTGTTAACTCGATGATGTACACATCAAAGCCTCTTTGCAGCTGTTGGGGAGTACTATTGAATATGAGACAAATGTTGCAGAAAGCGTTCTGTGGCCACAGAGGAAGTTGTGTGAAGACTAACAAACGTCCTCAAGTGATGTCATTGGAGTCAGCATCAGTTGCGGCTGAAAACTAGATGTTTGTAACTGCATCTGCTCCTCATCTCTACTTGAAGCTCAAGGTTTGAGGCGACATTAGCCATGACCATCGAGACACTAGTGAGAATCTTTGCACCTGCCACTGGTCAAGTTTCATTTTGGGTTATGCCTGCATCAGGTTTTGACAAGAAAGAAGAATGTGTGGAGTAAAAAAGATGATGTCTGAAGTATTTTCTTTACACTGGAGATGAAAAGACAACCCAAAATGTTTCTCAAAACAAAGTTAAAGTATTTAAAACATCTGAATTATGAAGGGTAAAATTAACGCAAATTAAATGAAGATGAGATCAGATGAAGAGACTCAGTACTGAAGATCCCCTCAGAGACATAATTTCAAGACATAAAAATAGTCTGCTGCAATAATAGTCAATTACCACATTAAAAAACTTAAAAATGTCAACTTCTTCTCCTTCACTGAAAAGCTCAGAGCCTATGAATATGCCAAATTCATAACTTTAACTACTAAACACAAAACAATCAATTCAAGTGTCCACATCCCACTTGCGTGTGTTGTATACTTAACCGTGATTGGCTCCAAATTAGTTGTGATGTAACAAATCATGTTCGTACGTACACTGGTAGCGTATCCAGAAGGAACACTTTGGGTGTGCCTCAGGAAAACTAGATGTGCCAACATTTGAAGCACACAGTGACATAGCGCAAGTAACGTTTTGGTTAGGTTTATTCAAAATAACCTCCCTTGCATGAGGCGCATAACCTACTCTACATTACAGGTATGAACATCTTTCAATAATGCAAAACACAGAATGTAGCACACTGACTACGGGCTAGTGAAATGTAGCCTGTTTGAATAAACAAAGATTTCAAAGCGCTCTATTCGGGCACAACAACATCTTGGCCACACCCTGGCACACCTGAGCTGGAGTGACGGTCATACCTCAGATTTACGGTGAGCACAGAGACACCTTCCACTTTCAGCAGATGAATGTGAAACCATCCTTCTAGAGTCAAGCTCTGCAGGTATGTCTTTCTGCACAGTGAAGCTTAAACATCCTCCAGCTTTTTTGAGTGGACTCTAAGTCTCTTCCTGTTAGCAGCTGAGACACGACTGCCCCGGCAGTTTAAGTCTTTGGGTGTAGTAATCTGTCCATGCCCAATGAGCAGTTAGGGTTTCTGTTATTTTCAACCCTTTTATTGGACATCTGTCATCTTCATCTCTAAGACGTAAATGTGCTTTTATCGACTTACTTGAGGAACTGACTTCATTTGTTATTGTTAGAGGGCATCTTGAGGTAATTTGCAGTTTCTATCCCCAGTCCACTTACAGTGTGATGAACTCAACATAATGCTTGCTGCAGAGACAGATTTGATTTTTACTGATGGAAAACAATCTGGACCACCATTGTTAATGTGTGAAAGAAGAAAGCACTCCAACTCCTCTACCAGAGCACTCTGTCAAAAACAGCACATTATGCTTTGAAGCTTTCTATGATGGACCGATTTCATACATTATTTATCTTTCTCAAAGAGAACACTGATGCCAGTGTGGTCTGCAAACGTCAGCACCAAAACGGACCTTTTTTTAATAAAGCATGATCAATTATGTACTACGTACTTCCTCTGTGGCACATCAAATATTCAAAAACATCGAACTACATCATTCATGTATGGTGTGGTTTATCTGGGGTGTGACGTCAGTGATGATTAGACTGTTATAGAACAGGGTTTTTAATTTGCTGCTAGTGCTTCAAATGATGGAAATACAATGAGGCAAGTTTCTGTAAACTGCATTAGATCATCAGTCATTCATTGTTAGCCCATAATTGAAAGTGCATAAATATGATTCACTACGTCCTTTCATTTGCTTTTTTTAGCCCCCATACCAACTGCTGACCAATCCATACACTTTCTATTCAAATGCAACAAAAGGCGTACTCAATCCAAAAAGAAAACACCTAATGTAACACAATGACGTGCTAATTCCAAATGTGTGTTCGCTCTGCAAAGGGGGGTAAAGTTCATACACAGTGTCCCAAATATCACATGCTAATGCAGGAAGCACCTTTGTGCAACTGCATTGTATCACTCATACTAACTCACTAAATTCCTGGTTACCACCACTTCTTCTTTCAAGGAACTCTTCAACATTTTGATGGCGAACTGGACAACATTAGCCAACTGTTTGTTACTCTAACAGAGTATCAATGTGGGAAGGTATTTTGAGTGTCCAGGTTTCTGGAAGGAAACCTGTGATATTTTATAAGACAGTGTTGGAGCACTTGTGAGACTTGGATGAACATGAAGCTTCCCTGCCTGAATCATCAGCATAAAACACAGCACCTGTGTTGAAGAAATAAAAACTCCTGAAGAGTATTGCGGTAAAAAACATCCAATCACTGACTTAAAATTCTGTTGCCTGCACCTCTAACAGTGAGCTGAAACTTGAATTCTTGCCTTGTAGGCTCCTGTTAATAATTAATAGTTTTGCATTTTACATCCACTCACTTTGATTCTGGGTCAGTGTTTGAAGGATTCACCAGAGGTGCACTGTTTTGTCCTTGTTCAAAAGATAAAAAAGCCTCTGAATTTGATGCAGCTTTGCTTCATTCTCGCTGGCTTCTTCTCCACAGCAATAGTGGCTGAGCAGAATTTAAAGTAAATAGCCATGCCTGACTGAAAATGTGGGATATGTGCAATTTTATCACAGTATTAAATGAATCCTTCCTGCCAGGATGAGGAACATGAAGATTGAAATGTGGCTCCACCTCCTTTGGTGCTCTCCTTGGGCGGCTAATTGATTGGCAGATGTGAGCCATTCAATTATGGGAACACATTGAAACTCTCTGTTATTACATGAATGAATATTGCACAATACAAGACTTCCCTGATCCAGTGGATACAGCTGTGGCAGGCAGTCGTCACCACACTAACATGTAGGTGGAGAGAGCAACAGAAATAGCAAAAGAGGAATGGGAAGAGGTCTTCCAGCTGAGAAAAAGTGAACATTATGACGCCAATGGAAACATGACTTATAGCCTCACTGCTCTCATCTGATGTTCCCTATTTGTGTTTTAGACATTTCACTTTTTTGTGCTGTTGAGTCCCATTATAGCGGCTCCTCTCAATAGCTCTTCATGATGTCACATCATTTTTTCGCCACTTGAAAGCAAAATCCAAGCTATTTAGTTGTTCTCATAACTGGGACAAAAGGTTTTCGAGGTTTATTTTGATATGCGATGATGCACAGCACATTTCAGCACATTCCTCCTTATTTTTCATCCCTCCTTTCTGAAATGCTTCTGAAAAACCAAAAAAAAAACCCCTTGATTCTTGCAGAACACATTCCCATGCAGTCCCACTCCAGAAATAAAATCTCTCAGTGCAGCCTGGCCCTCTTCCTCCCTTCAAACTTGAGAGGGAAAGGCACACTTCACCTGTCACACCAGCACCCAGTTTAGTTCAATCTATAAATATGCTGAGATAAGACACCTACAAGGTGCTGTGAGCCTTCCTCACTATGTAGTTAAATATGGATCGGAGGAGTATTGACGTCAGACTGACACACACGCACACACATGCAAGTACGCACAAGTTAACACACACACACACACACACACACACACACACACACACACACACACACACACACACACACACACACATATGGATGCTCATATGAGTATACCCAAGCACAAGCCGGTGCACTCACGCACACATACAAGCACACATGTGGCTACACTTATTTCAAGCCCTGCTGCTGATGTCATTCTGTGAATTGGGACTGTTTCAGCAGGAGAGCATTATGGGATAGCTTATAAGAGCTTAATGACTCCTTGTGGTACAATACTGCTAAACAATGGTAGAGAGCGTGAGAGAGAGGGAGAGAGGGTTGAAACACACACACACACACACACACACACACACACACACACACACACACACACACACACACACACACACACCTGCCCAGTCTCCACCTTCTCATTTCCAATTCCAGCGTTACACTTCTCTCTCCATCTGGTGGTTCAGCAGCTCTAATGACCTTATGGGATGCTCAGACGGGAGGTCATTCACCACCATCGATTAAAGCTCATATTTATCGAAAGCTGCTGGAGATAATGGAGAATGTTCTCACACTATCTTTGTCAGTTCATGCTCCCTGTCCCTGGGGGGTGAAATCATTCAAGCACTAGCCTCAGTGGGTTGAAGGAATGGATTTAATGTAACCACAACACTTTAATTTTCACTCTCTGGAGAAGAGAGGATATACGGCTCCTTTACAATGGAAGCCCGTAGTTTCTTGGAATT
The DNA here is from genome assembly GCA_037975065.1 of Chaetodon trifasciatus. NCBI lineage: Eukaryota > Metazoa > Chordata > Actinopteri > Chaetodontiformes > Chaetodontidae > Chaetodon > Chaetodon trifasciatus. The sequence goes on from JBBMOE010000037.1 coordinate 3,305,416, forward strand.
TAATGAGAAGGTTAGAACAACAGCCCATGTGAGTATCCTGAGAACTGCTTTATGGAAGCCCCAACCTGACTCTTCAATTAAAAAAAGAAATCTAAACATAGAAGTGAGTAAATGAATAAAACGGGAAAAACTGAATGAAGTGGAATTGAATCATCAAAACAACTTTAGTTCAACGAGGCACACAGGTATAAACAATCAGGCCTAAGGGCTGGGACTTCTTTACTTTTAACTTAATTTAGTCATGAAAACCACTATAACAACATATACACCCTGCGAGCATCGCCCTGCTCCAGCCCCCTGGCCCCCCGACATACAGTTGATTATGTGTAATTAAAGTACAATTTGTAATTTAGGATTGGCCAATTCAAAATACAGCGAGATTTACTTCATGGAATGCACCCTAACCCTAAGTCCCCCTAATAAAACCTACGCAACGGATCAAGCCACATCCATCAAGAAAACTGAATGCTAAAGAAAAATACATTCTGCAAATTTTATTTCTATAAACATTGTTGCATCACATTTTGTCAATTTATTGGCTCTACTTGTTAATTGGACTGTTTTAATTGCATATCTGTTTTTTTTTTTTTTTTACATGCATTGATTTGTTTCTTTATTTCCATTTATTTGTCGGTGTATTTGACCATGTGTATTTATGTTTTTTGTTATTAGTCATGTTTGGTCCTCCATATTTACTGCACTGCAACTGTTTCTCAGGAAGCTTAATGAGTTTAGTCAGAGTTACAGGCAGATGAAACAGAATCAACAAGCAGATGATTCTCTGAAATGTTTTATGCTACCAAAGTCACACACAGATTTTTTTTTTTTTGCCAGCAATCGAATGTGTCATCAGTACTAATTTTACTGTGATATTTGAATAATATAGTCCTACATGAAGCTTCATTAATCATTACAATTGGCAGTGATTAGGATGCTGCCATTGTTATGTGCTGGGATTGTGATGTATAAGTTTGGAAACAGCTTGCACACGTATGTTGAGTAGGAGTGGACTGACAATTTTAGTCTCATTGTCCAATTATGAGTAATGTTATCTCATTATTATAAGTTGGAGGGAAGAGAGGAATGCGTCGGACCGTGTGGAGAGAAAATGAATCTTTGCACTGTGTGATTCTGAGGAACTACTTTTTGCCTTGATCTGTTCTGCAGCCACACAAATTACGCCTAAATTCATTTGCACATATTTACACTTTGATTCACTCACACGCACATATGCAGACACACACAAGTACATAAACACTTCACTCTGACAGTTGCTGTGCGTCACACTGTGTTGCTTCTCATTCAGTGCCTGTATGAACAGTCTCAGGCTGACTGTTGAGTGATGTAAGATTGATATGTAACTCCTCTTCTTTCTGCTCAGACAAATGAGTGGGTGTTTCGAGCTTTCAGGAAGATAGATGGGGTAGAGAAGGAGAGGAAAGAAGTGGGAATAATACAACGCAGGGTATGTTTTTAGTTTTTTGACATGGTTTACACCACAGCGGGGGATTGAAAATGTTGCCGGAAGGTATTTCAGCAGTGCGACAGATGACAAGTTTTGGGAAGGTTACCTGTTTCTTACTGCACAATGTGTAAAATGAAAGATAATCATACTTCTGCCTTTCTCTCTCTCTCTTTCTCTCTTTCTGTCTCACCACCTATCCTCGCCCCAGGCCTTTATCTCACTCTTTCTCCCTCCTTGTATCCCAAACAAGACCCCTTGAGTCTGTCTGTTTTCCTCTTTCATATCAGTCTCTGTCTGCCTGTAGCCCAGGCCTTTCCCTCTTTACTTTACCGAGTCTGTATTACGTGCCCATCTGCGTCACGTATGAGGCATGCCTGAGGGTTAAAAATAAAAGATGAAAGGGGAACAGACGGATGCAAGGGGAGGGGAGGGGGGGATGGCTAGGGGTGAGGATATGGAGGGGAGAGGAGGGAGGACTGGCCTTAGAAGCAGCAGCCTGTGGGAAAGTAATAAATCCATCCATTAATAGTTGTTTGTTCATGTATTTATTCACCAGTCCATCGCCTGTAAATGTGGTGCCACTGAGGCGTCACAAGGACTGAATGCTTTCTGTCTGGCTGCGTGTCAGTCGTTGACACAGATCCAAATGAAAGTGTCTGAGTCCTGAGTGAAGTAGATAATGGGCAGTATCCACAATAACCAGGAAAAGAGGATGAGAGTAGTGCATGCGTGTGCGTGTGTGTCTACAGTCTTATATTTTCACCTTCACAAGGGCCAAATGCTGAAGAGGAACCTTCAAAACTGAGCGCATGTGTTTGAGTTCATTAAGTTAATTTTGATGTATATAACAAGAGCAACACCATGAGCCTTCAAGGAGGGACCATCTGAATATGTACATGTATTTTTGCTGTTTCCCATTTTGAACGATTGGTGTTTGTCACTCATCTCTGTGACTGCTGGATGTTCACCCCACCTTTCAGTGAGGCTGTTTGAAATTATGCCTTTAGATGAGATCAGACAACGCTTCATACAAACCTGTGAGAGGTCCCTGGGGCACAAAATTACCGTCCAGGACCTTACTGATCCCAGTCTTTCCCACTTCCTGTGCAACATGTGCAGATTACAGCTTATGCTGTCTCACTGTTTGAATATGATGGTGTCTATATTTGGCAGCCTGGATAATGTACAAGGACGGTGTTGAGTTTTCAGATGACAGTTCTGTCAAGTACTTTCAAGTTGCTGCTCTGTCTCTGCAGTTTTTGGCAGCTGTCACATTTGGAGGTGACTCTTCTACCTGCACGCTTACTGTAGGTGGAGTAACATGCCAAAACAGAGGGGTTGTGTCATCTAGTACAGCGGTTCTCAACATCTCTGATGGATCTGGTGGAAATATGACATTTCTGTTTGTTTCATGTATTAATTGGAGGAAGGTTACAGTCTCCTCATCGCTTCACACAGATCTGATGTTCTCATCTGCATCTATTTTTCATTTCTCCAGTGGAGCAGAAGCTTCAGGGGACGTTGAAGTGACACGCCTGATGTACGCCATGAGTCTGCTTCCAATGCACTTTGTCGCATTTTCTTTGATCAATACAGCAACTTTCTGACCTCAGCCAAGCGTGAAAACTTGCAATATTTTGACTTCAAATTTCAGAAGTTTTCACTTCCACTGGTTGCTTAAACCAAAATGTTTTGTCTTGTGTTTTTCTGCACGTGTAGACCACAGACTCTGTGATGTGTGTGTGTGTGTGTGTGTGTGTGTGTGTGCATGTGTGTGTGTGTGTGTGTGTGTGTGTGTGTGTGTGTGTGTGTAAGACTTAAAGCTGTTTAAAGCCAGTTTAACAAGAACTGGGCTGAATACTAACATGAAAGTAAGGAGTAGTATAAGTAATTGTTTTTGCTGCTGCTGGGTAATCTGTTCTCATGAGTAACTGATTACAGTTTTCAGGTAACTTGCCCAGCACTGGTGTTGAGTTCACTGGAGTTGTGGTTCAGTGTTCCTGTATATTATGTTTTTAGAGTGTTTTCGTCAAAGTTAAAAATGGTGTCCCTTTAAGTGGTGTGTCTTTAGTACGTCTCAGCCAAATCATTCATAGCCAGACTGTCAAAAGCATAAATCATAGAGCCATCTTGACTGTATCTCCAGAAGAAAATGGAGGTTATCAACAGTTTCCTGATATCTGAATATCAAAAAAACGTAGCTGCATCACTCAGCATCTTTCGAACCTTACAGAAAAAAACTCCATTCAACTCTTTTTTTTTTTTTTAACTCACACGCGAAATATGAAAGTATTTAACCTTTTTAATATTGTAAAAAAGGAGTTGAGGGATTCTTTTTCGCCACAGTGTGTCACATCACTGACGTCTGTCTGCATGTGGCTCCATACACACTACCTGTTCCTCACCGATGAATTGAGGTTGTTGTGTTGTTTGTGTGTGTGGTTGGCTGTTGGTCTTTCATGTCTTTTCTTTGCGGTTCGTCTGACTAGTCTCTTCTCATTGTCCAGGCATTATCCAGACAGCCATTGTGCTGGTGATGATCCCATGCTCTTTCTTCACAGGTTTTCTCTCTTAGGTTTTTCTCACCTTCACAAGCCTGTTAGATATTCATATATACTCTTGTGCAGTTGGTACTGCTTACCTTTGGTTTGTCATTATGTTCTTTTCATGGCTCCATTAATGCACTCATGTATTAATTTATTCATTCACACTCAAGGTGGCTGTTGGAGGCAGATATTAAACCAGGATCATTTACTTTCCTCCTCAGTGTAATGTTGCCATCTGTGTGCTTTCGTTCTTGATGAGGTGCATAATTGATTAGGCAAATATTATTACAGAACAGTCATGTTAAAAGGTTGGCTAAATGAAAAGTATTTGAAAGAGACAGAGGGAAAAGATAGAACATCTTGAAGTAGGGGAGGGAACATTTTCAAAACCTCAAAAGCAAGACCTTACACCTGGGGGAAGCGTTAAAGAGAAAATACACACACAGACGTAGACACAGACGCACATACAACAAGCTCAGTCAACATTTGGAGGGGGTGATGACGTGAAGCAAGTAAGTGTGGGAAATGTGAGAAAAGAACTTGGGAAAAAGAATAAACCTGTGAACTTAAGTTGATGCCATTACAGTGAGCTTTGGCACTTCTGCAGTCATGCCAATAAAACTTCAGAGAACGGAATCAGACTGACAACAGAGGCAGATGGAGACAGAGAGGATGGTGGAGCGAGACAAACGCTGCTACAGATCAGAGGAAAGAACAAATAACTAAATGATTTAACACAGAGAATATGACCTGGCTGTTTACTGGATCTGTTCTCTATGCAAAATTCTGATCAAACACAGGATAAGTGATCACTGTCGCCCTGCAGATGAAGCACAATTTAAAACAGGAAGGCTGCCAAGTGCAAACTGTGTATGTGGTCACTGTATGATAAGAAAATCACTATATCCTCTGCTGTGAAAATAATTTCTCACTGTGGGAAACATTCCAAGATAATGTTATGAATGCATTTCCCACATTTCCTCTCTGAGGCCACAATAGTTTGTGAGCCCCATGGCTGAAGAACCAACTGCTCTGATTTCTGTGTAACCTGTAATCTGTCGGCCCATTGCAGTATGTTTGTTCTTTGAAGTTTTTGGCCTGAACTGAACAAAAAACAATGCTAGCTTTGTGTTGGGATATGGCTTAAATATATGACACACTGTTAGATTGTATGGGCAGTACTATAATTGGTTTTTAAAACATTTTAAATTGTGCATTGTTTTTTTTTTAATTGATATTTGCTATTATTTTACTCCTCTTCCTTTCCTTCACTGACATCGCTGAATTACTTTGTATATTATTGCTGCAACTGTCACCTGTCTTTGTGTAACTGTGCAAGCATGTACATTCTCATATGTGTCCAAGATACAAATTCAAATGGGGCTCATAGAAACATTGCTCCATAGCATGTAGGTGAAGGTGGTTAAAACTCCCCAGAGGAGCAGATATAACCTTGAATATCATCTTTTTTAAAGATTTTTTTTAGTATTTGCCTCTGGTGGACAGTGACAATGACAATGACAGTGCAGAGATACAGGGAGGGATAATACAGATATGACAATGTGACAATGTTGCTATGTCTACGCAACAAGAAGCAAACTGCCAGCACTGCAACAGACACATCTATGCACTCACATCAAACATCACCTGCCGTGTACGTCATCACTCACTGTGTAACCACATTCACATTAACAGTTTAACAGTAATGTCAGTGAGGAAACAGTAAAAACAATGCAGAACACAGTGACACCAACATCAGTGTAGATAAACAAGTAAATCAAAGCTTGACCATAAGTCAAGCCCCAGTGCATGCTGGGAGGCTTTCCTACTAGCCTATGAAATGTATATGGGCACGTCATTTGTTCAATTTAAATGCTTGATTGGGGTTGTTACACAGAAACATGGCTATTTACTAAATCTGCCAGTGCTGACATTGTGAGTATTTTTTATAACAATTTAGCATCAGTTACTCTGCATATGCACTGTATGTAGATGTGCACAGGTAATCTTTTCTTTACTTTCCCATGTTTTAAGATCAGATTTAATTGTAAATTATACACCTTATAAAGCAAGCCAGAGATAGAGATATCAATATAGAGAGTGAGATAGAGACAGAGAGTGAGAGTCAGAGGAAATGCTCTCATGTTTTTGGTCATTTGTGAGAGCAGTGAGAGGACACTGAGCAGATGAGCTAGGAAGAGAAATGGAGTGAGTGTGTGAGGGAGGGAGGATGGAGGAGGAGGAGGGAGAGTGGACAATATTGATCTGAACACATGCAAACACATATGGCTGAGTGTTACACAATTGTTCTGCTGGTGATGAAAGAGGAGGAGAGGAAGTTGCATTGACCATAGAAAGCACAGCGAGTTCCACTCTGTTGTTCAACAGCCTTTAAAGAAGCAATTAGAATTATATGAAGTCTCTTTGCAGACTGTATGTCTCCCAGTACAAAGAATATTATCCTTAGGACCATCTACAGAGACTAGGACTGAGAGCAGCATTGTGAGGTTGACTCTGCACATGTCTGTCCTGTACTTCTGGGCATGCATAGCCATTACTTTGGTTCTAAAACTCTCCATATTACATATAAATACATCTTAACTTCAGTTAGTGAAAAAATACACCTGTTAGACACAGCAAGGCTAAATTGGGAACTGCCCCAGGGCGCTATATCCTCAAGGGGCCCGCAGAGTCCAGGTTCAAAGTGTGCCAGTTTAGCCCATATAATCACAATATAGACTGAGATGGGGGCCTACCCTGTGGAGCTTTTGGCCATTTGTAGCACTGTGGTGCAATGTTTTTCTACGTGGGTTCCCATTTTGTTTGCATTATTTGTATTACACATATTTCTGCCATCAGTTTCATCGTATTCTGGTGGAAATTAGCGGCAGTTGGTGGACTACAAGCAATCAAACATGATGTAAACAATGCACAACTTCTAAAGAATCTCACCAAATGTTTTACAAGGAATGATATGAACTCCACACTAAAAGATACACACAATATATTCTCATGAGAAAAAACTAATCTAAACATAACTGTTGCTGTCAAGGTGGCTCCTGTAATTTACTTTCAACTGAATCTTGAGAGCTTGTTTTGTAGAGGCGCCATGTTTTAAAATTTGAATACTGTTATTATTTCAGTTGAAATATGGTTACATTGTGCATATTTCAAAACAAAAATACGTATTTTTATGTGTTTAATCACATGGATTCTGGTGAAGGCATATAAATACATATATACACTGAACAAAAATATAAACAAAACACTTTTGTTTTTGCTCCCATTTTTCATGAGCTGAACTCAAAGATCTAAAACATTTTCTATATACACAAAAGATCCATTTCTCTCAAATATTGTTCACAAATCTGTCTAAATCTGTGTTACTGAGCACTTCTCCTTAATAATAATCCATAATCCAATAATCCATCCCACCTCACAGGTGTGGCATATCCAGATGCTGATTTGACAGCATGAATATTACACAGGTGTGCCTTAGGCTGGCCACAATAAAAGGCCACTCTAAATGTTCAGTTTTATCACACAGCACAATGCCACAGATGTCGTAAGTTTTGACGGAGTGTGGCTAACTGCAGGAATGTCCACCAGAGCTGTTGCCCGTGAATTAAGTGTTCATTTCTCTACCATAAGCTGTCTTCAGAGGCGTTTCAGACAGTTTGGCAGTACATCCAACCGACCTCACAACCACAGACCATGCGTAACCACACCAGCCCAGGACCTCCACATCCAGCATGTTCACCTCCAAGATCGTCTGAAACCAGCCACCCAGACAGCTGCTGCAACAATCGGTTTGCCGTCTCAGGGAAGCTCATCTGCATGCTCGTCGTCCTCATCGGGGTCTCGACCTGACTGCAGTTCATCGTCGTAACTGACTTGAGTGGGCAAATGCTCACATTCAATGGCGTCTGGCACGTTGGAGAGGTGTTCTCTTCACGGATGAATCCTGGTTTTCAATGTTCAGGGCAGATGGCAGACAGCGTGTGTGGCGTCGTGTGGGTGAGCGACTTGCTGATGTCAATGTTGTGGATCGAGTGGCCCATGGTGCCGGTGAGGTTATGGCATGGGCAGGCGTATGTTACGGACAACGAACACAGGTGCATTTTATTGATGGCATGCACAGAGATACCGTGACGAGATCCTGAGGCCCATTGTTGTGCAATTCATCCACGGCCACCACCTCATGTTGCAGCATGATAATGCACGGCCCCATGTTGCAAGGATCTGTACACAATTCCTGGGAGCTGAAAACATCCCAGTTCTTGCATGGCCAGCATACTCACCAGATATGTCACCCATTGAGCATGTTTGGGATGCTCTGGATCGGCATATACGACAGCGTGTTCCACTTTCTGCCAATATCCTGCAACTTCGCACAGCCATTGAAGAGGAGGGACCAACAGTCCACAGACCACAATCAACAACCTGATCAACTCTATGCGAAGGAGATGTGTTGCATTGTGTGAGGCAAATGGTAGTCACACCAGATACTGACTGGGTTTCTGACCCCCCCAGACCCCCTCAATAAAGCAAAACTGCACATTTCAGAGTGGCCTTTTATTGTGGCCAGCCTAAGGCACACCTGCGCAATATTCACGCTGTCTAATCAGCATCTGGATATGTCTCACCTGTGAGGTGAGATGGATTATTGGATTATGGATTATTATTAAGGAGAAGTGCTCACTAACACAGATTTAGACAGATTTGTGAACAATATTTGAGAGAAATGGATCTTTTGTGTATATAGAAAATGTTTTAGATCTTTGAGTTCCACTCATGAAAAATGGAAGCAAAAACAGAAGTGTTGCATTTATATTTTTGTTCAGTGTAAATACAAATGCATTAATGGTCTACTTTCTAATTAACATCATCATAGTTACCTTAGAAAGCTTCCTCCAGAGCCACAGAAAATACAAATGCTTTACACACTATTACTTCTTAAACTGAGTAAAGTAAGCTGCCTGTGTAAAATTGGTGGAGTGCCTCTTTAAAGACAGAGTACATATATGATACTCAAAAAGTGAGCAGAATGGAGGTGTCATTCAGTGCCCAGAGCTCATTCTTGCTCCAGTGCCCCCTGGCAGGTTAATGCAGCCCTGTGCTATGAATATTCCTTAAAATGAAGGAAATTTTAAGGAAACATTTTAATATATTTTAATTAAGTTGTGTCAATACATTTTCTCCTCTAGAAACATGAGAAATCACTATTAAACACGTATAAAGTGGATACTACTTCAGTGTACAAGTAAAAAATGCTGAAACTAATAACACAAAGGTGATGACGTCCTACTGAACTGTCTGTCTAGCATTTTAGGAACTCAACAACTTGTTGCCTTATAAGAAGAAGAAGCTAATTACATGTCACTCCAGCAGCCATTGTGCTGCTGACTGTGTGCCAGTGTGTGGAGCGAAAGCAGCAGTATATGGTTAAGCGGAAGAGGTGACGCCACAGCCTGGCAAAAAGGGAGGGAACATTGGAAGACAAAGAGAAAAGCAATATCGGAGAGGGGAGGTGAGCAAGATGCTGAAGAATAGGCGTCTTTGTCGGTGACAATTGGACAGACGCTGAAAGATGCTGCTGCCTCTGTGAATGCGTGTGTGAGGGGTAGATGGACCGTGCCAGCGCGCAATGTCTTAGAGAATTTCCTACAAAATCATTAGACATGTTGAGTCACCTTCCACAAGTACATGTCCCGGTTCTCTTTGTCTCAGTGTTTATGTGCGTGACTTTTCTCTGTCTTGTACTGTTTGTTTCTCAGTGCGTCTGTCTGTGTCTTCAACTATCCGTGTCTGCATCAGTCTTTTACTTCATGCACATCATGCTGTCTGTAGTAAGCACCAGAAGGTGCATGTGCTCATCATCCTGTCTTTCTTGTGCCTCCTCATCAGTGTGGAGAGTACAAGTTGTGCATGCAAACACAGGCTTTTGAGCTCATTAATGAGATGAACTGAGGAAAACCATGCTCCCTTAAGATGTGTCCTTATTAAATCAATAACACTCAAGGATGTTAAAGCAGAGAAGCAAATGAACTGTTTTTAAGCCAGTGTGAACTGTGCAAAAGAAGACTTTGGCTCAATAATAGGACGATAGTACCTGTATTCATATATCTTCATCACAGGCCAGACAATGTGTGTTGTTACCTTGACAACAGACACACCTCTACTAGAGTGTGCCAGCAGCCTTATAACATCCACTCAGTGTGATGGTATTGACGTCACGCAGGACGGAATTGCGCAGCCACAACTGTAGCAATGAATCCAGGAGGCAAATTTGGATGAGCTGATTGAAAGGGAAATCAGTTTATTTCAAAGTGTCTCACACCACAGAGAGCAAGATAACAACATGCCGTGCTGGTTGATGCAGTGACGCACCCCTCAGTTGGCAACTAACAGTGGATCAAAGCCGAGCACAGAGTGGACACAGCGTCACACAGCAGGACGCAGACAGATAAAGACACGTGCAGATGGACAGAGAGACGGTCTGACAGATGTGCCGCAGTGGGTGCGGGCCGGGGAAGCCTCAGTGTGTTTCTGTGTGGGGATTACACAAGCACGACGTAGCTATCATCACACTCATTGAGGAGAAAGTGCCTACACAGTACCGCAAACCTGCTGTGTGGGTGACTGACACAACACGGGTTGACTGACACTCCGTGGTGGCATTTAGAGAGAGTTGTGCCTCAGCAGGCAGGCATGCAAATACACATTTACAGACACACATTTGCACAGCTGGTAGTGTGGGTGTGTGTGAAGGGGAGGCCTGTGAGGTGTTGGTCCCGGATGGCCAGTAGGCACTAAAGATTGTCCACAAGTCCAGATAAGGACAAAGCAAGAGGTGTGAGTGAACAACAACACTCTGTGTGATGGATCCCCTCAATTACTCATTTGTTTCTCATTGGTTGTGGCTCAGTTGGCTTTGTGCAGAATGAAGCTTGTGTATACGCACTGTGTGTGTGTGCATGTGTGTGTCTGTACTGTACTGTATCCATGTTGAGGTATGTGTATGTGTGCGCCATGCATACACCCGTATGTGTGACTATTTCTTCCCTCATACACTCGTCTGTTGTGCCACCTGTGTGTTACTATGAATGGGTGAGCTTCTGTTGTCTTCTTCCTCATGGCTCTTGGTCTGAGCAGCAATCCACATTTATTTTCAATGTAAGATATACAAAAAAAACAGCCGCAATTATTCTCCAAGGTCGACTCTGACTTAAGGTGGATTGCACTCGGAACATCACGGTGGTTACTAAGAACATTATTAGCTATCAGGTGCTATTTGTATAGTGTAGCGCAGACAAAACGCTTTTTAGAAACTGCTAGTGGAGTTCAATCAATCAAACTTTATTTGTATAGCACCTTTCATACATAAAATGCAACTCAAGGTGCTTGACAAAAGATAAAAACATGGAAAATCTGTACAACACCCATTCCCCCCAAACACATCCCCAGACCCCCACACACACCCACCCCAACGAAACTGTCAGTGTAATAACATGGAAGGGCACTGAGGAATCATGAGAGGAAAAGAAACCACCTATGGGGAGCTCATCCACACTGCAAGGGATCACAGCCCGTGGCCACAGGGAGCGCCGCCGCAACAGAGACCCCTGACCCAGATAGACCGGGGTGGATCCCATACATAGTGCAGAGCCCCCTGATCCCCCGACCCGGGCAGACCGGGGTGGACACCACACAGAGGGCAGAGCAGACACACCTCACAGTGTGGAGGCTCCCCATGAGGAAGCACTGGAGCTAAAACCTAAGATACATAGTTCATAGATGCAGCATTTTATAGCTCATTCTACAGTTCTTTATGCAAGCAAGGACTTTACAGAGAGAGAGAGAGCCTATAAGCTCCAGCAACCAATGATCAGTTAAAGCAAAATTGAGTCATACACCTTAAGCAAAAGCAAACAAGAGAGTAAACAAGTACAAAATAAAAAACAGTGCCATTTAGACTCCCGAGCAAACTAGTCTTTTAGTCTCAGAGCTTATTCTATATGCTTCCATCCTGTTCAGTATACTGCAGCTGTAGTTCCTGTGGTATGTCGAACCTTTGCATTGCTAGGCTTTAATTTCTGGGTGCACAAAATGGCAAAGAAAGTGTTTTTTTGCTTTTAATGTTGAGCAATACTGACTACTGGCCTCTCCTCTTAAACTACCATCTTTCAGAGTCAACACACATAAAAGCTTCATAAGGTGACTAACATTACAGCATCATTACAGTGTTCAAGGGTTCAGTCTATTAAAGCAGTAAGCGACACCTTCAAACAACATTAATTTGATCAATGACAGTTTCATTTTGTCACTATTCATGCTCTCTTGCTAATTTACAGCTAGCTGCTGGTAAGACACAAGCAGTGACAGCTTGAGGCACAGACACACAGCAAACAGACTTGAAGTGGCATGCATACGAAGGCATCTGCTGTGTTTTGCAGTCATTCTGCTTTCTGGCTTCATTACCAGCTCGTTTCCCCCATTTAGGAACCTACTTATCAATATTTAAAGTAGTGCAATAAAACAGAGAAATAAGAGAGAAAGAGGAATTACACTACAAGTTGCTTGGGATAAAAGCCTCAGCTAAATAAATGTCATATAATGTAAAGTCCAAGTCACCTGTACAGATTTCGTTTAAAGTGATCCAAATATCCTTAAATAGTCAAAATAAAACTCTCACTTCTATCTGACCACGCTTGCCTTGTTTAGCCAATTAATACCATTTCATATCTCCATCATCAAAAGAATTATGTCAGGAGCTATAATTAAAGACCAAACAGCATGATTGGAGCATGTCGTAGTTAACCTCCACACCAAATACTACTCTATTACGGTTGTTTTGAGTGACTCTCTTCTGGCACCGAATCCGCCGCTTGAGGCTGAATCATAATTCGGGGGCATCCTCCTTTCCTATCACAGAACCATCCAAGCCCTTCTCTGTGTCTTTCTGTCTGGCTGCAGCGCGCCGGAAACAGACCATAACTGTCTCAGAGAGAGCCAGCCAGGAAAAGAGCTGTGCGCTCTTCTCCTACCCACCCTCCGTTCCTCCACAGAACCCAGTCATCATTACCGGGCACCGTGCCGTGCCCCCCTCCCTTCACGGTTTTTACTTTCACTCTCTCGCCCTCCCTCCCTCTTGTTCCTATGTGCGTCGAGAAAATCTCCTCCTCTCACAGACTCTGAGCGCACGTCTCCAGCCAGTCTTGACGCGCGTACAAACTCTCCAAGAGAATCCCCTACGGTCGGCACCTCCCCTTTCCGTTTCTTCCGCCCTCACTCATTCATGACCCGGGATCGGTGACGTAGGAGATTCCACGGTGCCCACTGCCGTAGGCAATAACGGGATGCTCGAGTATAAATGGGACACTGGTAGCCATCAACCGGCACACTCTCAGTCGCTCCGACTCGGGAACCAGGGCATCAGCGGAGATAGCAGGCTTTACTTCGCCCTCTTAGGCTAACTCGCTTTGGGCTTTGGTTCAGGATGGACACCTCTTCGATTTCTCGGAGCCGACGATGCTCCATCATGCGCAACTGCAAAAGTAAGTTTCCCTCTGTCTTCTTTGGTTCGGATACGCTATGGACACTGCAGACTTAGAGCTAAAGATGCATGCTTTTCATTACTGGTGCAACAACTTTTTAGATCTTTTAAAATTTTTAATCTAAGAACGCTTGTGCTACTTGACTTATGAAATGAAACATAGAAAATGGATACATGATTGGATAGATTGTACAAGAATTACAGGAAACTCGAGGTTCTGTCAGATAACTACTTATTTTATGACTTCAAGTCATCAAATTGGAGGATGTGTAATGGGATATAATGGGAACTTTTTATTAACTCTGAGAAATAGTTGCTATTGATTGAAGACATTGGTGATTAAGCTGTGCGTAATGGTCGGTGCCAGTGTAGTGCTGATGCGTAAACTTCACTTACTGTAGAATCACAGAGCTGTAAAGTGTTCATCCCGTAATCAATTGTGTTATTCCGGCTAAAATACCAGTGCGTAATGCAACAATAGCAAAATGAACATACACTTTTAACACACAACGCGAAATAAGAGAAAATATTCACCCGTTTGGAATCAGTATTCTGATGAAATTTATGGTAACGGATGATTTCAGCTCCCACTCACCTGCCTCTCTCCCTGCTCTCTTCCAGGCGGTCTCTCCCTCTGGTTGGTGGTGTGGCTGGTCCTCGGCAAGCCAAGTCCGGCATCGGCGTGCCCGCACCTGTGCGTGTGCTACCCGACGCCCATGACTGTGAGCTGCCAGGCGCAGAACTTCACCGCCGTCCCGCTCGGAGTGCCCTATGAGTCCCAGCGCGTGTTCCTCCAGAACAACCGGATCACGGAGCTTAGAGTTGGCTCTTTTGGCTTCGGGACTCAGGTAAGAAGCAGTGTGGAAAACGGCATAGAAAAGTGATACTTCAGCATGTTTTTTCAACTGTTTGTGCAGTAATATCCACTGAGAAGAATATCCACCAATCATTTGCAATGTTTTCGTGTATCAGGTTCTGTGGCTTTTCGCCAACAACATTACGTGGATTGAAGCAGGGGCCTTCAGTGAGCTGAGGGACTTGGAGGAGTTGGACCTGGGGGACAACCCTAACCTCCACAGGTTGGAGGGGGGAGCCTTCCGCGGCCTTGAGAAGCTCCAGAGCCTCCACATGCACCGCTGCAAGCTCACTGCCCTGCCCCATGACATTTTTCACAAGCTGTACAGCCTGCAGTTTCTGTACTTGCAGGTAGGGGGAGACATACAAATGCATGCAGATAACTCTGACACACAGGTCCACACACACACACACACACACACACACACACACACACACACACACACACACACACACACCCACCCACACTCACACACACACACACGTGCACCCACCTACACATGCACATACACACAGAAGCACAAATATCTACTGACTGATATTACAAATCTGAGTGTGTCTGTTCCTTTCATGCTAACCCTCCTTCCTTCTTTTCCTCCTCAGGAGAATAATCTTCACTTCCTGCAGGATGACATCTTTTCTGACCTCATCAACCTGAGCCAGCTTTTCCTGCATGGCAACCGTATCCGCACCCTCTCAGAGAATGTGTTCCGCGGCCTGGTCAACCTTGACCGCCTTCTCCTCCATGACAACCGCATCAGGCAGGTGAACCGCCGCGCCTTCCGTGACCTCGGCCGTCTGACCATGCTCTTCCTCTTCAACAACTCCCTGGCTGAGCTGCCCAGTCAGACCCTGAGGGACACGCAGGGCATCGAGTTCCTCCGCCTCAACGCCAACCCCTGGTCCTGCGGCTGCGAGGCCCGCGCCCTGTGGGAGTGGTTCCGCGAGGCCCGTGTCTCTTCCTCCGAAGTCATTTGCGCCTCCCCCTCCACCCGCCGCGGCCAGGACCTCCGCTTTCTTCGTGAGATGGACTTCGCCCTCTGCCCCCTGCCTGATCCAGGCTCCATTGCTGGCTCCACCACCACCACCTTCAGCACCAAGACCCGCTGGTGGTTCCACAAGAACAAGCCCCAGTCGTCCACAAAAGGTATCTTTGAGAAGGCATCAGAGACTGTCAAGGCTGGTTTGTATGGGAAAGGCCCATCAACAACCACCTCAGTAGTCAAGTATGAGCTGGGGGAGGAGGAGCTGGCACTGCCCAAACTCGACCCAGAAGAGTACTGGGCAAACTACGGCAACGAGGACTCAGGTGTCACCCTGCGGTGCTTCGAGCTCGAATGTCCACCTGAGCTTGACCTGACTCCATCCTCCTCCTCTCCCTCATCCTCCTTGCCCTCCTTCCTCACACTACTAGCCCTTTCTGTTTTCAGCCTCTGCCTCAACCTCCACCTGCTATTTGGCTGAATCTGACTCTTAGTACCACACCCCTTTCCCTTCCAGCCTGTTTTAAAGGCTGTGAGGATCCCTGTTAGACTCTCTACACCCCCTTTGCCCGCTTTGCTGTAAGCCAATCCTCAAGGCACAGCAAGGGAGATAGGGGGATGGTTCAATTCTGAATCTACCATTTACAGGGCTTAACACTTTCCAGGGCTGCTAAAAGTTCTTCAGCTAAGGTTATATATAGTATCTACAATACTCTACAGGTGTGGCTTTCTGTGTCTCACCTGTATGATGTCATGATTCCCTGCAATCAGGGCTACGAGGGCTGAGTCCATCACTAATATCAGTGCGATTTGATAGCAGTTGTGAATGATGTTGTCAATTTTGTCACCTCAACTTAGTTAAAACTACTAGTGCTATTAGTGCATCCGATTAACTGGCTGCAGCAAATACTACAATTACTGTTAGAATCAGTGCACAGTAATGACAATACTGTAACCACTTAAAGTGTCATGTAAATAGGTATGTACTTTTGTGAGTGTTTAAACTAATATCTGTGGTTCAGCACAATCACTTTCATCTCGATCCAGGAAATGCTTTGAAGGCTAGTACTTCTACAAGGCAGAGCACAATGTACAGTGAGGCAGAGAGTTCACTGTTAGAGAGAGAGAGAAGAGAGGAAAATATACTGTGATGCCGGGAGGGAGGGAAAAGAAAGGGAGAAGAATGCACGGACATCAAGTAAGCAGGAAGAGTGACAAAGAAAATGAGGAGGGATGGCCATTTTCAAAGCAGGGAGGAGGGGGCAGTGTTCATGCAGCAATAAGAAAAGAAACAGGGAGAATACAGTGAGACACCGTGAAGGACAGTGCTGGCAGTAGAAGCAGCAGCATACAGAGGAAAGTGCTACAACCAGTCATCAGTAGTTGTTCCATCCATTCAGCTCACCCTCCATTCTCTATAAATATGGTGTCATTTGTGACAACCACAGGGGAAGAATGCTTCCTGTCAGGAAGCCAGAGATTTTGGTTTTTGGATGTCTTTCTGTGACATATTGATATAATGTGTGAAGATTGTTGACTTGGATGCAGATGAAGATCTTGATAAAAAGATACACTGAATATTTCCTGAATCATGCTGTCTATTATGCTTTTCTTTGGGGCTGTATTTGCAGACTTTAAAATAAGGGATTTAAGAGGCACCACATGGTCATTTTGTGTTGACGGGAAAAAGCAAATAACAAATGTGGGGCAAAACAACAAAAACCTAAAACAAAAATCCTCCAGATTGCCGATGTGTGACTAAACTCTGACTAAAGTGGACTAAAAGGACTGACCACATGGACCTGATGCCACAGCTAGAGGGTGCTCAGAATGGCTGTGGCTGTGATGGGCATCTGTCTCTGTGTGAGTGTGTGTGGATAAATGAGGATGAATGGATTCACAAGCTGGCAACACTGCAAAAAGCAAATACGTCAGTAGGTTTGTCACTCCACTGACTCACTAGTGGGTGATGCCAGATGGACAGACAAGGTGCAAATTGGCTGATTTGTAAATACACCAAGAGAGCAATGAGACAGTCTGGTGACTGTCAGAGCCGGAGACAAATTAGGACTGACACTCTAATGTGCAGACAGACTGGTGGACATGATGTGGACTGATCGAAGTGTGGGCTTAATAGTCCACAGTACAGGGAATTGTTAATGCTGAGACGGCAAAAGTAAGGAGAAAAAATGAGTGAGCAGCGGAAGTAGTTTGAAAAAAGGGAGAAGGAGGAAGTTACCAAATATAGACATCCTCTCGTTCTCCTTCGGCAGCGTTTATTCATCCCTCCCTTTTCAAAACAAGTTTCCACATTGCATTGTAGCAAACAAGATGCTGTAGGTGTGCAGATGTAAAGCAACTCGTTTTCTTCCTTCCCTTTATTTGTCCACTATTTTCTGAAAGCTCGCTCCATCTCTCACAGGCAGAGAAGGGATGGAAGGTCCCTTGCTCCAATAGAGGTAATGAGGGCAAGGCCAAGATGCAGGAGGAGTGAAAGAGTAGGAGGTAATGTTACTGAGGTACACGCACATGGACCCACTCACAAAGCTGGCTAGCCTTGCTTCAACAGAAACAAGCACACACACTCTTTTTTTTCTCTATCTGGTTTTGAAAATGAGGGAAAAACGACTGCTTCTTTGAGATTTTTTATTAATGGAGCTCTTGATTAAGGATGATTTGCGGAAATATTTGGTGTCTCTTGATGTGTAGTCTCTTACCAAGTCTCGTGGAGGAGGTCAAACTGAGCTCGGGTGCTCTTCAGTGGCCATGACAGTGAGGTCACTGTCAGACGACCAAAGTGCCAGTTATACCATTTTCCCCAGTTTCCTTGTTCAGTTCGTCAGTGTGCACGTTCTGTATTTTGTATCTGAGACAGAAAATAAGAATTCTATATGACCGATTGGCTTATTTGTTATTTATTTTTACCATAAAAGAAAAAAAGATGTTGTTGAAAGATGCAGCATAAAGAAAGAATAAATTCATACTTGGTTTAACAGAAGGTTTTAATGTGGGCGTTTCATTCTATGTCTTGGTGGTTGTCCAGTCAAACACCCAAAGCAATCAAAGCGCACATACACACAAACACCCACGCACACACGTGGACACACAAGCACACTAGCCATTGTGTAAGTCCTCCAGGCAGTTGTCCAGCTTTCTCAACTGTGCCACTATTTAACTGAGAAAGAACAGGGAGAGTGGAGATGAAAACAGAGCACGAGCAGTGAAAAATTTGTTACTATTTACCGACAATTCAAGCACCATGACACTATGTAGTAGAATGCTCGAATGACACCCTAAACAACACCTGCTCTGACAATATGCTGACAGCATATAACCAAAAAAGATAAGTAATGATAGTGCTTAAGTCATAATGATTAATACCTTTCCTGAGCATCACCTGTAGATGTAGTTAGCCTGTTTTGTTCATTTAAAAAGAGAAAATTGAAAATCCACTGCCAGTTTACAATGATTTGTGCAGGTTGAAAAAGTTTTCATATTTTTCAAATCTAGCACAGTCCTCACCTATACATATGTACATTGCATGGGTTATTGGCCACTGTAGTCATTCCTCAAGCTAGTATGAGGCTTCAGCTGTCTCAGTTAGTCGAATGAAGTGGGTGTTAAAGAGACAGCCTTTATAATACAAAATTCCCTTTGTGTTTCCCTGGACAGTATCTCGTTGAACTGCTGTGCAGCAATTGAAAGACAGAATTTTGTGCTAAAATGTCTGTAACTTTGAAAGGCACCAATTTGTTCAAGGCACCGCCTCTGACATTTATGCTGTTAAATAGTGGATAGAATTCAATTTGCTCCTGTTAATTGTAAAATTACATTTAAACAAGAGTCTATGGCATGCTAGCGCCTCTGTGAGGTGCTACCAAGGTAAAGCAATACCTTGAGCTAAATGCTAACATCAACATGCTAACATGCTCACAAAGTAAATGCTAACATGCTGATGTTTAGGAGGTAATGTTTGCCATGTTCGCCATCTTAGATTAGCATGTTAGCGTGCCAATATTTGCAAATTAGCTCAAAACACAAAGTACAGCTGAGGCTGCTGTCCTCACTATGTGCCATTTTGTATAAGGACTATTCATCCAGTAGAAAGTAGCTCCAATAAAAACTGTTCAAAGTGAGGTTATTGGATTATCCCTAGTGACCAGGATATTGTTTTTGATATGCTAATGTGTGCTAATTAGCTCATGAGTTTTTCAAATGTAATTTTTCAGTGTCCTATGGAACAGAAAGTCCATCCACCTCCCTTCCAGAGGTAAAGGCAAAACTATCTGCATGACCTGGGATAAGAGAGATGTGATTTGGCTGTGTTTTAAACTGGAGTTTAAGGGCTGCTTGTATCCTGTGATGTCTGAACACAATTCTGAAAAAACAGTGGTCTTTCACAGCTCTATCAGCTGTTTTGCTGCTAAGTGGCTTGTTTTTGCCTCTTTTGAAATACTGCTGATATTGATCATGAGTTCATTCATAGCAGTTAATGAGTAGCATTTGAGTTTGCTGTTGTCATGGGAACTTTGCGTTCTGCATCGAGTTATTGGGCAGGCAGGTAAATATACAAGCACAATTGTTTGGCAGGAAAAGGAAGATGAATACTTTTTGCACAGTTCATCAGGGGAAGCATACAGTATATCTTCAATAAAAAAGAAACCATTTTTAAACAATCATTGGACCAAATCATTATTTATGTGCAAATTTCACTTTGTCGAACAGTATGTCTGTACCAGACTTCATTCTGAGCAAACAGAAAGCTGTTACGTACAAGTCACAGACTCACAGTGTAAACACACACACACACACACACACACGCACATGCACACGCACACGCACACACACACAGATCACATTGGCATGGAGAGCTCGCTTGGTGGAATCACAGCTTGTCATGCCTATATAAGGATGAAAAAAGCACATCAGACATTTTTCACATTCTCATTGGTCTCCAACGTTTTGTGTGGCAGAAAAATTCCATGACGCACCTTCCCCGTAGAGCACATATAAAGTGCGTGGATTTGATTGGACGATGTCCATGTCACTCAACCATCAGCCACAGTTGGAGGTGGGATGTGAACGTGTCTGTGGAAGCTGCAGTATACTGAACAGATGAATATTAATGATTCCCCATTTATTCATGAGAAGAGAGGGAGCAAAGTCGAGATGGAGAGGGAGGCTGGCTGCTGAGAGCTTCTTCAAATGCGTCACTACTTTGTCACAACTTCCCTCCACCTGCTGGGCCCCCATCCCTCTCTCTCTCTCTCTCTCCACCACACACACAAACACATTGATATTCACAATCATGCAAACGTTTTCTCACTTTCTCATGAACATACGCAATTGGCACATTATTCACCCTTTTATGTGTCTGGGAATTGAATTGATGCAACTGCTCAGACTGCTGTGCAACAAGTCTGATATCTCTCTCATTTCTCATAATCAGGTCTCTGCTCTCTTGCTCCCGCACATGCCCTCTTCCTCTAAGGCATTCTTGATGTCATGTCCTCTGCTCTTCTCCCTACATCTCTGCACTTTGTCTGTTCCCTTTTCTGTCTAACATGTGACCTCTAAAATGAGCTGACAAGCTCCGCTGAGCCATGTTTTCTCTTACACTTATTACAGACAACTCAAACTACAACTTGTGTCAGTATTATCCAGTTAGTGCGTGTGTCTGTTCTTTCTAGAGCTGTGAATAAAACTCTGCCCAGTTTCTACATTTCTTTTCATTCATGTTTTCTTCTTTTCATTTCTCCACATTATGCTGTTTCAGTTTCTTCAGAAAAAAAGTCCTTTGTGCACACATCTTTGTCATTTCTTTCTCTTTTGTTCTTCACAGCTGATAGGAACCTAAATAATTTTCATATCAAAGATGAGAACAGAAGTCATTTGCTGCAGCAAGCCAACATGAGAGGACTTTTGATCTGGTGTATAGCCATGTAGAGGTGCTGTTGTTGGTATCATGTATGTATCTATAGTAGATGAATAACATCACACACCACGGCCTCTAATATTACCATAGAGATGGAAAAAATTGTCATTTCATTTCAACTCAGAGCAACATTACGATCTTCATTAAGGTGCTATTTGTTGCTCTGAGTTGCTTTGTACTGAGCAGATTTTGCACAACCGAGAGAGGAAATGTACATTTTTTACATCTCTATGGTAATATGTGAGGCTGTGGTGTGTGATGTTATTCATCTGCTATAGATACTGAAACAATATACTGTAGTGTACAATATACTGTATAATGTAGAATAAATAATGAACACAGACTGTTCATTGTGTGTGTGTGTGTGTGTGTGTGTGTGTGTGTGTGTGTGTGTTTAACAAAAAGACTGAAAAAGGTGAAAAGTCATTGATGCCAATATGGGCTAGAAAATAGAATTTGCTGTTCACAGAATGAGATGAAAGAATTTGTGTGAAAGAGTGAAACAGAAAGATAGCAACAGAAGACAGATAGAAACAGAAGAGGTGTGAAGTTTGAGTCATGTACTTGGATCCCTTCACAGCCGAGAACATTTGGAAAGCTTAAGTGTGCATGCACACACGTGCGAATGCACCCTCGTTGGCAGTGTTTGCTGTTGCTGGTACGGCTTGAGAGAGGCCCACTGGGAGACAGACGTTCCTCATCGCATCACATAATCTCCACGCACATGCATGCCTGTACACCTACAAACATGCAAACAAAAGACACGCATTACGTGCATGAGCAGCGCAGATTCGCCACGTTTTCTTAACCGGGTGGCCCCAAAATAACTGCATGTTTACCAAGACATAGACATTTGCATTTTGGTGTGTATTTTAGTGTTTGTGATGAGTTGCGTGCGTCATGAACTCTGCTATGATCCTGTTCCCCCCTATTTTTTTTTTTTTTTACTAAAGTCTAAACTTTCACAGAAATATGGATGCATGCAAGAAAAACACTGCACACAGAAGGCTGAGAGTACCAAACAGATGGAGACACTCACATACAGATGTCTCAGATGGATTCTGACATCATCTGTCCAGCTGTCATTTAAATTGAGATGATAAAGAGAGAATGGGGGGAGGAGAAAACAACAGTGATGTGCTGAGGAGAAATAAAAACAGAGAGGAAGAAAAAGGGGAACAAAGACAAACTGAAGGGTAGCAAGGAGTGTGAAGAAAACTAAACAGAGAACAGACCAAACACACTTATTGTGGCTCAAGACAACGAGGTACTTAGCATCAGTTGAGTCTGACCTTTGCTGCTCAACACCTTGCAGAATTCTCTTTCATTTTCACCTCATGCTGAGCTCAAAGTCACTGAGCTCATGCAGCTAGTGTGACATGGATACAGTCAGCTCCTCTACATGCTTAATCTCCCAGGAAATGGCAGATTATACCCCAAAGTGATATCAGAGCTGTAAGTCAGTTGCAAGTCTTCATAAGCTAACTGCATGCTAGTTTCAGAAACTGATCTTTTTTTGAGAGGATTACAGCTAAAAAGTCATTCTCAGGCTTCTGAAACCACATGATGTGCCTAATATGAAAAGAAAAACTTCAGAACTTTGATGAAATTTGGTATCTCTTCCTCTTTTATTTAGGAAGTGACCACAAGTCTGAACAGTCATGTGTGCTTCATTTTTACTGGATAATTCTGGAGAACGTTGAGGGTTTACCCGGCCACCATTTGGGGCTTGAATGTCAAGTCTCAAGTAGGTTAAGTCTTACAGCAATGAACTCTAAATTAAGTATAAGAATATGGTGCAGGTAACTGAGACCAAGTGCTGGTTTCAGATATGTGGATTCGGTGCCTGCGAGCTCAGCAATCTGAGAGAAGCTATGGGTGCAGCCGCTGTCTTTCCACAGTAAGAAGAGCTTGTAGTGCAGTTTGGTCAACTGACTCGTACCTTGCCTTTGAGCTAATCCAAGGCAGGAGTGAGAGGTGACATCATGACCATTGGACACACTTAAAATGGATTTATATCTGATGCAAGGGGTTAACCAGAGTCCTGCTGCAGTAACCTACAGAGCAGGTTATGATTTAGCGTTTCCTGTGGATAGCACCACCCCAACACCAGGCTGAAAGATGTGATTGGGAGGTGTCATGCTTTGATTTCAGTATTCCTCACAATAATTGTGTCTAGATGTTTTCATTCAGTCTTCTGTCCAGGAGATGTTCTGCCTCATTTTATTACAGAATATCAGACTATTCCCTGCAGTTTCCCTATTCACATTATTTCACTGACTGTGATAATTCAGATTTTTTTATTCTGTGAAGAAACTATTAAATGTTCAATTTCAATGCCATATGCTAGAACAAGGTCGACCCACTGTCCAAACATTGATTGGGTTCATGAACGCTCTGACAGAAGCCAATTGAATCTAATAATGAGGCAAACGCAGGCTGCCATCATTGACGTCCATATCATTACTATTTAAATCACCTACAAGTCGTATTTTATCTGTTTTTAAGGACAAAACTTGATAAAAACTCAGAATTCAGATAAAAATTCAGAATATGCACCAGGAACGTGTCATGCTGTAACAAATAGAACTGGATGTAGTATTTTCCACATTTGGTGTGAAAGACTTTTGAATGAGTAACTGAGTTTAGGTTTATGGTTGATTATTTGCTTGAGTGAAAAAAGGCTGCGGCTCCACTTCCTTGGCCAGTGCCTTGAGGAATCTGAATATTAAATTGACTGGTGTGAGTAGCTTCATGACACAGCCAGGTTTCAGTAAGACAAAATCAATCCGTATTATAAGATGATATCAAATTATTTAATAACACAGCTTTAGAAGACAGAGATCTGATGTTTAAAAGCCCACTTATAATTCTCCTGTGTTGTAGTATTGTAGTGGTGGTGTTGAATTTCAACAGGTTTTTATGTATAACTCTTCTTCTGTGTACTTCTGATTTAAATAATTGAAGTGATTGGGGGGCAGACAGTCTTTATGGGGTTTTGGGATGGTAACTATGAACTATGAACTCTAATGAAAGTGAAGACTACCTTGCTGGACTGCAGCTCTGCCTCCTGGACTCAACTCTAGGTTGTCATGCTTTTGGTTTACTAATAAACTTGGTCAGATTTCATGCCAAGGTGAGATGAATTCCATCTCTGCTAATCAGGCCAGATCTTCCAATTTTTTGCACATCACCTCAACAGCCAGTGGTTGAATGAAGACATGTGGTTAAACATGTCATCACTGGTCACTTGGTTTCTCAGCAGGTGTGTTGCTGAGTGGGAAGAACCTGTCAGAAACATGAACTGGTCGGTGGTGAACTGTGGACTTCAGTTTAGGGCCACTCTTCCTTCAGACAGTCAACCAGCCACTGTGGTTTCCGGGAAGTGACAATTTTGTGATCTTGAAGAAGCAGCGGATTGTCCCACAGTCATTTTTTTTGGCTAATGTTAATAACTGCCAGAGGCTAAAAGGCTCAGAGAAAATATTTCTGGAAACTAAGGGGGTGAGCATGTCTGATCTCTCTATCTCATGTAATCATGATACAGCACCAATAAATTAGTCCTCCTACCCACAGTTCCCACTCCTCAGTGTCCTAATTTCCCTCTTTGCCTCACCGATTTAAACTGTCAAAGGCGAACTACATCACACGCTTTAACCACAGTGACTCTCTGAAGCCGGCCCTCTGCAGATCACTGCCCCCCTCTTTCTTTATATCTTCAGGTCCACGTTTCTCGCACTCACATGGAGCCTCTGCACGTGTTTTACAGTCCCTCCTCTCTCTTGTATCTGGCAGCGGAGAATAAAACTTGTGCTCATCCCAACATCTTCTCAGCTCTTTGTCACTATCTCTAACTCTCTCTTTTCTCATCCTGTCCTGCCTCCTCTTCTCTGCCTCCTCTATCATCCTTGGGCATGTTCTGTTCTAGCAGGGATGACTGGCTGTGTCTATGAGGTGTCACCTCAGTCACCAGTCATTTATCTTTCAATTATACAGTTGCTTCATTTTTTTTCTTGATTCTACAGAATGAACACAGATTGTCTTTCTGAACAGGCAGCTGCAAAATGGCTGGAGGTGCTGTAAATTATTTACATCCAGGGGAAATGATCAAGCCACTCATGATTACAAACAATTTGTGGCGTTCCAACTGTCATTCAGCCAACGTTTCTAATAAATCAAAACTATAACAACACGTTACCAATTATTTCAAACTTGCTGCCTTGCTGGACATTAACTGGTACTTCAGCACTGAGGGGTTTGGGAATAGCATCAGTATTTCTTATTCTGTTTTATTTCATTATAGATCTTTTTATCTTATATTATATTTAATTATTTAAAAGATCCATTCATACATCCACATTAGCTTGTTTATTTCTTGTCTTAAAGTGTAACTTTGCTGACCTCAGTAGTTCAACTTCTCACTGTTGCAGTGATGTCACAGGACACTCTAGGACCCAGTGACATGAGGGATCTGATCAGAAATGAATCAGACTCAGACTCACTCGTTATACATAGAAAAGACACACATGAGCTGATGACGATCTGCCAGGCTTAGGGTACAATGCAGCCATCATCAATTTTGCTTGTATTGAGAGCTCTGATTTCGGTCTTGTCTTCAGTCCTGGCAAAATGTTGATCATCTTAACTTGCTGTTAAATGGTAGCTAATAGCTAATGATGAAACTGACAGAAGTACGTGTTTTGTTGCTTATGAAGGTGAGGTAGCTGAGGGTGCCTCTTTAGTTTGTTTGGCGAGCTTGGCTGAACGCTGGTGGTGCTGGCAACATGTTGACTATTTGCTTGTGGCTCAGAGACTGATGTTAATCAAACAGTGGTGACTTTACTTCAGAAGGCTGTGTTGAGTGTGTGGGTGCAGGTGAAGAGGCGGGTGGTTCTTGGATGCTGGAACACACTGTTGAGTCTTTTTAGTGTTGTAGGCCCGACAGTTACTCCTCTTAGACTAACATGCACTCTTAATATCACAGACAATTTCATATTTAAACTGTTTTTTCACCCTTTGTGAAAAAAAGTCAAAAGACTTTTCAGAGTCAAGGACATTGGAGAGACAGGAAGGGTACAACTGTAGTTCCATGGTTGACCATAGGGGTTCCTCTCCATCTACAAATGTGGTCATCCAGTCCATTAACTGAGAAATACTTGCTAACAAATGGTAATCTTAAAAAATTTGGCAGACCTAGCACACCCTCCAATGTGGACCTCTGATCCAAGACAAGGTTTTATTCCAGATGAAGGTAGAAATAAGACAAGTTCAATTGTTTAAAAAAGGCTTATAGGTAATATTGTCATTTGAATTGAGTGAGATGGGATGCTTGACCAGCGTTCCAGGTCCGTCTTTGAACGCTCTAACAGCTCTTGTAAATCACATTTAAACAGCGCTTTAAAATGAGCCTGTAATACAAATGCCTTGGTACACAAAGCATTCCTGTTTGACTTTAAAAGGAAATTGGTCATAGGTGCTTTGCGTAGCTAAGTCAT
Organism: Chaetodon trifasciatus; assembly: GCA_037975065.1. Lineage (NCBI taxonomy): Eukaryota > Metazoa > Chordata > Actinopteri > Chaetodontiformes > Chaetodontidae > Chaetodon > Chaetodon trifasciatus. The sequence goes on from JBBMOE010000037.1 coordinate 3,332,251, forward strand.
GAACAGGGAACAGTATAATTTCTTGACAGCTTGAAATTGTTTGAAGTATTCCATAAAGTTTCAGTAGGCCCTGGAGGTGTGGGGGACCAGTGATTAGATCTGTAACACAGAGATGCAGGTCATCTGCCAACAGTGATAACTTGTATGTGGTTCCATTCCTGTTAACCCCGTGGAATCTGATAGGTACTGTGTTCAATTACTGTATCAAACAAAAATATGTGTTTCCCTACCCGTTTCAGACTGTTTCTCCTGGAAGACTTTCATTGTGTTGGACATGGTTGTTTCAATGAAAAGTGAAAAAATAGTTGTGTAAACTATTAAAAAAGACCCTGGCATCCTTCTCACCACTTCACACCTGACCATTAATGGCGCTAAGTAGGTGTGAATGTTGGATTACCAATTTTGGAAGGTTGAACAAATGGTCTGACACAGCCCACCTAATCCGAGGTCAGAACAATGATGGGGGATGAGGGTTTCTGTTATTCAACAATCCAACAAACAGTCCTGAATAAGCATACTGGCCTCTTGAACTTAATCTGGGAGACAATGTGTAAAACGGGCTACAACTCCTACACTGTTCATGGACGTGAAAATCCTCAAACTTCCTTCCAGGTCAAGTAATCACCTTAAGATCATTAATTTTGTCTTATTATTAATCACAGTAATAATAATAAAAAAAACCCTTTGTACTACTTTTCATTTGCAAACGGAACAGAACGGTGACTAATGCTCACCAGGAAGCAAGAGAAGCAGCAGCAAGCACAACTTGACCAGAGGCATGGTGGGGGAACAGGAAAATGACAGACCAGGACACAGGCCTCCACACTGTAGCCCACTCAGCACAAACTGAACAGCCTGGGCCACCAGGGGATTTGACTCAGTGCAGCACTCGCTAACAAACAGAACAAGGGCAGCTGTTTCCCTGTAGAATAAGTGAGAGGACTGCTGCTTCTCTGAAGAAACTCTGTTCCTGGCTCTCATCAAGTTCTCTCTTCTTCTTTCCAGTCAGAGCACACAAATTAGCATAAATGACTGAAGTCTTCAGTGACTGCAGAGCTCACAACCTTGTGAACCGCTTGCGAACACGGCTTTGTTTAGAAGTTTGAAGCTTCATTCACAACAATGACATTCAAATTCTAAATCAACATTTAAATGCTTTTTTTGCACGTCTATTCAGTCTGTTTAAAGTCAGTAGTTCTGCACAGTTACAGATAAAGATTAGGCCACACTAGTACTATTCAGTGTACTATCCAGTGGCGACTGCATAGGTTTTTTCCCACCACTTTCCAATTCCAGAGTGCTATGAAGTCCAAAAGTCAAAATATAAAGAAAAAAAAAGACAGATGTCATCATTTCCCAAATGTGCAGTAGTTTTTATCCCATAAAGTATTCTGCTTCAATCCACGTTTGTTGGCATTTAGCCTTTCAAAAACAAAATTTTTGCTGTCCCGCTTGCTGCACACAAGCGGAGGCATGCACCGGTAAAATGGGTCTAACAGCACCACAATAACATTTATATCAGCACAATAACAAAAAATTATTTTGCCTCTAACAATATTCTAGTAAATTATGTAAGTCATCCCAGAAAAGATGTTATGTGTCTGCATTTGCTCAGCGCCTAACCCAGACATCATCAGTTTCATTCAACGGCTGTAGAAAGATGTTGAAGGAAGTTTTTCCATTTCAGATGTTTTGTACGATTAACGATGATGGTCCCAATAAAGTCAGTTATGCAATGTGTTTATGCTGACTTATGTTGCCAAGTTAAATTTGCTGAAGAAAGTTGATTTAATAAAAACCTCATTTAATCCAATGAATCACTTCAAATTGCAGATTTTGTTGGAGGGTTTTTAAAAAATTTTTTAGGCCATTGCATCATAAGACATGATGACAGAAGTTTGAAGCTTTATTGAAAACCTCAATAGAAGCTTTGAATGTAAAGAGAATGACCTTTGGCACAGCCCTAGAGACACTTGAACAATAATTTTTTTTCTGCATTTCTGTGTTGCTTCAGCAGTATGGTCCTAAAAACCCTACACCCCTTAACGTCTTCACACACCAGGTGCTGCGAACAGGCTGGACCAGTAGGGTACTGCACCTATTTCTGAGTTTTGACAAACAGCGCTGAAACTGTTTAATGTTCTCTTTCAAAGGTGTGGGTTGCTTTGTTAGATTTTGTCCATAGAAATTATGGTGTATTTACATCTGCTGTGGGAGGGTTTTATGGATGGCAATGTACATTTTGCATGGTTCAAATTTTAATGCATAAAGAAAATGTGTCTCATATAATGGCTTTAGCTGTGGGAGCCTATTGAGTTTACTGAGTCACCAGCTAAATTAGGCTAAAAATGAGTTAGCGTTCATGTCACTGCAGCAGTAGGATAAACAAATAAGAAAAAAGATCTGAATGTGTCTGGGGGATCACCAGATATGGATGATCAAAGTCTGGCAAATCAGTGAGAGGCTTAAATGGCATCACAGACAGGAAACTCTCCCGGGTGAGAAATCTTCAGTGAGTCTGAACTTGGAATCAATACCACAGATGATAAAAAGACGGTAAGGAGTCCAAGATGATGCAATCACTAACTGACAGGAGACTGTCTGAATCCACCAGTAATGTCAATTTAAGTTTAGACTGAGATACTGAGACTGCTCATGAGACAGCCATCAAGTGAAAGGCCTGAATGACCTCACCTTTCGAAGGTCATTCTGCTGTATGCCCAGCTATAAAACACTTCAGTGGGACTTGTTGACAGGTGACATTTTGAGAGGATTGATACCACTGGAAAGGCTGGGTGCTAAATATGAAACTTTAGCCAGGAGCTATATAGCAAATGCCTAGTCCAACCTTCTCTTTAAACTCAATAATTTAACATTATATATATATATATATATATTTTTTTTTAATCCAAAGACAAACAGAAATGTAATGACAAAGACTCCAGAAAGTCTTTGAAGAGAGTTAGGCTGGCTGCTTGCCCCTGCTTCCAATCCCAGGAAGCTCAGCTGAGCTCCAGCCCAGTATTTAATGCAGAGGGAGTGGTATCAGTCTCATCAAATTCACGGAATGAAAGTGAATACGCATAGTTCCCGAAGTGTCAGACTGTCCCTTTAACAACACTCTCCCAAGGCTATCACTTAAAACAACTCGAACTGGGATTCAATAGATATACAGTGTACGTTACTTCGTAACTGAGAAATTCTCTGCCTTGTTTTAAAGGTATTTTTATTGTATTATTATTTCCACGAATGTTAATGAGTGCAGGGAAGAACCAGAGGGTGATAAATAAGAAAGACAGAAGAGATGATATTAAACATATCATAGGAAGACTGAGCGGTAGTGAGTGGGCGGTAACATGTGCTCATAGTATGTATATTGCAGAAAGGAATGAGAGGTGAAGATGAAGAGTGAGTGTCTGGGGACATTCATTGTTGCGGCTTTGTTATTATTAGGTAACATTTTAAAAGCTATTCAAGTTTGCCCATTAGTGAGTTCTGGTTAGACATTACTGAAAATTATGTTTCTGCTTTACTTGTGTAGGAATGACTTTGTTAAGATGCAGTGACAAAGTATTCCGAAGCAGGCAGTGCTGTTACTCATTTGCATGTACAGGAGACAGAAATATGTGTTTAAACTTTTTCCTGAAGCGCCTGTCAGACCGACGGTATGAGCTCCATCATTCAGTTCACTCTGAGCAAGTTACAGGTAACGATGCCTGAAAAGTGCTCCTGTTAGCAAAGGCTTTGCTGTCACTTCCAGATTTTGTCTCTTGCTCTCGTTTTAGCCATTCTTGCCTGCCTTTCCTCACTCTCTGCACCATTTGTGACAGTATCATTTCACATGCATCACAACCAGAAGGCGTCATTGCAGTTAAATATAGAATCCAACTGATCCCACCCTCATGTCACATTTGGCATGCATGGCCTTGTCTGATGTTCACTGATTCTTTTTGATCTCAACAGACTTTTTGCGAGTTCTTGGACTCAAAGTGAATCATTCCCCACCAGTTTCCCCGCCTCTTCCCAGCCCCACGCATTCTGCCGTCACCGCCACGGTCTATTTTCATTCTGTGGAAACTATTATTAGATGTCTGTATTAGATTAGTTGCATCCCTCTGTAGCACTCATTGATAAACTGTATTTTTTATGTGATTATTAGACATTGGTTCATTGAGATAAGCAATAGGTGGTGGCATTCCCCAGTCAGAAAACAATTACGCCATTGCAGAAGAGGAACAGGCAACAAGATGACGTAAATAAAAGAGCAGCAGTCGAACCTCAGAATGGTGAAAAACACATAGAAAACACAATGGAAACATTTCCATTTGTTTCATGTATTAATGTGTGTTTCACAAGATCTGTGTGGAGCAATGAGGAGACGTTTTAATCTGTGGAAACAGCATCAGTCTGTATGTATTGGGAAAGTCATCGATGTTTTCTTGCTATTCAACATCAGGAAATGCTTCTATCTTCAGTGTGTTCCTTCCCAAAGCAAGAAGCAGTTTCCACCATACTTTTCGGTGTGGGTTTGTGCTGCTTCCCACATCCACTGAACCAGTTTTCCAGACTGACAGAATATTAAGAACCAAGCCAAGCTGCCTAAGACAGCTCTTAAATGCCAAGACCACCTGACCTGCTGTCAGCTGTCCTTGACAGAGAGCCCAGCCATCAGCCAGTGTGTCTGCTGCTCTGTTTATCTGCTTCCTGCTGTCACACTTCACCAGAGATATTGTCTGGGATGTTCCTCAGTAGATTGACAGTACAGCTGTTGGCCTAAATAAACATCCCCAAAGACAGAATTTAATATATATAATAATTCCATCTGTCCTCTGCCCTGTGGCTAATCTACCTAATGCTTGGGCATCATATCCAGAACTATTGATTACATAACCTTAGCTAATGGCCTCAGAGTTAGTTAGGGTATTGTCACAGTTCAGCTAATTTACTAATGTTAGTCTGTTACTAACCTCAATCACATAAAAGTCCATTATAAACCTTCATAACATTAATGTAACTTGCATGCAAATAAATGACTGAATTAACATCCAAATCAAACAAGATTTACATTGAAAACACATGACACCTTAACGGAGATTCTTGGATCTTAGCAAAGACACCAGCCTTCAGCCTTCTCTGAAGAGTCACAAAAGCATTGAAACAGAGGCTCAAATGTTCTTAAAAGGCAGTTTTATTAACTCAAATGCATGGATAGCCAAGAAGCTCTCAAATCCTCTGCCAGTTTTGTAGATTACTTCAAATCCTCTGAGAGGTTGTTGCTGGCAATAAAAACAAGAAGTCAAAATTGGAAAACTCCATGTAATTTAAAATCTTGACAAACTAAATGACTGCTTGCCACTTTTAGAATTATATAAAGAAAGTTGGTCTTCCACAGAATGAGCTGCAAAAAAACAGAAATGGCAAAAAATAAAATGTAACAGAACCAGAAAACCTCTGGTTAAAACACTAAAGCACATCACAACACATCGAAGAATACTGTTCAGAATGATAGTGGTTAACACTTACAGTACAGTAAAGTGGACACTGTTCCATCCAGCTGCTGCTGTGGGAGAGTTCAATCTTAACAGTTAATCAGAATCAGACTCAGAATTCCTTTATTTATCCCCGAGGGCAAACTGTTTCCATCAGTTTTGGGAAAATGAGTCCATCTTCAACATGTCTGTCTCTGCTCATGGTGGGCGAGGAGTCTTGGCTTAAGGTTGACAGTTGACTTCTTGTTTTTCTTTGATTGAACCTTTGTAACCCTCTTTGGATTGCTGAACAAGAAACACGTCGGTGAACAGAATAATTCATAATCAACCACTGTATACAGTGATCTGTTCTAAAGGAGGAAAGAAAAAAGTGTTTCTTTACCTCTGAATGAACTCAAGTGTGGAGCCCAGATTGTTGGAATAGGGGACACTGAGGCAAGGCAAATGCTCATTCTAGTCACAGGCAAGGAGCTGACAAGCTGTTGGTGCTTCATTATCCCTGGACCTGAAGACTGCTTCCCATTTTCAATTTGAGCAGGTCACTGCATGATCAGTGAGCGACATCCTGGTCCTGACACCTATCCATGCCAGCGTGGATATAGAGCAACATAGAGCATTTTTTGGCAACTTGTGTGGAGGCATACTCACTGGGAGAAGCACAGGCATCCGTCATCTCAGAAGCAACAATCATCAGTCACAGTCAGCTATCATTTCTCACTCTATCCGTGGGCTTGGCTTTTCTCTCCTTCCAAACACTGCATCAAGGCTTCAGGAAACTTCTCCCATGAAATGGGAAAGATGTCAATCTGCAGTAGGAATTAGGCAGCTGGATGAGGATGAGGAGGAGTTTGAATTTTCAATACTGACAGCTTCCTGGATGAACTGAAAATATAACCAATGATTGGCGAGTCACCTCTAAAATGTTTAGAACTGGTGCTGGGAGGTCTGCCAGCATCTTAGTAATAGTGCTGCTTAGTATGCTGCTTTGCTCTGCATTAACAGAGAGAAATCAGTCAAGCCACTAATGTTCATCACTGCATCGTTCCACTGGCTTTCTTAACTGAGTACAGATGGTGCTGAGAAAGGAATTCTGCTATGTGCTGTACATTAGCACCAGAAAATGGTGCATTGTCCAAAGGGGCCAAATTTCAGGATCAATGCTGGGTAATTATGTAAATAATGTCACTTCAGGCGTGAAGTGGCAAACCAGCTGTAGATACTGCACAAAGACAGCTGATAATAACTCTCCCAACACACAATTCTGCCACAGAACAGATTCTAAGAAACATTTCAGTGTCTCTCTCACAGGCAAACCTATCTGTCTGCACTCTCTTCCATGGTGTAAGTCACTGATATTGTGCTCTGTTAAATCTCTGCATTTCCTTGACATGTGGGTGGTAAATAAAGATTTGACCTTGAAAACATTTGGGCGTCCTCTCACTGGACAACTCACCGCAAGTCCTTCCACTTCAAGTGAGCGATTAGATCTTTAGTGTCTTGACACTGGTGTCCACAACTCGTTTAAAGGCAGCAACAGTCGTCCTTACAATAACATCAACAGAAGCAGATATATTACACCTCTGGTAAAAAAAAAGTTTGCAATGAAGCACATAATCCCTCTTAACGGACTTGCCACAGAAATTACAACTAAACATTTCCTTTGTGATCCTTTGGTAAAGCTCACAAGGTGATTTCCAACATAAAAACCTCTAACGCGACATTGATGATGTTCGACAAAAGTCAACTCTCTCAAAGATAGGTAACATTAAACTAACTTATCCCTAAATAACCAGGGCACCACAAAAGCCGCAGAAAAGATATTTTTGAATTCAATGTTAGTTATTAGTATACACATATATATAATTATGCACACACACGTACATATATACTGTATAAAGAATATGAATAGATTTTTAAATTCTGATTGTGACTTTATATTCAGTTGATTTGAATCAAATCATTTCTTTCTATACTTATTTCTTGTTCTTGTTCTTATTACTTTTTTCTTGAAAAGAGGCTGAAAAGGTGTTGTTATTAAACTTAATTTTTATAATAAGACTAAATTCTTGTTTTTTTCCCGCTCAAAATATGTCATAATTGGTGATTATTCTTAACAAAAAAATCCAAGTGGAAATAGGATGACACTTATTTATAATAATAATAAGCAGAATGGTGGATTCATTTGTTGAATTAATAATGAATATGTGTGCCACAATATGTAAATTACTACTTCTATAACTATCACTACTAGTACTATTATTAAATTAAATTAAATTATATTTGCTTGAAATGCAAGAAATAAAACCAAAAGGTTGCATTTTCTTGAGGAAACGTGTGAAGTAAATGCTAATAAAGATAAGTGATAAACGTGTGTCTGTGTGTGTGCATGTGTTGGGGGCTCACTGTGAGCTCCACTACTTTTGACCACAGTTGTAGTTGTCCGTTCTGAAAGATATTTCAGACAAAATGAGCAAATCCACTTTTAACCCTATTTATAGGGATTGTATATCTGCTTCTCACACATATCTGACCTGAGTAGCTTCTAAACAATGCTTTCAACAATGCATCTGACGGGTCTGACAGCTCATTCTGAGTGGGTAGCATCAGAGCACCGCTGGGGAGGGGCCAACTTTGAACAGTGGGCTTTCAAACAGCAACTGACAAATCTTGAATAGTATGTCTGCAAGTGGAGAAGTGCTCTAACAACAACTGCAGAACCTCTGGGTACCAGACTTTCTCACAAAGACGGACGGCGTAGAGAAAGTTGTGCACAACAGACAGCACAAGCAAGGTTGGACCTCAGCTACGAATTCCATACCTGAGTCTTTAAAGTTTGATATGGAGGAAAGAGCACAGACAAATTCTGTCCAGAAACATGACAAAGGACTAAACACTCAAAATGGACTTCAAACTATAGTTGTGCGTGAGTTTGAGCCGGATGACAAATCTGCGGTCCAGCAGATCTTTCATGAAGGGCTGATGGAGATGGTACCAGACACGGCCTTCAGAGGCTTGAGACATCACCCTGAAAGTCTCCTGCTCTATTCTGCTATGACAGGTAAGATTATTACGTAAATGACATATTTCTCTAATTCTCTGTGGCCTGGACAGAAATATGTGGGGGGTGATAATTGCAAGAACACTGAGCATTGACACCAACCAGACAACAGGTGACTACATTTTCTTCTGAGACACATCTTAAGAAATGTTCTTATAGACCATTCTTTCCATAAAGATTTCTTGATTGCAACAAAAACATTCTTTGTCTTTTCTGGTTATTAATTCTTGTGTTTTTCTCATGTTATTGTACTTCATAATGCAATGTTCAAATTTGACATTGTGCTTGTTGCATGGAGAAAGTTAAAAGTGTAAGAACTTTAGATTGTCGTTACATTCACACTTCTGCTCATATCTTTGCTCTGGCAGTTGTTTGTTTTATCATCACCATGTGCTGGTGGGTGATAGGACTCCTCCCTGCAATTGTGCTGTGTGGGCGCTACTTCTACAGCAGACGTGTGATCCATGGTTACCTGGAGCACGCCATGAGCACAGACATGGCAGACATCGAAGGCTTTTATATGAAACCACCAGGTACTAACTTACATTTCAAATGCAGAATGTACTGAAAAATGATCTATTTCTGACTTACAGGGATAAAATTGAAGCACCCTCTTTTGTTCCCTGATAAGTAGAAATAGATAAGAATGAGCCTCTGCTTATAATATAAGGGTCATGAGTGTCTCTGAATTGCACACAGCCATACCTGCAGCACAGTTTGGACCCAAAATGAAGACTGAAGTCCTTATAAATGACACAATGTCAGTTCATATCCTGTTTCTTTGTATTGCTAATTCATCAAAATATCAATGCCTTGAAATACATTAAAGAGGGAAAGTAATCGAATTTCTTCAGCAGAAAAAAGTCACTTTCTATTGATTATCTCAGTGAAAGTTGGAAGCTTTGTTAGCCATAAAAAGTGCAGGAAGATATCGTTCTGTATGGAGATGACAGCAATTTCATCAAACTGATTTAAAACTAAGACACAGCGTCGCCTTATTTTGTCTATGTTGGCTGCAACTACATAGTATTCTCTTTTTTTGGTTCAGTCTATTGAAAACCTTTATATTAAATCTACACAAAATATTGAAATACATTATTTGAGATTTATTCAGGGATAGAATGATAAATTCCAGGACTTTTTTTCCCTAATTTCCAGGTGTTTCAGAGTGGGCACTCAGTGTCTGAATATTTCAAAATAGTAAGAAACTAGAAAATTGGATCATATGAATCACTTGAATAAAGATCACAAAGAGTAAGCAATTCACTATATTATTGGGAAGACTTTTCTGTCCAGAGGAAACAGAGCAGTGTCTGATAATGGAAGCCCAGCTGTACAGATCATTGTACAACTTATAAATATAAACCAAAAACACCTCCTCCGGCGTTGACACTCAGTGATAATCTCTTACCTGGCTCTGCCTGTGAATCATAGTTTTCACACCACATTGCTGTACAAGCTTTCCTTGAGCCTGTGCGTCGACAGGAAACCTGTAATGACGTCAGGACTGAAAAGGATACTGTGCACCAAAGCTCAGTGACTGATCTGGTTGGTTGGGGCAGGCAATTATCTGTTGTAGCCGTGAAAGAAAAGACTTGAATGAACTGCATTTTAAACAGAATGATTTTCCTTTTTTCACTGCGTTTTCACATCCTTTATTCATCATGCTCATGTGGTGTCCTTGCCCTTCACCTCAGACTCCTGTCTGTGGGTAGCGGTGCTGGAAGGCAAAGTGGTGGGTGTCGTGGCAGCAGTCGGCCAGCAGGATCCAGGAGGTGCTGTCGAGTTGCAGCGGATGTGTGTTGACCGCCGCTATCGGCAGCGTGGCATCGGCATGGCACTGGGACAGAAGGTTCTGGAGTTTGCTGTCACTCACAGATGTTTGTCTGTTATCTTGGGAACCACAGCGTACACACGTGCTGCGCACCAGCTCTACCAGCGTTTGGGCTTCCGTTGTGTGGGGGTCACCAATGGGTATGTCACACCTGGTGCGAGACGGTCCTTACTAGAACAAATTTTCTACAGGGTCCGCCATCATCACTACAGCCTCAATGTGCAAAATAGCAAGACACTTAAAATGGACAGCAATGGCCTTTGTGGGAGTTCAGCACTGTCAGCACCAGGAAAATGACAGCCTTGGTTGTCTGTTCAAATGCTTATGTTTTCCTGACAAGCGACATACGTAAACTACATACATGAGTAGAGTGCTGTTATTGCACCACTGAACCTGTGTGGGAAGAGCTCAGCACGGCTGGCTTTGACAATGCTATGCATATAACTCTGTTTCTGTCAGCTGTGGTGATTGGTGATTCTTTGAACCATGACAACAGTCTTTCTTCCCCTTAATCAGTAATAGTAGTTTACTTATATGAACTTCAACAAATCTTAATGGTAGAGTTGGCTGATCAGAAAAGGCTCATATGAATTTGTTTTTTGGGGGTAGTTTCAGAGGCTCATCTTGACCACAGCGTGGGTCAGATGAAAAAAAGCACTTGTTTACTAATTTAGATATGAGGACTACCTAAATAGAGAACTATCTCAGTACTTATAAAACTTGTTGTCATATTTTGATTATTATGAAAGCTCAGTATTGACTATCCCATTTGAAATACATTTAATATAAAAAATAAATATATGTGCTCTATCATGTACAGGTCTATGTTTTTCTTACTGTAATTACATAGCAGTGTTTTTAATGACGTCTGTGATTGTCACTGATGCTGTATGTGCTTTTGTTTGTCTGGTTACGTTAGCTTCTCTTCTTATCTGCGATGCTCAGGTGTCTCTTGTGAAAAGAATCTCAAGGAGATTAATTAAATAAAAGCTATATATAGCATTGCATTTGTATAAAGTTGGAGGACTCACAATAGACAGACAGAAGTGCAAAGTCAAAACAGCAGAGGTGGAGATATTCTAACCAAGCTCCAAACATGCTACATCCTGTATTCCCCATAATGCAGGTTCTAAACATCTTTTATTAGACTGCTCTGCCTCCCAAATTCATTCAAACCTTCAAGCTCATGTTTGTACAGTAAAACAGGCTTCATAAACCCAAGCAGAGCTAACCCTGATGACGTGTCATTTTTTGCAAACTTTGGAGAGTTCCCTCCTGAAGCTCATTAGGCATTATACGATGATTCTCCACGGTGAGTAGTCCTGTACTCATTGTGACGAGTAAACTAATCGTCATGCTTAAAATCAGTGGAGTGCCCCAGTTGAATAATTTGAAGACTGAATCTCTCATTAGAATGGCTCATACTCATAAAGCCCTGCAGGCTTTGTAATATAAGTCTTTACTCTGTTATTGATCAGCATAACATTCAAATGAGTCAAAACATTTTCATCTCTGGGTGAAGAACAATACTTTCTGCTCGTTCTATGGCCTGGTCTGTGTCTGTGTTCTTTTTGAGCTATCAGCCCATCTTGGAAACACAACTGCTCGGATGAGATAATAGAAGGGTGTAGCAGCTGATCCCAGCTCTGTCAGGACTCACTTGTAGTTTCTCAGTGACTCACTTCCTTACACAAACACATGAATGACCTTAAACATCCACATCATGAAATTCAACTTTTCTAAGTTGTTATCTGTATTAACACCCTGACAGCTATGGGTTAGTGAACTGGCCCTTTAACATTCAGTTCAGCTAAATTTAGTTTAGAGGTTTTGAGTTTTTACCTGCAGCTAGACACAGAAACACATGAAAATGCAAAAGAACACGCTGTGAGCCAGAATGAATGTGGATCACTGGAACATTCCTGACTGCACATCTTGAATGAGATGGACTGGACATACAGACCACAAAGCAATGCTTTAGACCACAGCTTGCAACAGACAGGATAATTCTTCCCTTTTTACATTTCTTTGTACTAACAGTGGAACAGATGGGAGGTCGAGTCATTGATCACACATCCACATTTGTCAGGGCAGCAACGTGTTTCCTGGCACTGGCCCTCTATATGTTCAGGACTGGCTGCATCATATAGAGACCGCTGATGTGCTGTACCATCTATAGCAAGTGATTTTCACACAGGAACCTGACTAAGCCTGCGTTGTTGAATTGTTGACAAGCAATCGAGCCATTAGAGCTTTTGAGCTCTAGTTTCTATTGTTCCTACAGGACCAGTTACTGTCCTGTTATGAGCTTAATAATATTTTCCAAATATAGCAGCCAGTGAGGGTAAATGCAGTGTGTAACAATAAGACTGACGTGTGTGCATAAAGCATTTTATGAATGGATTTACTGTATTATTCAATATGAAAATGACCATCAAGTTCAGATGAATCTGAAAAAAGAAAACAAACTTCTGTACCACCCTAGCACACGTGCTGCTTTCATTATGATCACAGAAGGATTAAATTAAGTCTACAAAAAATGGATTTAGTCACTCAGTGCAAAACCTTTTGCTCAATCAGAAAATCTCCTGGAACAAAACTAGAGTAAGAAAAGAAAACTTGCGACCAGACTCAGACTTCTTCCCAGTATGTTCATATGAAAACTCCATGCTCAGCATTTTTGGGTTTTGTGAAATCTGTTCTTCCTCATATCTGTCCATGTCAATATGTGGTTTACGTTGTGAAACTGGCAAAACGTTACTGCTGCTCTCTGTAGAGCTCTGATTACACTAAAACAAACAGATTTATTTCCCCTGATCTCAAACACTGGTCTTCATGCCTCATGACCTTGGAGAGTTTAGTGTTTAGTCCAACCGGAAACTGGTTTCACTTACAAGCTCATCTTGTCTGTTTATGATAAAAATGAAAAAAAAAGAAAAAAGAAGCTATTTCTCTGGTCTCAATGACACCAAAAACTGCACCACCAATGCTGAGATTAGTCCTGGATGACCAAGAGTATCCGGAGATTAATTTCAACCCCACACACCTTCATCCGATTTTTCTGATTAACTCACCAGGAGTTAGGAGGAGAGGTTCTCACTCCGCCTCCTGACCAACCCTAAATTCCTGCCCTGCTGGCCACACATGTAGAGAACACCACACAAGGATTTAAAGTGAGTGTGGCATACATTGAAGCATAAGTACCCTGCTTTGGTGGGTGAAGATACAGGAAGTGAATAGGTTTGGTTTTAATTCCTTCATTATTCCATCCCATTGACTGTATTATCATCTCTACAAGCAGAGGTAAGGTTTACTTTACGTTCATGGCATTCAAGGACTAAATCTGATATTCTTATCCAGTATGACACTATAAAAACAGAAAGCCAACTTCTTTAAGCAATCAGCAAAAGAGAAGAAGTTTTGGCAATTTGCATACATACATGTCCTGCTAAAAGTTAATACAATGTCTGCAGTATTATTCTTTATGTCAAGATAGAAACTTACTGGAGGGAACTTAGAACATAAATGAACGGCAAATAACTGAAAGGGGACAGATTTTCTATTAACCTTAATGAAAAAAGGTTATTTCAGAAGCTAACGCTACAGTTTTTTTCACTGGTAAGTCTGCAGCTCATGAAGCACAAGCAAAGATGGCTGTCGAGTACCATGCCTCTACCGTGACCAACATGGACTACGAGAACAGTAAAATTGGCTATAAGCAACTTTTCATGGATGGCAGCAAGCTCCAGTATTCAGGTAACAAAATAAGAACTTCAGTCTGAATAGGGTTGGGGGATGTGACAATATAAACCATGAGACAAACGAAAAAGGGCCAGTTCCCCTCAGTGCCACAGAGCTTTCTAATATTTTTCAGTGCACTATGTTTCACAGCCCACAAATGGACTGTTTTAGTTTGGTCCCACTCACATAGCTACTGCTACATCATGATATATTTCACCAGATGATAAAAAAAGAAAAAAAAAAAAAAAAAAGACTGTCTTTAAGTGTTTATATTGAGGTTTACGCCCAATCCCAATATCCCAGTCAATATTTTTGGTTGTATTAGTGATCACTGAGCAGGACTGATTAATGACAATGTAGGACTTACAGAACTGTTGCATTAATGGGATGAGCATCTCCATTTGTCCGATATTTGACCCTAAGGATTAGTCAAAAACATCATCCTTGACTAATTGTTTTACCTATGAACATTGTCTCAATTTGTCTTCATTAACAATTTAACTTATATATGTGGTGTAGATATGTCAATATAAAGCTACATTTACTGAGAGGTGAGATTTTATCCTTATCAGCCAACTCAAGTTAAAAATGATCCATATTTTTAAACTAACGACTGGTCCTCTGGTTTGTTATAAGTTTTCCGAATTATATATGCTATATAATTTTATATCCACATAAATATGTTGGTGTATGTAATATGTTGTTTTTAGACCTAAGAAAATAATTATAAATCGTGTGTATTTCCAAGATAACTGTTATTTAGTCATTTGTCAGTGTTGATTCAGTATTGTACAGATGAAGCAGATAACCACAGGTTCCTTAAAACACTTCATCAATTTGAAGTTTCTGTTTCTATTCTTGCTGTTGTTCAGTTTATGCATTGAGAAACAGCCCTTTCCGGCTTGCTACAGTTTGCCTCGGTCTGCTGTGTGTCTTCCTGTTGGCTTGGGTCATAGGTCAGAGTGTCCACTGTGAGTCTACCTCTCTGTTTTCTTTGTCAAATATTCAAGTTTTAGAAAGTTGCCTCGTCATGGTAAATCACTGATTTCCTGATATCTCTCATCTCTGGCAGACCAAAAAGTAGAGCAAGACCATCAGAACAAGCTAAAAGTCATGAGTAAAGAGAAAGAGAGTCTACAGGAAGACCTGAGGAAAGCACTAAGAGAGAAGAAGAATCTGGAGACAGCACGCAATGACTTACAGCAACGAAGTGATTACTTATCTAGGCGAAATCAACAGATACAGACCAATAACAATTTACTGACTGAGGAAGCAAACAATCTTAAAGTCAGCCAAAGCCAGTTACAGGAGAGTAACAATGCTTTAAAACAAGAGACAGAACAGTTAAAGGTCAATCAAGACCAGCTGCAGACTAGTAACGATGCCTTGTCTACAGCCAAAGACCTGTTACAAAAACAGTATGATTTAGTGGTCAAACGCAAAAATGAGTTACAGACCAGCCATGACTCAGTGACCAGAGACAGGGACAATTTGCAGAACAAATACAATAATGTTACAAGATCAAAAGAGAAGCTGCAGACGAATTACAACAACCTGATTAAGGATGTTGAGCATTTGCAGGACAGATACAACTTCTCTTCCAATGAGAAAGACAAGCTAGCAAGCAGTCACCAAAACCTGACACTAGCAAAGGACATTCTGCAGGCCAATTACAACGTGCTGGCAAAAGCAACAGATGAGCTGCGGGCTTCTTATGCCTCCGTGGTTCAGGAGAAAAATGATCTTCAAAACAGCTGCAAAAATGTAACTGTGGAGAGAGACCTGTTGAAGACGAAAAATGACAACCTGACTGCTGAGAGAGATCAGCTGCAGGTGGAAGTTGAGAGACTGAAAGCAGTGATTCAAGGTAACTGACAAAAAGCACACCTGACACGTTTGATACGGCAAAATGTCTTGTCAGCTGAAAAACAAACCAAACCTTTTTGGATTTACTACAGAAAACCACCAAACATCAATTTTCATGTCTTCCAACTCAATGCATGTAAACACTGTTGTCACAATAAATACACTGCATTTTCAGACAAGAAATGCCCCAGTGGCTGGAGGAAATTTCAGCATCATTGCTACTACACTTCTGTTGGCAAGAAAAACTGGAGGCTGAGCAGAGACTACTGTCAAACCAAAGGAGCAGACCTGGCAGTCATAACGAGCCAAGAGGAAATGGTTTGTTTATCCATATGCATTTATTTATATCTGTGTGGCTGTATGTTCAGGTATCACCATATCAATTTTTTAAAATCCTGAATGCTTTAGATTACAGCTCATCAATCTTTGACGATTATTCATATGGTGAAAGAACTTGGAAACAGTTTATAGACACAAAGGTATTTGGCAACCCCACAAAGACAACTCCAATATTCACTTTCTTTTAGCTCTGTTTTTGGTCTCCACAGACTCCTCATGGAAATATCTGGCTTTTTCCATTAAGTTCACCTGTTAGTTGTTAAATTAATTCATAACATCATTTCATCCATTTTTACAATAAAAAAAATGATTAGTGCAACTAATTTAAGTTATTTGTTCTGCTATACCCCAACAATAAGTGTATGTATGACAAGCTAATGAAGTAAAACGCAACTTAATGTAACTTTATGTGTAAGACACTTTTGCGATACCTTTTAAGTTTATGCCTTGTTTCTCATAGAATTTCATCAATGGCTTGTATCCAAGTGACAAAGAAGTCTGGATTGGACTGACTGATGAAGGAGTAGAGGGCCAGTGGAAATGGGTTGATGGGACACCGATGACCACACCGTAAGAAACTACACTCATATCTTTTTATTTCCAAGCTAAAACCTCTGGACAATGTTGACTTTGTTCACCCAATGATAGAGCAGGGTTTATTCTCATTTTGGATATCTCACCTCGTCCTGCAGGTTCTGGGGTAAAAACCAGCCCAACAGCTTTGACGGGAGGAACCAGGACTGTGTGGAGTTCTGGCACCATGCGACAGGGATTGGCGACTGGAATGATGAGAACTGTAACATAGAGCAAAACTGGATCTGTGAGATGTAGTTTTCAAGTACACAGAGGCCTTGAGCTTTAGTTAACCCTGTTGGGCACTCTCTGGCACTGATGATCATCATGTAAGATCAGTGTCATACGAAAAAATGCATATGGACTGCTATCAGTGCATTGGAAGTAATTGAAATGTTAGACTTCCTGTTTGCTTAAAAATCAATAATATGAGATCAATATACGCACAATGACACACAGCATTGCTACCAGCTAAAGCCTGAAATGTATTGTTGTGATACGTAATGTATTGTGAAGTCAAACTGTCTGGGTCATATGGAACCAGGTTGGTTGAGAGAGGTCGAGCTTTCCATTGAAACAACGACGTTAGTGTTGTAACTAAAGGATGACAATTGATTTTCAGTTAACCCAAATTTTGAAAAAGACACTTCCAGATCATGTCAACCTAATTTGCAACTGTAATTAATTAATAAGCATTTCTCAAGAGTTGTACTTATTAATCAGTTCCTGCTGATCTAGTGATAGAGCAGCAGGGTGGAGGCTGAGCTCGCTAAAATGTATCCTTTAGCACCAGGCCTTGGTCTGCCCGCTTGACCTGCTGGTGAAAATCATCCAATAGCTGAAACAGAGGCAAACATGGTGGAAGTGAAAGGATTTGTCTTAGGTTACAAATGTTAACGATTTTGTGTTCAGTTAGGGCTCCCTGTGTGATGACACTGACGTAGGGGGAATGGATACCAGCAATAGACTTTATCATGCATAATTCAATATGAATTAACGATTAAATCTGTGATTTAGCTGTTTAAATTGACGCATGGATAAAAGCTGCTTAAATTGCACTTAAAACATTTCTTGCTTATTTTATAGTCTCAAAACTAGTGATTCATGTAAACACATAAAATGAGTGATTTCAAATAAAAGAATTCATCTTGTACAACTAGTGTAATAAATCACACTCACAGACTAAAAAAAGAAGCCGGTGTGTGTTGGCTCTCCAGGAACGATATCATCTGCCAATCGCTGTTTGCTGATGTTGTCAGTAGTGAAAAATAGACAGCCACAGAGAATACTGCTGTAGAAAACACGGCTCTGAAGTTTGACTCATGTCCAGAGAAAAGACTGTAATGCTAAAACTAAACAGTATGATATGAAGAAATAGCTTTCTGAGATTGCTAAAATGATCCACACTGACTGTGGCAGTAGGAAAAAAATCATCCAATGAGAAAGATACATGGAGGCAGTGAGAATGTGTACTTGCACTTGCAGATAAATAATTGGTTAACAAGGAAAACAAACAATGCTTTGAGTTGACGACTGTCATCTAATGTATGTTGTGTGCCGTAACAGAGCCAAGTATTTCGTCTCACCTTTACTTGTCAGGGCATAATGAACAGAGATTTCACGTCACATAGCTGCCAGACAGTCCATGCGTCACATCCCACACTTCACAAAGATCAAGGATGAACCTCCACATTTGCAGATGACTTCATTCTGTTTCTGTTTTAAACAGTGTCCCGTCTTTTATGCAGTCAGGGCTGTACTTACATGTTGCTATTCCTAACAATGACCCATTGTGGGAGCTGTCATGATTGACTTTGCTGTCACGTATGCAATTTTTTACTGTTAAAACAGATTTTCTGGTCAGACATTGTGTTGGTTCTACATTTCTATATTAACAATGGAGCCAAAGTTCCCCTTGTGCTGTGCTTTGAATGCATGCAAATTTGAGGAAGAGTGTGCACTCATTTCTCATTTTCTCTCAGTGCTGTAGGTGTTCCATTATCTTCCTCTGGAGGTCCTTTCATGGAGACTTAGTCTAACGTTTTATCTAATGTGCACAGAACATTCGCCCACACAAACCAAATGTTTTTCTTAGATATTTCAAGCAATTATTATCTATTAAAGTAAGTACAGTGTAATAAATGAGATTATCAACCGATTCATTTGAAGATGTTGAACAAGCAACTTATAAGTAAGAGCGATAATCCTAATGCTCCCACTGTGTCGTCTCAGAAAGATGAAAGGTTTGAGCTGTCGGTATGGATTGATGACTTGACGTGATCTTAAAAGAACTTCACTCACTATGCTATGTTTAAAACTACTGATGATACAGTCAGCCATAGTCTACCAAACTGAGAAAACTGCCATTCATCAGAGACACAGAAGTCTGCAGATTGCTCTGGGGGCACCACCTGCTGTTAAATGTATGCTTTGATTATGATGATTCAAAATCTATCTATCTTCGTTCTCAAGTGGTCCTCTCCTCCAAAGGCTGAAAATGTCTGTGAAGACATCCATCATTTGATCTGCACACACATTGAGAGCTCAGCGAGGGATGCCATCAGGTCCAGGTGCCTCATGTGGATTATCCTTTTGAAGAATCTGTCCCTGTCATCCCTGGATGTTATTGACAGCCTATGTAAGACAAAACATGTCAACCCTCTAAAAAAAATCTATCGATCTAAATGACAAACCTTTTTTAAAATCCGATAAATAAATGTGTGATAATGAATGTGTGAATTATTTCTAATGACACTGAGACAGACACACAAGCTCATAATACTAAATAGAAGAAATTAACTGAATTCTTTTTCAAAGAGTGGATTTGCCTTCTCCCTGAAATTTGTGAATTTCATAGAAAAACATGTAGTGGAGGCAGGGAGAGCTGAGTGTGTAGCAGATGTGATAAAAAGTGTTTCACAACATGATCAAGTTCCATTATTAGGTTTACGGTAGATGACACTACCAGTGGCACAAATCATTTGTTGTGCTTTCTTATGTTTGCCAGTGGTGCCCCCTGCTGGTAAGATCAAGTTCCTGTCAGTGAGGCCAAACTTTGCAGTCACTAAACTGTGAATGCTCACAGGGACTGCACAGTCTCCAGCTCTGTCCTTGAAATGGAACACAGGAGACAACATGGAGGGAATTTCACATCCAGTCTTTATAGCTGCCACAAGACCAGTGAAAGAGCTGCAAGCAATACACACCAGAGACTATTACAAGATATTCTTTGATTTAGAGGCATTATCTCTGTCTCAACAGTGCTGAACGATCAGTGCGGTAAGCTGATATCTACAACTGTACAGACAGGTGAGAGGTTATATTGCATGCTTTTTGAAAACCATGTCGACCATGCTGTAATTACAGGCAAAGTGAAATATTGGCAAAAACACATCCGGTAACTTTTGATAATATATTTTAACATACTGCATTGATTGAAATATGTTTGATATTGTAATTGATTGATATTGTAAAGATGAGTGGTTTAATATTAACTTCCAAGAGGTCAAGATTCAAAAATACTTGATCATGTTAGGAGACACTGGGCTCCTCAGCACAAATCCCCATGCTGCTGTTTTCTTTCTTTTTATGTGGTATTTTGCAGGTTAACTCTTTAAAATTCTGAAACTGTTTTGCTGAGGCTGTTTCAATCCTCTAGAAGCACAGCTGTATTAGGAAACGAGGCTAAGACTCTAGAACGGGGGTCGGCAACCCGCAGCTCTGGAGCTGCATGTGGCTGCTTTGCCCCTCTCACGTGGCTCCCTGGGGCTTTGACAAAAAAAAAAGGCACCCAGGATGGATGGCAAATGGAAAAAAAGAAAACAGAGGGTTCAACAGTGCATGGACAGATTCATTTGCGTTCACCACCAACTTGATCTGCGGTGAGAAATTAGCAAAGAACAAAAAAATAAAATAAAAATAATAACAATAAACATTTTGTGAACAAGCACACTGCATTTGCTGAAAAGTATCCAGCTGGAGACGAGAGAAGAAGAGCGATTTCGGAGTTGCTGCGTGCGGAAAGCAAAGCAGAGCAAATGCACTTTGAAAAAATGGATCAACTCTCCAAACTCCACTACTGCTGCAAGTTTTGTGGCAGTTCGGGAGATCGTAAGGCATGTAAAGCCATTCACGGATGAGGATTACATGAAGGAAACTTTCATTAGGTATCACATTTCAAAAATAAATGTGTGATTGGTCAGAAAATTTGTGGACATTCATGACATATGTCTAATTTATTATCATAGTAAGCTATTTTGTTTTATTCTTTTGCACAAAGAGGAGGACTCAAAGTAAGCCTGCATTTCTAGTTTTTATGTTTAGTTTATGAAAGTAGGCGACTTTTTATTTGATTCTTTTTTTTTCATTCTATGTAAGCCTGTGCTTTACAACTAGCCTACTCTACTTAAAAGTAGACCTTTTTCTCCACAAATGTTGAGGTTTGTGTTTTATTGGCAACGGCATCCCCCAATAAAGTAACAAAACTGTAATCTGTTTTCTTTATTGTAGTTCTATTTACATTTCATAAATGCAACAAAACATGGTATTATTGTGTTGGGAAAGTTGAAGAAAGCAAATTATCAGAAAAAGCCCACTGCATAGTAGCCAAATATCATGTGGTAAAACATATCAATGAGAGCTCATTTAGACATATTAGTAATGTTGATAGACCAATTTAGCCATTGTAGGCTGTGTTACCTTCATTAGAAAGCTCAAATATGTTTTGCGGCTCTGGCCGGATTTTTTATTTTATTTTTCGGGCCAAAAATGGCTCTTTCGATTGCAAATGTTGCAGACCCCTGGGGGATTAAGATATCTTTTTCCTGAACCCATGTCCATTGTGAGCATTGACTAAGTGACTGATACTCTTTTAAAGTTATGCAATAAATCTGTTTTCCATCTTTTGTTGAAATGTGGGATGGACAGTAATCTTTTCAGCTGACAACACAATAATGAAAGTACATTAATATTGTCTACAACACACAAAAAAAGCATTTCTAAAAAGCTACTCAAGTGCATTAATTGGTAAATAAAGATGATGGAATTGTTTGTGTAACTGTTTCTTCTGAAAGACTGAAAGACTTTGTTCCCATGATTTGTTGGGACAGGAAGTGTCACTGTCAGTACTTTGCTGTGATTCAAACCTGCAGGCCAGTTTGTTAGGATGGACTCAACTGAGACTGAATGGCAGAAGCTGGAGGAGTCATCTCCACTAAAAACAGTTTTAATGAGGGCTGCACTTCTGTCAGGGTAGATAACTGCCACAAAGACTTATCTTTGTTATACTTCATGCTTTACCACTCTTTGTCACTCTGATTCACTGCACAGAGGAGGCTGAAAGCTCCGTGTTCATGTATCTAATGTTTAGTCTGCTCTCTGTCATGTGATTTTCTATCTAACTGAGTGAACTGCAGTGTGAACCACTGTTATTGCTTTTGGAATTTTCTTCTCAGTGTGTATTTACTTCTGCATGTATGTGACTGTGTGTGTAGTGCAAATACCTCCAAGACAATTGTGTCTCTCTAAGTACTGTTACATGAATACTGTACTGAATAAAGTGATTCCAGCGTTGAGCTCTGTGGAGATGAGTTCATAGAATAAGTTAAATACAAAGGTTAATGTAAAAAGCCACCCCCCATACTTCATTTAATTTCATTTAATTGTAATTTAATTTCATTATAGCAATGTAAAATACAAAGTGTTAAAAAGCTAAAATGTCCTGCCTGCCAAAATACATATTCCTGGTTGTGTATAAAAGAGCGATTGTGCTCTGAGTTCCTGCATTTAAAACGGTGTATAGGAGAGTAGGTGTTGTTACCTCTTTTCGCCACAAGAGGGAGTATCCCCTATAGTGACCACCTCTGCCAATTGTAAATAACAGCACTTCCTGCTGAGTTGGACAGAGATGTGTCGAAATGTAATGCACTGTTTTATCTGTATATTTACAGGTAAGCAAACTGGGTAGTAAGTGAACAGAAATATGCAGGGAGTTATGGCAAAAGTGGGGAAAGTTGGCCGTTTATTCCCACTGAGCATTTGAAGTGTAACTGGAGCTGTTGTGTGTAAAGTTAGCCGCTAAGCTAATTTTCGGTGTAGACGCCGTTGCTATGCTAACTCCGGCTGTAATGTGTAGGAACCTAAACATAGAATATTTGCTGTGTTTTATTCACTTGTACCCATTGGAAAATAGAGTGATTTGGAAGCAGGGCGCCAGATACACTTTGTGTAATTGTGTGATTGTGTTGTATTTTATTTTATTTTTTTTGTATTTTGCATTTGGGGGAAATTCAGTCATTCATTCATTTAAAGCCAATTGTAAATAACAGCACTTCCTGCTGAGTTGGACAGAGATGTGTCGAAATGTAATGCACTGTTTTATCTGTATATTTACAGAAAGTAAAGGAAGAAAAACACAAATGACACTGACTTTTTATTCAAGTGTGCAACAGCTCTGATCCAGTGATGCTGAAGAACGGTTTTCTTGAGATTCTTATCTCAGTAATACTCAGGACAGTTGCTTGAACACTTTGAAGTGTTTGAAGACTAAATTACTTTTTCAACGATTAATTTCAACGTTGTAACCAGAGGTGTAGAAGTTGGAAGTCAGAGGTGCACTGTTTCATTTTAGATAAAACACTGAATAAGAAAAATGGGGAAGAAGGTCCCCAACCATGCAGTATAAGACAAATGGTGAACAAGAAAATATAGTTGACAATTTATTAAAATTAAGGGGCTGACTTTATGTCAGCCATGGGTGAAGCCGGAGCTCATCCAGAGAAGGACGCTGCAGAGGATTGACAGACAGACACTGGTACAACATGTCCTGGCAACTCAGAGAGAACTCCTCACTGATTTGGAGTTCTTGGCTCAGGAACTGTGTTGTCTCAAATGCTATGTATCTGTGCAGCATTTCATACAGGACCACTCCCAGCTGCCACACTGTAGTGGGACCAGCACTGTAGGTCCCACACTGTATCCACTCTGGTGGGACGTGGGCTGAGGTACCGTAGAAGGTCCTATACTTCGAGGTCTTGTTCGTGAAGCAGCTGAGGCCAAAGTCAATGAGCCTCAAGCGTGGGATGTCTGTGCCAGTCTCAAGCAAGATGTTTTCCACCTTGATGTCCCGGTGGAAGACGTTTTTAGATTGAAGCTCTCTGGCTGCTTCTACCAGCTGCTTCATAAGCACTTTGGCCTCCTCCTCCAGCAGGCATCCATCATTCTCCTGGATGTATTCAAAGAGGTCAACAGAAGGGACTGGACGTTCCATGACGAGGACAAGTACTTGGTCGAGATTATAATAATCCAGCAGAGAAATGGCTGCAGATTTCCCGACTGATCCTTCTTTTCCACTGGCCACCCTTCTCATGACAGCCACCTCAAGAGGGAGCTTCACACCATTCTTAGTGATGCCTTTACAGATGACATTGCACCTGGGAATGTGCTTTATTGCCACAGGGAAGTCATCTGTTGTCCTGCAACCAGCATGGACCAAGCCGAAGCCTCCTTCACCCAGACGCCACAGCTGCTTGTATTTCTCTTCGAGCTCCTCTTGGCTGGTTTTCGCTGAGGTGGATGTGGTAGTGGTGGTGGTGGTGGTGTCCTCTTTTGTGGGTGTTTCAGCCTCCACCCTCTTTCTCTTTCTTGGTCTGTCCTCAATTTCTGTGACCTTCCTCTTGGAGACGTTGAACCTGGGTTCAGGCTCAGCGGTCCTCTGCCTCTTTCTGGAGTCATCTTTCTCTCTGGAGGCCTTCCGTTTTCTGGACTCAGTGCTTTCCAAGCCAGACTTAGAGACACTGATCTTCTTTTGTGGTGTGTCTCCAGCAGCACTGGCCTTTCTCTTTCCACTTCTGGGCTCTGAGATGCTCTTACTTTCTATGAAGGAGAAAATCGAAATCATTTCAGTACAGGGCCAGACCACAGATACTTTCTCAATATTTTTTAAATGGACCCTGTGTAATAATTCAAGGTACTAACTTTCAACATGGACACTGCTTGATAAGTTCTAATGATAACTGTAACTACTGGTGGAAAGTAATTAAGTACATTTCTTTATGTACAGTGCTCAGTTATAATTGTGAGATTAGAGGGGAATATTCTAGTTTTTACTCTCCTATTTATCTGATAGCTGCAGGATTTTTCCAGGATTTCCTACTTACCTTTTCTCCCAGAAGCTGCAGGATCAAGAGTTTTAAATTCTTGTGGTGTATCACGATCCATTTTCCCGTTTATGGTGGTGTGAACACAATCAACACAAAGCGACAAAGTGACAAAGCGAAGACAAGAGTGAACCAACACAGTTGTAACCTGCGTAAGTCTTGAGTGCTCTATGTGCTATTTATTAAAACTGAGCTATATATATACATAGAAATGATCAAAGCATCAAAGCCAAGGTTCTAGAACTCTAAAATTCTGGAACCTTAATGGGGCTAATTCTACAGTGTGTGTGTGTGTGTGTGTGTGTGTGTGTGTGTGTGTGTGTGTGTGTGTGTGTGTGTGTGTGTGTGTGTGAATAAATGGAGTAACACTTTAATGTACACTGACCAAAATCATTTGGACACCCAAGTTCATGTACTTTTACTGCATGTGTATGAGACTCTACAGAGTTCAATTAATACTTTCTTAATAGTTCAACATTTAACACTATGCCAGACTTCCTTCTTTAACTCCCACAACACAGTTAAGTAACAGTAAAGGATTAGATATGTAACACTGTGCTGTTAACTTTTTCACTCGTTTAGGTAGTCTTAGTCTCACTCAAGTGAAACTCAGTGTCAAGCTGTCTAAATTAATTCCAACATTTTTTTTAAGTAACATTTATTTAAATTAGTAATGTAAATTTACAATGGCCATGCAGGTATTTGGCACAAATAAAAAGAATATGAAACACATATTAATCATGTGATCATTTGACATCTGTTAGGATTTCTGTTGTTTAGTATTCCTGTAGTACTTCTACACAGCCACATTTTTCTTTTTACTATAAACAAAACAAAACAAAAAAAACCCAAAAAAACACAAGAATGCAAAACATGTTTTTTCATTCTGAGTCTCGAGAAAAACCATTAATAAAACTCATGACAATTAAATTACACCTGGGATAACATCCTGTGGACAAATTACTACAGAGTCTGTTTCCTGATCCAAGCTGTGTACAACAGCCTACCAAGTCCTGCCAATCTCCACATCTGGGTAAAGAATGAAACACCGTCCTGTGCCCTCTGCTCTGGAAGAGGATCTCTTGAACACATCCTCAGAGGCTACCTGGAGGCACTGACAGAAGGCTGCTATCGCTGGAGTTGTGATCAAGTCCTGAAAGCAACAGCAGAGACAGTAGCATCAGCCATCAGCACCAGCAAACACCAGCGCTTAAAGAAGACCATCACGTTTGTCAGGGCCGCAGAGAGACACACCCCTCAGCCCAAACCTGCAAAAGGCCTCCTCGCCTCAGCTGCCGACTGGTAGTTGAAAGTCGACCTGGGCGAGCAACGGAGGTTTCCTGGGCACATCATCCCAACAACACTCCACCCAGACATGATCATCTTGTCTCTCACTACAAAACATGATCATGTTGGAGCTCACTGTGCCCTGGGAAGAGCACATAGATGAAGCGCACAAGCACAAATGTGCCAAGTAGCACAAGCTGGTAGAGCAATTTACGAGGCAGGGCTGGAAAACCTCCAGAGAACCTATTGAGGTGGGACACTGGGGCTTTGCAGACACAGATGGAAATCACTGGAATAACAACTGGACAAGCAGAATATAAACTTTTGTTATATGCAGATGATGTTATTTTGCCTATCTACATCTAAGTTTAGAACAATGACCTCTGTTTTAGCAGTTTTAGAGTCCCTGTCCCTGTCCATGCTATCTGCTCTGTGAAGCTGTGCTTAGACACAACGATCCTTTGAGCTAAATGCTCCCATGCTCACAATGACAGTGCTACCATGCTGATGTTAAGCAGGTCTAAGGGCTGGGTTATGCTGGAAAATGGGGTGAAAGGTGGCCATGATGAAGGGTGGAGACACAATTATGGCTTAAATATGGGGATAATGGTGTGCATGTTAAGACAGCGGCATTCGTAGTGTTGTTCATGGCTAAAATTGATAGAAATAGTCGTGTAAAGAATGAATAGAGAGTCTTTGAGATGAAAGCATGTTTACTTTGTGAGTTCTGCATGCCTGGCCAATCACTGTGCAAAGTGGTTGTAAATGTTGGAGTCAGAAAAAAACTTTTTTAGGGCATTCTTACTTTTGACTTCACCCTGTGACTTTCCACCCAGAAATGCTAGTAGTCACCCCCATCACAGTGTCTGGATATGGGCTCAACAGCTGACTGGGCCTGTTCAGTCATCCCTTCTTAGTTAATTGTCCATGTCTTTCAAACTCCACACTTCAGTTTGTAATATAAGCATTCTGTTCAAAATTTGACATCTACCAGCCAATCCAATATAAACCTGATGACTTCATCTGTAGTTATTCTGTCACACTTGAAAACATTATATCATATACTCAAATATTAGTTCTGTACACATGTAATGAGGGAACTGATCTTCATCAGGACTTTTTCTAACTAATCAATATAGAGCAAAATGTAACATCCTGTATGTCTCAGGGAGGTGCTGTCAATGACTGGACTACTGGTCGGATGACCAGTATGACAATATGTTCACATTCAACACTGCTTTGAAGATTAATCAGACTGATGAATCAGGGAACAAACTTGAAACTGCGAAGTCACTTCCTGAGGCCATTTTGAAGAAAATCGTGATGTTGAATGCAAATGCTGCAAGTGTCAGATGTGTCAGACACAGAAAGGCCCAATGCCATCAGTCCCCTCAACCTGATAACTGACTTTCTTCAGCAGGACATAGTTCTGAAAATGGCACTATGCTGTCCTGCTCCCTCTATCCAACCATGATGAGAGACATCAGATTGATGCTGTGGTCCATGTACAAAATTGTCTGAACATTCAAACCCTCAAAGCAGAGGGTTCAGAAAGTTAAGCCATGAACAAAGAATTGTCCTCTGACATTCCTCTTGTCAGGCTGGACAATATTCAAGTCTCAGACTAACCAACTTCTCATTAACACTCAGCAGTGCCATGACACATTTTATCACTGCAACATGGTGTGTGGTGATGTCTCCTGGAGGATTTCAGATGGATTAGGCGAGATCAGCTGATATCACCCTTGTGGTAACGGGAACATACACAATTTCAATGAAGCACTGGTTGTTGCCAACCTCAGATTGGATGCCAGAGCCTTTTACAATTGATTCTATATCGTCTGTGAGACATCTGCAGCTGTTACATCTTCTGTGATAAATCAGAATCAATACTTTAAGAATCTGGAAGCAACAGGTGTGAAAACAAATGTCATCTTGATCTACAGTGTGCAAAGGGAAAACCTTCACACTCAAAATGCTAACAATGCAACCAATTTAAAAGAAAATTAATGTGAGCCAGAAGAAAAAGACTGATGCAGAGGTGAAAAAAGCCCCTAGGAATCAATCTCTAAGATGTCATAAAACAAACAAAATGTCTGGCGGACAGAGGTCATGGTTGCGGCATCCTGCTTGATGAGGATAATGTTTAATGCCAGTGTGTGAGGAAGAACGCAGGTAAAGTCATTGAACAGTTGTTAGCACCTCAGAATTCAAAGACAAACAACTGACTTCCCATGGACGAGCGAAGTGAGTGGTGGAGACTGCGAAAAGCTGGCAACTGGAACACTGAAGACCACAAGTCCTTAAAACCAAAGAAAAGGAGCTCAGAAGGAAATGAAAGTGCCAATGTCAAGCTTCCTTCACAGAGAAGTGCAATGCTGCTATTTCCTAAAATGGCTGGGAATAGATCTGGACAATCTGCCGGGAAACCAGCTGCCAGCTCTGCAGGACTGATACAAGGAGCTAAGCCAGAAATTTCCACAAGACACAGAAAAAATAGCTGCAATTGACACAAAAATATCTGTTTGTTCTTTACACCTGGAGCACTTTTTTGAGAGTGTGGGCAACCTGGATGAATGTGTGAGTTACCTGCCAGAATGCAGGCATCAGAGAAAAAATATGGAACAACTCCCTGCACTGTGTGCACCTGCTGATGCTGCTGGGTGGTTTTCATTCTTGAGCTTGTTGATGGAGATGCTGCAAACATCCCAATTAAATGGATCCCTGAGGTGCTTCCTGAGCTTCACTACATTATGCAGTTATGCACATTAAGAAGTGAAGTGACGCCACAATCGGTAGTGTTTCCAGGGACAGCTCCACTGAGGAACAGATGTTAGAGATGGTGCTTCTTGCGTTAACAAGGTTTAAGGATGTTAAAGGAGCCACTGAAATACCTGCTGTAGAGAGGAGGAATAATAGAGAGTTGGTGGAGGAGCTCAATTAAATCATCAAGTAGGACACCTGGATGAAGAGGACACTACAGGACACTCCCTGAGAGCTCAGATGTGATGGAGTTTGATCCAGACACTTTAGTTTCATCAGCAAAATGGCTAGATATGAAAAAAAGACAAAAGCCAATAAAAACTAGTTTATTGTCATTTTTCATTCACTTTTTTTTATTTACAATGCCTTTTTTTTTTTTTGAAAGATCTCACCTGCTGAACACTGTACAAATAAAACATTAAACTATATGAATGCATCAAATAAACACATACTTTTAGACAGTCTGTTAATTAAGTTCCACTTGAAAAAGGAAACAAAGGTATGGACATAAACTTGACGTGTACAGATGTGTAGCAGACACCCGAAATAATCATGTTAGTGTTATCAAAAAGATATCTTTATCAAAAAATTACAGTATCTGCAATAATTTCATTTAGCTGCATTGGTTGAATTCTATCAAAAGTGCACAGCTTAAGATTATGCTAAAAGTAACTGATATGCATATGAATTTATGTGGTAGTTTGCAGAAAAATGATGCATATTATATAATCTCTTGTACTTGCTCTGTCATTAACAAAGCACTCACTCTTGCTGTCTTCTCCACAGTAGTCACAGTCACACAGTCACTGTCATAACAGTTTGTTATGAGGAGTTTAGATGTGCCATTGTTGAAGCTGTGACAATAAAACCTCAAGTCCCTATTGATACACTTAAGATCAGGTCAGGTAAAGTGGTAAACTGTGTATTTAAAGGGTCAGTTCACCCAAATTATGAAAAACAGAAACAAACAAACAAACAAACAAACAAACAAACAAACAAACAAACAAACAAACAAACAAACAAACAAACAAACAAAAAACATAACAACATTCCACAGACAGGGCAAATGAACCCCAAATTGGGGTTATGTTTAACCCAAACTCCTAAATAGGAGACTAGATGCTACTGAGGGTATGTGAGAAAATGTTTTTTTTTCCTAATTTGTGTGAACTCACCCATTAAGTTACCCATGTAATTATCTATAAGCTAAATTACTTGTATTATGTTTTGTTTGTGTGTGTGTGTGTGTATGTGTGTGTAAGTATTATTATTATTATTATTATTATATATTGCTGGTATGTGATTCTTAGTTCAGACAAATTCAAATGTTCTTCTAAAGAGACCACAGCTTTGGTTAAACCACCTCACCTCACCCTCTACACACTCTCATTACATGTTAAATACAGATTACATTCATACAACGATAACACACTGAAGGGATTCTCTTATATTTGACAGATGATGGAAGTAAGTGCAAAAAAATACAAACACCAATAAGTCTTTGTACATCCACAAGAATTCCACGAACGTTAACAGTGTGCAGTCTGGTCCATGTCGTGTTTAATGCAGTTGAGTGACGTTTGGAGTCAGCGAGACATCATTCGCACAAACTCTGTGGAAGGGAAACAAATTTATTGACTGTTATAGTTGATTAATCGAAAGGATTATCTAATGTTCAACTACAAATGCCACTAATTAACTGCTACTGTATTAGCTCAATTATCCCACCAATACTGGATCCATTGTTTTTCAAAGACAATCATTGTCTAATACCACCTGAAAGCAGTGTCTGGTGCCATATAGTATCTTAGACACTTTCCTGTGGTAGCTGAGAGAACTCAATGCACTGCATCTTAAAAAAACACATACAGAGCCAAACACAAGCAAATGAAGACAACAACAACAACTGGACAACATGTGTGCTTCAAATACACACACCAAAGCTAAACAGTTGCAGTGCATTGAGCTCCCTCAGCCACTGCACTTTCCCCATATTTCCTCTTTGTTTTCCCTCAGCATCTTTACCTAAAGCATTAGTAAGTCACCTTCAAAGTCCACCTGTCCGTCCCCATTGAGGTCTACGTCACGAAGGATCTCGTCAATCTCGCGGTGGTTCAGCTGCTCCCCCATTAACTTCTTCATGGCTTCCCTCAGCTCCCCAAGGCTGATCTGACCATCGCCATCAGAGTCAAACTGGAAAACAAAATGGATGGGGTAGAGGAAAAAAAAAAAATCAAAAGCACATAAAATGAAATGTATCTTGGGGAAATGGGGCAATCTACTCAGGGGACCCCTGAGACTAAAAGGTGGTCTGTCTGGCTATAAGTTAATAAATTGTATTGCAGACCTCTTTGAAGGCGTCCCTCAACTCCTTGACACCAATCATGTCTGCAGTCTCAGCGAGCATCTTGGGACCCATCAGTTCCACAAAGTCCTCAAAGTCCACTCTGCCGCCACCTAGAGGGGGAGAGAATAAGAACACACAGAAGACATTGTTAACTGATTTTTTTTTGTCTCTAAAAAGCACAAAAATGAAAAGCCAGATTGATCAGTGATATGCCATGTGACAATTTCTGCTTATGCACAGTGTTAAGGGGAATTATAGCCTGAATATTTCATGGAGCCCAAGAACCTTTGCGTCATGGATATACAGGGTACACTTGCTACCACGCAACAGCCTGCTGACATCCACATTCCTGGAGTACATATGGTAACTGTACTGGCTAAATGAATTCTAGTTTTAGCTCAGTTGCATTGTTTTGTTTAGCAACAACTGCAGCAGTGATATGTACGATGGCCGACAAGGGCAAACGCGCCGCAAACGGCAAAACGCTGCACACACAGAAATGATGCAAAACCAAAAACACACAAACACATAAAACAAATGGAACAGAAAAACGCTGCAAGAGAAAAATGCTGCAATCACAGAAACAAAGCAGAAGCAAAAACTTACAAACCCACAAAACAAACGCAAAAGAAAAATGCTGCAAATATCAAAAACACACAAACCCCAAAACAACTGCAAAAGAGAAACGCTGCAAATTCATTCCACAAAACGAAGAAGAAGAAGAAGAAGAAGAAGAAGAAGAAGAAGAAGAAGAAGAAGAAGAAGAAAGCTGGCTAAGTTACGGTACCTTTTCCTTTATGTATTTTTTTAAACACTTGGCCATAATATTGCAAAAGATTACGGCCAAGTGTAAAAAAAAAAACAAAACGTACCTTTTCAGTCTCCTCTACAAAACTATATTATATTATTATATATCATATTAACAATGTTGCACATACAGTCCACAGTTTACATTTATTTATCATCCAAAACTGCACAAATATTTTGCTTGTAAATACTCTCTATATATTTAGTTATATTGTATATTTTTATTATATTATTATTTAACAAGTTTTACATTATAATACAAATTATTCATTCATCTTCCATACCCGCCTTATCCCTTTCGGGGTTGCGGCGAGAGGCAGGGTACACCAGTCGATCGCAGGGCAGCATATAGAGACAGACAACCATTCACTCTCACACTGACACCAAAGGGCAATCTCAGAGTAACCAATTAACCTACTGAGCATGTTTTTGGTCTGTGGGAGGAAGCCGGAGTGCCCGGAGAGAACCCACGCAAGCATGGGAAGAACATGCAAACTTCACATAGAAAGGCCCCACCCGGGTATCGAACTGACCTTCTTGCTGTGAGGCACTACCTGCTGTGTCACCGTGCCGCCATAATAATACATATTATATAAAGATATATTTAGTTTTACTTAGTTATAGTTTTATTTTTATTCCTGCTTACATTTTTTGTAAGCTCTTGTCACTTTTTTCTAAATATTGTGTATACATTCTATCTTTGCCTGTATGTTAATGCTACTGCTGCAAAATAATTTCCCAAATTGGGAACAATTAAGAAGCAGTCCAGGTCTAAGTCTAAGTCTAAAACTTAGTCAACTTTCTTCTTCTTCCTCCTCTTCTTCTTTTTCTTCTTCTTAATGTCTTTCAAGAGGGTCTGGTCCCACAGGATCGGTCCATCCCTCAGGTCGAGTCCCCCTAGTGGTCTGGCGCACTTCCGTTTTGTGGAGTGAATTTGCAGCGTTTCTTTCTTGCAGTTGTTTTGGGGTTTTGTGTGTTTTTGATATTTGCAGCATTTTTCTTTCGTGTTTGTTTTGTGGGTTTGTAAGTTTTTGTTTCTGCCTCATTTCTGTGATTGCAGCATTTTTCTCTTGCAGCGTTTTTCTGTTGCAATTGTTTTATGTGTTTGTGTGTTTTTGGTTTTGCATCATTCCTGTGTGTGCAGCGTTTTGCCGTTTGCAGTGCGTTTGCCCTTGTCGATCACTACAGATATGGGATAATACACTGGTGCTAAAAGGTGGAGTTCTTAAAGTCATAGGTTTGATTTAACGTCCAAGTGAATACATATATATTATAAAAACATATTTAAATTTTGCTCTCTCGTCTAGGTCCTCTATAATGCGGATGTTGATCAGTGAACCAGCATTACCTTCTTCAACTTCAGAAAAAGACTGAATGTACATCCCCACATAGGCAACAACAACCTCAAATTCTGTGCCTCTGGGTGAAGAAAATTATAGACATGTATGTACATGCAGTACTCACATATCTGCTGGCTGAGTTCTATCAATTCCATCTCTGTTGGCATGTATCCCATTGTCCTCATGCACTCGCCCAAGTCCTTACAGCTGATAAAACCATCCTTGTCTTTATCAAACTCCCTGAATGCCTCACGCAGCTCTGCAGGGAAAATGTGTAAGTTTTAACAGTCAATGATTGAGAAAAACATGGAGACATTACTGTAACAGGTAGTCTAAGTGTATCATTTATAGGTCTTATGTAAAAGCCCTGTGTGTAGAATTTTCATGTGCTTATCACATCTTTCAAATGAATCTGCTCTGCAGAGAAAAATGAGACAGCCATGGACAGAACTGTCTAGTCTGTGTTGCTTTGAGCGTCTTCATTTCAGCGGTCCTAAATCACATGGTGGCTTTAATTAAGTCATTTGATATTTGTCTATAATGAAATGTTGCATTGGGATACACAAGTTAGTAATTGTAACGTTACTGTCATATGGACATTTGCACCAGTTTAGTTGAGAAATTAAAAACTTATTCATCACATTTATAAAGGTTTTAGCAGTTGCAAATTATTTCTTTATTACATGATGAGTAAATTAGTTACTAATGCATAACAGTTATAAACTGCTAGCTGTGTTTCCATAAATTATGTACACTTTGAAGTGAAAGGATTGAGAGAAACATACTCAATTTCACCATTTGCCTACTTTCAAAAACGGGCTTCAGATGGTCTGTGTTCAAATTTACTTGCAAAGCTTACAACTTAAGACTTTCAATTAAATTGGACTTGAGTCATAAATGACTTCAAGTAGAGTGCGCTTGAGTTAAGATAAATAAATAAATTCAAGCTTCAGTGAATATTTATTCCAGGCGAGTGGTTTGTGTGAATGTGGAGTGTGAAAATGTGAGCCAGATCTGAGGAACACAGTTGAACTGTGCTTTAACTGTGAAGAATAATCTTTTCCTTTGAATAATAATCCTTCACTTTGATCTTGTTCAGCTCCAATAAGAAAAAAAAAAAAAAAAAAAAAAAAAAAAACCCCAGCAGAGGCTTGTTCACAGAGCTGACATTCAGTAAGAAGGCAAAGTCAGGGAAGTCTTTTCAAATTCTGCTCCATACAGGAAAGCACGATTTCTCACAGTCAAACAGAGGGTTTGAGGTTTGAAAGGAGGGCGGGTCAGGGCAACGACTGAGGGAGCAGGAGATGGAGGGAGGATTTGGATTAAGCTTTTGATATTTCTGTACCTTCCATCTCCTCTGGACGAAGATCTCTGTCCTGCGGTTGCACAGATAGAGGACATGACAGACATGCAGAGAAATGGACAGCCGGTCAGGTTACACACACTTTCAATGACATTCTGTCCATCTCGTTCTGTTTCACTCACAGTCAAAATGGTAAAACACGTAGGAAACATTTTAGTGCCTCAGCTGGTCCCTTTACTTCCGTGAGGCCTCAGCAGAGATTCGGTTACAGGATTATTTGGTTTTTGATCTGACTGACCCTAATAACCTTTTTAGTTTATCTGCTACACGATTTGATGTCCAATCTCATTTTGCTCTCCCTGGTGGAGAAGCTTTGGAAGTCTGCTGTGCATATGCTCCACAACAAGCGTTCAAAATGTATTAGGAAAAATATTGCAAATGCACAATGACAAATCAAGCACGCTCCTTTTGGCCTCCTTTTCCAAACACACATAAATAATGCACACACACACACACATGCAACAAAGCTGATTAAATGGTTTGTACATTGATAAAATTCTGAGAAACCCAAAGAGAACTACCCAAGCTTAACTTATACTGAGTAAATTGGTGAAAAATGCAATTAAATGGCACTTTGAGAGATAATAATTATTATTATTGTTATAATTACAAAAGGGAGTTTGAGCCTAAAATGTCTTAGAAAGGAGTTGAAATAGTAACACTTTTAGCAGTAAAAAACAAAAATGTACAGTTAGAGTTTATGTTGAATTGGCTTCAAGGAGTGCTGGAATGGAGAAAAGGTGATCCCGGGATAGGTTTGTTCACGACATGTTCTGTGAGCCTGTGACATCAGCAGCAGAAATAATACAGGCCTGGATTAGAGGATGCAGGGCAGAGAACAGTGGCAGGGAGATTACAGCTGTAAATTGTATTACAAATCATGAAGGCTTATCGTTTTTTCATTTCCCTACCTACTGCAGCTTTTGCCATCTGCATCTATGCTGCAGTTTGGCTGGCAATTGATTAACAAACGTTAACGCACCTGCACAAGCTGAACATGCAGCAAACACACTACTTTTGCTGGTTGTCTTTTTTTGCTAAAATTTGGGACTGGCAAGTTGAGCCAAGTTCATGCACAGAGGCAGGGAGAAGTACAGTTTCCTTTTCCATTTTCTGCTTTCATGCCCACAGCACTAGTACCACTGATTGCTTTAGAGAACCTATAAGTGACCCAGCATCAACACAAGTTTTTGAAGGAAAACATGCTGGCACTACAATATGCTTTAGCAAGGATTCCATTTTATTCTATCAAGTGTATCACATGCAAACTAGAACTTCAGTACAGGCCTAATGTGCTACTAAAGGAGTATTTATTCCATTATTTTTAATTTGTCACTTTAGAGAACAAAGGGATTATGGGGGATATAACCAGTAAAGACTATCAGTCTCGCCCTATCCATCTCACAGACTAATCTCTGTAGTCTGTTCTGTCGAGGAATCCTTTCTCTTTCCCCAATCTATGCCTTTAAGTAAGATTGGAAAGTTGTCCTCCAAGAAAACTCCAGAAAGTATTTTACTGGATTACTTGAATGATGTAAAAAGTTCTAACACTGATGACTGAACAAGAATGAGATACTCAAGCCATACTAGCAGCTCTGTGAGGCTGTACCATACACTATACACAGTTGTGCTTTGACCTAAATACTGTCTGTGCTATGCAGCGTTAACATGTTGACTGAATTAAGTTGGAACATTATTATATTATTGTTACATACATTATTACCTGGCTATACCTGCAATCTAGCATGTATAGCCAGGTCATCATCTTAGTTTAGTGTGTTTGCATGCTAGTGTTTGCGAATTAGCACTAAACACAAAGTGGATAGTGACGTTGATGGGAATTCCATTAGCTTTGTAATAGTTTTGTATTTTATCATTGATTGAAGTGCAGGCTGCTGGACAAATTAAAGTTCTGACCTGATGATGGTGCTGGTTAAAAAAAAAAAAAAAAATCAAATCAATAAAGGATCATTAGAATTGATTCTCTGGTGCCCATGAATGTTGTTGTCATTGCAAAATACCTATTTACATGTTAATAAGTTACAAAGGAACATTAGCATACATTTGGAGTCATGTTTCTGGTCACCTGATACATGCAAGACCAATGTTTACTCTCCTTTTAGCTTAGTTCTTGGTGTCCACTAATTCCTGAGAGAAATGTCTGGCCCTTCAGCCACTAAATGCTCCTCTAGGTTACTCTTACCAGCTAGTTGAAAACTCTCAGCTGGAAACTAGACTGAGCAGAGGTAAGAGTGAACAAAAACAGTACAGTTGTGGGCCATAAAACAAAACAATGATATGAAAAATTGCTAAAACCCTCCATAGAACTGAGGGGAGCTGCAGAGTTGGGTGATAATTCTCTGTGGGTTTGTCAGTACAAACAACCCCTTGCACAGAAAGAGACAGGAGTGTTGCAACATGCAGCTTTTGGCACGTTTGTGTTTGATATGCTCACTCTGACTGGGCAAATATACAGTTGTTTTCTGCTGCATATTGCTGCCAAAAACTCAGCTACCCTGATGGTCAAGTGAATCTGGACTGAACTTTTGAAATGTGGCAAAAAAGTAAAAAAAAAAAGAAAAAAAAAATGCTAATTAGGTGTATTTCCATCATCTGGTTTGGAGGGAGTGCACTTAAGTCAGAAGTTGGCAATATTATGTCAGAACTTATTCAAAAAAGGTGTTAAAATTTTTTTTGTGCAACAGCACTTTTAAAAAAATATTTTTGTTCCATCAGCCTTTTCTGCTTTTTTCTACTTCAAAATGCACATAAATATGTTGATGGAAAGAGGGAAATCTTTAACTGTTTTTTTTTTTTTTTTTTTGGCAACTTGGAGACAGAGTAGCACCGTTGTTAACCCGACATTGATATACTTATTTTATACAGTAAGACTATGGAAACTTTATAAGCAACATTTGCATTCATTTAATGAATGTAAATCCAACATTCACTCTCCTTTCAGCTCTTTTCCTCCAGCAACTCCTGAGAAAAATATCTGTCACTTTAGTTGCTAAAAGCTCCACTGTGTTCACCAGCTAGTGGCTAACTTTGTCTGCCTTTTGGTGGTAGTGAACAGTGGGTTTATCAAATAGTTTTCTCTGAAAACAGCTGCTGTTGCAGCTCTCACTCTGATAAGAGCAGTGAAAGTAAAGCAACTGTGACTGTAGAGTCATCTCCAGGATCAATGCGCTTCACATTACACACATTCATTTAGTCCATTGTTGATACAAAAATATTAAGATAGTCATTTTGAAATAAAGTTGGTAACTGTTCCACTGCTCCATGTGTGCCTGGCTTACCTTGAAATGATCACACATGCATTTGTGACAGTCAGTTAGACGTTAACTCTCTGTGGACGAGTATAATCTCAGCACAAAACAGTGCTCGTGGCCCAAATTCACAAGACTGCTGCAGATTTTTAATTTGGATTACATATATTCATTCACCACACAGCAAAACACAGTAATAGAGTATTGAGTCTATGGAGTGTGAATCATATTAAATACATCATAAATGTGGAGTCGTTGCTGCATTTCTCCTCTAGACTCAGCCCAAGGTCTTCCAGGACCTCAGGAGCCAATAATTCAGTACAGCACCTGAGATCAGTGACTGCACTTCCATCCTAATGACTCTTTCCTATTAGTGCTGCTAATTGCACAGCCAGGAAATTACTGTTATTGATCTCTGCCATATGCACCATTTCCACATAAGACATCAATCTGAAATAAAAGGGAAGCATGATATCTCAAGCCCCGTTAGGAAGTAAATTTATGATCTAAATTATAATCTAGACAAAGTGGGAGTCCAATTTGTCACTTTAGCACAATTTGTTATATTATCAGTTATTCTCTTTTTATAGCTCGCAACTCCTATAGGACACAGAGTCCAATATGTACTATGAGATCCTTTCTTTCTTTCTTTCTTGACTTCTAATTTTTCCATTTCACAAATGCTTTGTAAAATTATTTCTGTCTGAAAAAAGTTACAACAATTACAAACAGTGGACCCTTCCAAGGTATCATATAGAATTATTTCATATATAT
Source organism: Chaetodon trifasciatus (assembly GCA_037975065.1). Classification (NCBI taxonomy): domain Eukaryota; kingdom Metazoa; phylum Chordata; class Actinopteri; order Chaetodontiformes; family Chaetodontidae; genus Chaetodon; species Chaetodon trifasciatus. The sequence continues at coordinate 3,371,257 of JBBMOE010000037.1, forward strand.
TTCAAATAATATTCAGCAACAAAGGTTTTATGAATTATGGTGATGTGAAGGTGATAGTAGTTTACACAGGGTGAAATTCTCACAGGTGCAGATGGGATGGGACATTGTGGCCACTGTCAAAATGGATGGATGAAGACATTTATGGGTGATGTTTCTTATAATAAATCTGTATTGCGTGTGTGTATGTGTGTGTGTGAAAGAGAGAAAGAGAGAGTATGTCATACATACAAGCTGGCTTTGAGCGAAGCCCTGTCTGAGGAAGATACAAGCAGGCCCCACTAAGTTGTGCAGCATGTTGCAGTTCTTGACCAGAGCGCACAGGGGCTCATCAAACTCCTGCTCCATCCCTCCTTCCTCCTCATCATCCGTGTCCACCTCACCTGCACCACCCTGGCCCCCCAGCATGGCGGCAGATAATGGGGCGCCGCTTCCTTCTACAGGTGACTCCCCCTTAGAGGAGGGGAACCAACCAAATTAGGATAAAGTTACAAATGAAATTCCCCTGACTGCAATGACACAATCTGAATATAGATTCATATTGTTTTGTTTCTAACAGGAAGTTGTTTACAGGTGTTCTGTAGCTTGGAAACTGTCAGATGTATGACTAACTTTCACAAATTATTAGGCTTACATATGGACTCCACAAAGCATTGTATCACATATATAAATGAGGTTGAACTCATTTTGATAAATCTGTTTCTCTCAGCGGAAAGCAAACAAGTAAATCCTTACCTTCTTCCTTTTACTGTTCTTTTTAGAAGCTTTGTTGATGTTTCCCATCACCCTACCCCCCCTTTCCTCCTTGACTGTACCCACACGTCTCCCCTGTTCCTCTTCCTCTTTTCCTCTTTCTCTCTCTCTCTGCTCAATTGTCACATAAAAGTCCACAGTCCATACTAAATCTAGTGCAGTCCACGGGGCAACACCTTTCACACCCAGTGTGCCGAAGGCAAATGTTTCTACTTGCACCACTACTACTGAAAGCGAATGAGGATTCCTCTCAGTGCACGTGCATCAGTCCAAGATCCTATTGGTCCAGTGACAGGCAAAGTAGGCATATGATGTTGCATTAAATCCTGAACTCCTATAGGTTGTTGGAGGCAGTCATGATGAGCTTTGAGACGTGTAGTGTGATATTATGGGATAGCAGCAGGGTACAGGAGATTGACGGGGTGGGGTAGGAAAGCTGGGTCATATCTGGGTTGAAACAACCTGCTGCTGCCAGACTCTGGCCCTGATTGCATGACTCGACCATTTTCTCTCTCCCTCTCTCTCCCTCTCTGCCTCTCTCTCACACAAACACACACTTTTTTTTTCTATTTATCTGTCACCCCCCCTCACCACGAGTGATCCTTTGAATTTGGACCAACTTAATCTAATCCATGCCACCCACCTTCCTCTCTCTGCCTCTCAAACATCATGCTTATGGTCTCAAAAAGACTAGTCTGGCAGAACTCTGTGTTTATTTGTGTGTCTGAGAGAGAGAGAGAGAGAGAGAGAGAGAGAGAGAGAGAGAGAGAGAGAGGGAGAGAGACGGGATGTTAGAATTATGGATGGAGAATTGGCTGCCTGTTTAATCCCTGCCATTTCAGATTAGAGGGAAAGAGTTATGTTGACAGGACATGAGAGTACAGACTTGAAGTCAGAGAAATAGAGGAAGAGTATTTATATTATTCGGCCACTTTTAAATATCAAAGAATGGGAGAAACAGTGGGACGGACAGATGTGGAGAGAGAGGGACATGTAAGAATGAAGAAAGCGCTTGTGAAATTACAGTGAAAGTCAAAGTATTCAGTATTTATATGTACTACAATGAGTCAATTTAATTCTGATGCCTCTCTGTGACCTACATAGACAAACAAGACCATCTGACTGGCTATTTTCATGTAGTTCTTCTTAATGCCGGTCTCTGGGTCCGACTCCCTAAGACTCCATCAGGTGAAATGATTTACGGCAGGCTGTCTGCTGTTTAATGTGTTAAAAGGAAGCAGGAGATTTTTGTTTTGAATTTTTCATTTTGTGGTTAGGGTTGATACTACAGTAGGATCAACAAAGTGTGTCTTTTCGACTTTGCGTTGTTTGTGTATTTGCAGTCTGGTTGCTTTCCATGTGTTTGTTTTGGCTTTTTGCAGCACATTTTTTCATTTGCAGCATGTTTCTGTTGTATTTGTTTTGGATTTTCCTATGTGTTTTGGAATTGGCATTGTTTCTGAAGCTGCAGCAAGTTTCTCCTAATGAATATGTTTTGGGGCTTTTGCAGCACGTTTGACCTTATCGGCCATCGTATCAATGTGCATGAAAACAGGGAACATGGCGGTTACTTTTTTATATCTTTTATGAGATGATGACGATGAGATGGAAACTGAGTGTAACAAGTTGCCACTTCTGTCTGATTAGTCAAACTTAGAATTAGACTAGATCCGAACCAAACTCTATAAAATTATTTTTTAAAGAAGATTTTTAACATTTCATTTAATCATTCAACTGTTGACTGATCAGGTATGTCATTCTGGTAGATAATATTGAATTCCTTTGATTTGAAGTTACATTTATTGGCTGAAACAGTTACATTTAGTCTAAACAATATTCAAATTAGCCATTGTTGCTTTTAACTCATTCAATAGGAATGTTAGGGTAGTGGGAATGTAGAGGTCCACTGCAGCGTCAGTATTGATAAGACCACCCAATGGGACCACAGCAGGGACATTTGAAATCACAGTGCCACAGGAGATAAGTATGTTTTCTTTCTGCTAAAAATCACATCTCAAACATTTCTTCTTTTCAGAGCCTCCTAATAATATCAAAATTTTATTTTCAAACCTTTACTGTCTTCCTATATTTTATTCCTACTTGTCTTTCTCCTTTCCCTTTTCTTTTTCTGTCATCACTATTCAGCTGTACTGCAATCACTGCTATGAGAGAGGATTACATGATCATACGTACTCTTTCAAATAAATTAAAATTGCAGCAGGGACCAGCCTTTATATACACGATCTCCTGAACTCTAACTTCATACCTCCCTCTAATACACATTCTGATGCTAAATTTAGTCCAGCAGCTGTGAGTGTTAAGACTGTGTGGGTGGAATATTGTGAATGAGGAAGAAATAGAGTTTGTGTGTGATTTTATCTGCGTAAACCTACACACACATCACACATACATCAATATACTGTAGATGCCTGCTGTATGGTGCCAGTCATGCGGTGCTCTGTGTGCCAGAGATTAGCACAGTATGTCTAAGGTCAATGCTGAGAGCCTGCAGCCATAATCCCCTGCGGTCAGTTAGGACAACTAATGCATTTTTAGCATCTCTCTACATTTCCCCATATCTTTCCATGAGACCTTTCACTTCCCTCTCTCCGCTGTTTCATCTTCCCTTAATATTGTCTCTACATGTTACCACGTCTCCATCTTTTTAAACTACTGCAGCCTCCTTTTCCCCATGCAAATCTCTCTACATTGCTGCTCTTCCTCTGATACCTTTCTTCTGTCGATGTACCACCAGAGGAGTGCAGCAAAGCCCAGCTCGTTGTGAATAAAAAGAAGGCCTCAGGCTCAGATGTAATACTGATGAACCACCACCAGATGTCGGCCTCATGCTGATATCAAGTCATTTTAGTTAAAAACATCTCTGTGTTTTGGACAGCAGACGGAGGGAGGACGGATGCGGTCTTGACTGGGGAGATGTTGAACTGCAAGCACAATCACTGAATCCCTACCAGCTCCACAGACGAGATCCTCCACCTGACCCTGACCTCTTTGAGTTTGACCTTTCTATGGACTTGGTGGAATTAAAAAAAAATCCAGTGAGACGCTATTAAATAGAGAGGACAGAGAGTGATGAGATGACTTGCGACACAATGATTTGAATCCACAGTGTCTCCGTTATATAATGGTATGTGCCTTAGCCCACGGATCCAGCTGGACTCAGATTAGCAAATGGAAGCCTCGGTCCTGTAATGGGCTTTTTCCTGGATTTTTCCCATCATATATTTCAAAAATATGCACAGAATGCTTCAACTTCATTTGATCATGCTTCCTTTAACTGCAACAATGGCTTAGGGTGGCATCAAGTGTTGGTACATATGCAAAGAGTTACACATAAAAAAGTAAACACATTCACTTGCTGTAAAGTACATGCACACAGCCAGACAGTTTCTGTATTGCTCACTGGAAAAAAGAAGCACTGACACCTGGCCTCAATCAACAGCATGGTGTGAACACAAAGCTTAACAGCCATAAAACCCAAAACAGAGCAGTTGGGTGAGAATTCATGTCCTATCCCTCGACAACAGCAAGCACACCAGATGCCTGAAAGACAAGGATAGAAGACAGGCCAACAGAAAATCCAACGCTGGGGCAGTAAACAACATGATGGACACATTCCAAAAGCCTGGATTTTCCAGACCTGCTATGCCAAAAGCTTTGGTGTAGTTCAGGTCAAATATTTTGGCCGAGACAGGGTGTGTCCATGTGTGTTTGGATGCTTACACATGCTTACATGTTGACATACAAACACAAAGTTAGTACAAATGCAGCAAATCAGTTCACATGAGGCAAACAGGGTGACCTACAAATTGTACTACGCAGATACTCACTTCAACCAGCCCAAATCCAAAAGAATGAGGGCAGTTTAACTCATCATCATATTGTGACTATATACCACTTACAGCCTGCATAAATAGTATCAGTGTCATGAAATCGTTTTAACTTGCATCTCCTACAAGTTTAGTACCATAATCCCAGTGCATTAAAGATGGGTGATAACGCTCTTATGTGTAGTATACTAAGCCTGTTTGACGTCAGAGCTTTAACAGAAATATAAAGTGCTCATCCCTTCATTCAGTCTTTGCCTGTTTAATCTGTACCATCCATCCACATTGAAGAATGCCCTCTGACCTTGAACGTGTGCTGATCTCTCTGGCAAATTCATTTATATGGTATATCTGCAAAGACATCTGTAAAACGAGTTGCAGGAAGGAGGATCAAGCAGAGGTGAAAAAGCTGGTCCGAGTTGCTGCACTAATGTGGCCCGTCACAGGCAGATAAAGGCTGCAGTCATCTGCCTGATCCACACATGTATGAGGAACAACACAGCAGTGCTGTCAACAGTTCACGTGATGAATGGAAAAGAAAGATACGTCCTCCATTCTGAAAGTTAGCTCTCACTTCATGAGCACAAACACTTACTTGTGCTGAATGGAACAAAACCACTACATTTCAAAACATAATGGTCGGGAAAAATGGTAATTCAAGTGTAGCTGCAGTAATCAGTTTTTATATCAGCAAAGGAAAAAGTGATGAAATGTGAAAAGGGTCACTGGTAGAAGAAGAATTACTGCCCCGTTTATGCAGTTTGCTTCAGCTCTGTAAAGCATTTTAGCGTCTTTCAGCTTATTGATTGTTTTTTTGGCCCACAAATTCACTATTTTGGCTCACTACAGCTCTCATCAGTCCTGTATCAGCAGGTGGATGAAAAACATTTTTCACAGGATTTAGTGGAGACCAAAACAGAGCTAAAAGGAGAGAGAACACTGGACTTATATTAATCAGGTCATCAAAAACACAGCTCAAAATGAATGATATTGTTGTTTCCTCTGCTTTGTGGAGCTTTTAAACATCTCTCAGCTTATTATTGTGATTTTAAAGCGTACAGTTTTACTGCAGGTGGGTTCCTTTAAGCAAACAATCTCTAGAATCCTACTATGAGCTACCTGCCTACTACCAAACAGTAGGGTTACAAAGTTAATGAATAGCTCTCTGAATACAGTGGTGCATTAAGACGCTAAACAGGTATGTTTCTCAGGAGTTCACAAAGTCTTAATAAAACAGGTCATTTGGGAATTACATTTGTCATGTGGCCAGAAACACGACTCCAGATGAATACTACTGTCGCTCCGTGTCTGCTGGATGTGTAAATAGGCAACTGTTTGATAATATGTCAATGCTTTACAGCTTGTTCTGTGGTCCACAAGTGGAGTGCAGCTTTAAATCCAACATCTTAACAAGTGAAAAATGCATTCAAAGCCAAACCATTGATAGATAGAAGCTCATTCTGATTCAACATCAGAATAGCTTATTTCAACATAAGAGGAGGATACACTATTTAATATCCAGTGTGTGTGTGTGTGTGTGTGTGTGTGTGTGTGTGTGTGTGTGTGTGTGTGTGTGTGTGTGTAAGACCAGATGCACTGACAGAAATAAACAAAGAAAGACAAAAGCCATACAGAATATTAAACCATATATTAAGTAATACTTCATGAAAACCTTTATCCAGATGCTGGACTAACTGTGCTGACAGCTGAAGGTCATACAAGGAAAAAGTGCTGGTACAGTCAACGGAGGATTTCAATTTAACCTGACATCATTTTACAGACTGCAACCACATATGGCGGCCTGGATTGTCCCACATTCCCTGCTCTCATTCTCGCCCACTTACCCATTCCCAAAAGGAGGATAATGCCTTTTGCACCTGTCCAGACTTTATTTACGCATTTTTATGTGACCTAAAAGTTCAGTTAGTTGGAGTTTGAGGTCCTGGAGGTCCTATGCATTAGTGATTCTCTGTGAAAAATAGGATGAAAGAACAGAAAGTCACGGAACCACTGGAACTGCATGTCCCATGTCCTTTTTCTCCCTCCGTGAGTATTGGACACAACTGTTGCTGCTAAGAGTGCCCCAGTGGTAACGGTCCATCAAACTAAACTGCTTTTAAATCTGTCTACCAAAGCTGCTCTTGTTTTTGTTCACATTACTTTATATGAACTATCTACAAATACTGACATTCAACACTAAATAGTCTGTAACTTGATATGATGAACCTGTTTACTAAAAGTTTTTTTTTTTTTTTTAAACTCTAGGTAGAGGAAAATATAGATAGAGATGATGTGCAATGAAAATCACTGATTGGTTGATTGACAGATGTTAGGCTTGAATTCCACCAACAAAATGTGACTCAAATTGAAATTCATGTAATGCTGAATTTTTTACACGAGAAAAAACAGTCTTTTTCAAGCGGGTAAAAATGCATTATCTTTGTCATGATCACAATTCTGTGGAGGAATTTCACAATGTAAACTGTTACACCACCACAATCCTGTGCATGACTGGCAAACTGACAAATGCCAACTGGCAAACACATTTGACTTTGTAAAAGCAAGTGGAGAATAAATGCAAAAATATCCAATTTTAAGTCACAAAAAGACTATAGATCAAGGTTTGGGATGTTAATGGTCGATGTTATAAAGGATTCTTCATATAATTACCTATTATTTCTATTATATGTTTACATTCTGTTTGTGCTGATTATTTCTCATGTGCATGTGCACCTTTCATATGAAATGTTGCCTGCTTCACAGGCAGTTAAAATCAAAATTACCGTACAACTGTGTATGTCCTCGACACCTCATGTACAGCGCTGGAGATGTTACACAAAGGACTATTCCCTGAAGCATAGCATCTTTTTGGTTGAGAGTTAAAATTCATGGCAATCGATGCTATGATGGAGCAGTTTTTGTTTAGACTGTTGTTAGACTGTTTTACAATATGATGAAACTAGAGATCATCTTATAATGGGATCAGACTAGCCACAATGGCCATCAACATGTTCATGTTAAGTGAGTTGGCCCACACCCATCTTCAAAGTCAGCCTTCAATTATGATCTCAAAAACACACCTGTGAAGTTTAGTGACTGCATCTTGCAGTCTTGCAGAAGAAGTATTTGTAATAAGTATTTGCTTCTATAAAAACAGAATAAAACCACAATATAAAAATATTAAATTTCAAGTCTGGCACTGAAAATGTAACTTTATTAGAGGAGCAGTAAAATAACTCATTATGAAGAATGGCACCCAACTTTACATCATAGAGCAAGATGCTGTGTTGGCCAATCACACACATACAAGTGCACATTAATTTGTAATGTGAATGGAGTATTTGAAGAAATTATTAAATAATACTGACTTTTATAGTATTGAGTATAATGAACCAATTTGCAATGCTTTGGCATATGATAGTGTTACAAATTCATGGATTTGTCACTCAAACTGGACTTCATGGATTGTGTTTCACTGTCTCAATGGTGCTTTAAAATTATGATCCTAACACCACACTTGCAATATTTTAACACAGGGCAGAGCTCAGTCTGAATACCTATTAAAAGAGAGCATCAGCAAGTGCCCCACCATGACATATATTTACATTCCAGTGACAAAGCCTTCTGTAGGAATTATTACTGGAACAAAAAAGGAAAAAATAAAAATAAAAGGATGTCAGGTGACATATTACAGAACGACAAAGTCAGCATAAGGGGGAGGTTGGGGTGGACAGGCTAACAGACTATAACATGGGAAACTGAAGTTCATTTCCCTTTTCCCTTTTTAATGATAGTATTGCCACATCATAAAACAATGACCTCAACAACCCTCACTATATCTAAATAATCAGTAAAACATTTGATCCACTGTTATTATAATGTATTATGGAAGTAGGCATGACTTAGCAGGCTGAGAGAAGGAGGGTCACACTTCATTCACCATCAGGAGGTTCACCTGTGGCTGACAGATTTTGGACAGGCCATGAGGAGGATGTCGAAGGCAAGACATTTTGGAGACACAAAGAGACTTAAATTGTTGTGGTAAGAATTTGCACAGCTCTTAATAAGAGCCAGACCTTGCGTCTGCTTTGACCACTTCAATCTGCTGTGTAATATTACTGCAAGGAGTTTGATTTCCTCCACCTGATCCACCGACACTCCCTGTACAGACAAGATTCCTCTGTCCAGGTAAAACGTTTTTTTCTGTGCTGGTGTTAAAGACATGGCAGAACCATATCTATTTAACAGCTGGCCAACAATTTAAGGAGCTTTCCATCTAGGTGTTTTATCCTTCCTGGTTTATCAAATGACGTTTGGTTTCCCTTTAGATGCCTTTGTGTTCCTAATTATAGTTCTTATGTTGTGATCACTAATGGGATGTGTGGTTCTCCAGCAGGTAAAGATGTGGTCCATGCATTGTACATACTATATATTCACTGGTTCATATGAGAATGTCCAGTCAAGATGAGTTTATGTGACAGCTAAAGTATAGATATCATTTGTAATCAACACATCTATTATTTATGCAAGTTTTTTCCTGTAAGCATTCAGTGAGTTAGTTCCAGTCCTTTCCTGGGTAATTTGATTAATACTGACATGATCTATCAATGATGGATGGATGTGATCAAGTTTTTATTTCTCTCTTGAATCAAATGTTTGACTTTCTGCTCACAGTCACTCCTTTTCTCATGTGGAAACTCAGGACTGCCATCCACCACTTTATTGCTACGCCTGCACTGACCTTCAGGTAGTTTGCTTTAGTATCCAGGACCACAAGAAATGTCAAGAATGTCATTTGTATTTCAATTACATCTAGTTAAGAATTTGTTATAGTTAGTTTTCAATTCATCCACCTCCTTCTGAGTGAACTTGAGTCTTGCACCTCCTTCGTAAGCTCATTCGTTCTTTGATAAGTGGTGGTCTGTGTCATTTGGGTAAAATTCAAACTGTGTTCTTGTTGCAGCATTAGATCTTTAAAATCTGCTCTTAATAAACTTGCTTTGTGTCCTGCATCCTCATTGATGCTACAAGTAACCTCAGCCACATTTGCAGGAACTTTTAAACAGGGACAGATGTTTGTTGGCCAGTTTCGACGTATTGACACATCATCAGTCTGTACAACTACTCCAATGAAAGCAGAATGTATCAATTGACTGATAACAGAATGAGTCGTGGCTGCTGTAAAACATTCTGAAGACATCTAGTGGCCAGGAATGCATGGCTGAAATGACAAAACAAGGTGAGTACATAAACACACAGATGAGAATGAGGAGGAATCATAGATGGCAAAAAAAAAATTAAGCAGAGTAATTAAGTTTGTGTAAAACATAGATAAGCACTCAGGTCATTGTAGGCCTTAACTTTAAAACTGATTAAATCTCTCACTGATTCTGACCGAAGCATTCATTTACAGTCTCTCGTGTCACATCTGTCAAACAAATTCGTCACAGTTTAGAGTAGACAGTTGTTGGTATTCTGTGCCTTCTGTGACTCCCAGTAGTTTGACTGATGTAAAAGTGATCTGCGTCTAACTGAATGTCTTGTCCTCTCGCTCATTTAAACTCTAATCTCCCTTCATGCTGCAATCAATCTCTTCTCTCTTTCTTTATCACATGTAGCCATCAATCACTCTCCAGGCCTCATCCCAGCCCTCCCTTTCTTCAGTTTCTCCTCTTTCACTCCATCTGTCGCTGAGTGTATGGATGATTCATCTGAACAATGAACAACAGAGAGAAGGCAAAAAAAACACAACAGGACCTCTCTTTCTCCACAGTGGACCTTTGATGAACGTCTTGTGACCGTCAACAAATGACCAAAAGTGGCATTTGGAAACCCATGTGACCTGGTCCCTGTGCCCTGTCATGCTTTCTGTCCTTGCACGGCTCATATAGTGTACAAAGATAACAACGTCAGATTCACCACTCAGAATTCTCAGTATTAGTAACAGTATTAGTATTAGTAACAGTGGATTTCGGACAGAAGTTGGCAAAAGCAGCCTTTTCAGTTCTTGCTGACAATTTATCAGCTGTCAATAGCTGACTGATTAAAGGAATGTCAGCCAATGAGCCGGCAGAAAGCTTCAGGCTACCCTTTTCATGTTTCCAAAAAAGACATCGTGCTCCTTCTTTGTTACCTTTTAAACTGAATTTGGAGTTCAGTCAATCAATCTGAAAATGAAAAACAGTGTCTTTTGTCTTTGCACCAATAAAACCACAAACCTGTTCCGGACTGCACAGCCCCAACTGGTGATGTAGACACAAACTTTGGATTAAATCAGGAACTATTGATGTTCTGGGAACTATGTGACTAAAATCCAGACCAACCCAGTGAGAGCACTGGGCAGTTCCTTCAGGCTGTTGTACATGGGAAGCTGGACTAAGTATAGATGAAAGTCCACCTGAGTGTACTCATTCAGAAATTTTACACATCTGCATGCTTGTACACCAGTGCACATGCACACAAACAGCAGGTGGTCAGAACACGTGTTAAAGCATACGATGCACAGGCCAGAACAGAGGTTCATATAAGATGATGCAGACACAGTACATAAAGTCGTCAGTGCTCAATCTGGTGATCTTCCAAATATAATTATTGGCTTTGCATCCAAACGTATAGTTTGAACTAGTAAAGTACATTGTTATTTTCAAGGCACATTAATTCCTGTCTTGTCATCTTGGTTGTTCCATCTCTTACACACTGCACTTGTATTTTTGACTGCACTAAAATGCTCCCATAGACAAAGACGGTGTACAACCTGCTTATTTGTCTTCAGGGAGGTCAAAGGTCAGGGTCTGAAATCAGTGTGAGAGGCAGAGGCTCTGATGATCTAATCAGAGAGTGATTCTTCATTCCTTGTGTCTCACTGTGACAGTCAGTTCTCTGACTCTCATTAGAATGAACTTCCACTTTGTGCTATTTCTCTTTCTGACTGTCTTTCACTCTTTTATTCAGTGTATATGTTTTCCTCTTGCCTGTGGTCTGTCTCTGCCAGGTCTCTGTCTATTAGAAATCTAATTACATTAGATTACATATCCTTGCTCTATCATATTTCTTTCTCTCTATTTGATCACACTAGAGTCACCTCAATATTTGTCAGGACATCATGGTTCATACTCTTGCGCTCCTCATTGCTGCTTACTTATAATGTCCTTCGAATTTTGTGCTGTTGTTGTAAATCTGGATTAACCAGTGAAGTGCATAAATATTCTGTGATGTCATAAACAAACAAAAGGAGAAGGAACACTTCTGTTTTGAAATATTATGAAAGCTGTATTGCTAACATTAATATATGCTATCTTACCGTCATGAAGGACTATGTATTGTGACACGTGTACTCGCGCATCTGCATGTGTGCCCACAAGATAAAAACAAAACGGGGGCCCGCTCTTCAAAACATTGCTCCATATCATTTCTAGAGGTTAACAACTCCACAGGGTACCTTTAAATCAAGTAATGCTTTGATAGCTTGCAAAGGTTTGATCACAGGACAAGCAACAGTTCTCACTTCCTCTAATGTGGTCTTTGCTATTTAAACTCATTGCAGCAGTGAGCCACTCTCTTCCCTCTTCAGAGACAGACACTCATTCATTCATCCATTCATTCACGCATTCATTCATTCATTGACATGCAGTTTGTCTCTCTGAGTTTGTTCGATGAATATTTGTCAGTTTGTCAGTGACAGTATAGGAGGAGGAGGAGTATATAGTAAGGATAGTGTCATTTTCAACATAGTGTCAGCTATAGACATATTAACAATGCCACAGAGACATGCCATTTTTAGAAGTGCACTTACACAAAGACACACACCTGGGGTACAGGTAATGAACAGTTCAGTGTCCTACCTGTCCAAAGACGGAGTCAACAATGGGTCGCAGCTTCCTCCTGTCTCCCTCTTGCAGCCAGAGGTCATCAGGGTCTCCCACGGGGGAAGACAGACTCAAGGTCTTGGCCTTCGGCTTTGGAGGTCTCTTTATACTAGCTGAACTCCATCGCCTCAATGACTCAATCTTCTTCTTGATGGAACCCTGGAGGACAAAGAAAGAGGCTGAAGTGGGAAAGAACACTGTTCCACACAAAATAATCAGAAAGGTGAATGAAAAGCAAGCAAAAGGAAATTGAGTGAGAGATGGTTTTTCATACAACTGAGATTATTAATGAATGGATAAATGAATGAAGTGAAATATATTAAACGCATTGCACACGTCAAGATTAAATGCAACCAAATTCAGAGAAAGTAATCAGAAAAAGGTTGAGGAAATGAAGCTACAGCAGCACAGGTAGACTGACACACACACACACACTCACACACCTGCTTTGGATGACATGCACACAAACAGCATTCATGGTGTAACCCTTTTCAATAAACCAACTCAGAGATGTTCCTGCATTGGGAGAATTTGGTTGACAGATTTAGAAAAACAATATAATTGATGGAAATTGTCAGCTTCCTTGTTTGCACACATAGCATTGCGGTAATATTCTATTGCATTTAAATAAACATGAAACAGTGACTGAGTTTGAAAGTTGTGAACAAACAAAGTAAACAGTGCATCCATCCCAGCCAGGGAAGACGACAGTTTATCATGCAGGGCTTGAGCACCAGTGGCAGGATTTAGGACACTGTAAACTGTAAATGCTTTGGCACATTCATCCACTGACCTTTTTCATTAACTTCCCCTCTGGCGCCTCCACGGATGATACGCTTTTCGTGTCGGTCATCTTTGCTGCCCAGCTTGCATGCACAGAGCCGTCGTCTTTCTCTCTATCTCTCCTCCTGTCTCACTCTTGTCCACTCCTCCTCTTTATCTGTCTCTACAGCATCTGACACTGGTTGATAATCTGAGGCATATCTCCTACTGTTGTTGCTCCTCCTTCTCTCATCCTCTCTCTCTCTCCCTCTTTCATCCCTCTGCCTGTATCAACACCCATCACTCACTTTTTCATCTGCCTGCTTCTATCCGCCTCTTCTCTTGGCTTCTCTTTCTGTAAATGTTGTGTGCACATACACAGATGCTAATTCATTCAACCATGCAAATATAAGATGAAGGAAAAATGTTTTGTCTTTTAAAATTCTTGCTAAATGTTAATTAATGCATATTTTCCTGCTCTTGGGTAACTTGGCCTCTCTCATGAAACAACTTTTTTTATTGATTGAGAAACAAAATAAAATATATACACTATAATATTGTATATCATTTATATAAAGAGATAATATAAAAAATCTGATATTTTGCAGAAGTGTGACAGTTGCAGACACATCTTGTCTTTGAGCCTGACACTATTTTCTGTCTATGTATGTGACATCTCCAATAATCCCTTATTTATTTCCTCTCTATCTCGGCTGCTCTGATACTGATGTAGGCTTGTCCTCAATCCTCTGCACTTTGAAGTGCTTCCCATTGTTTATTATATTTGCCATATGGGCATATGCAGTGCATGTACAAGCACACATACGGTACACTTCCTACATGTAAAGTGTGATTGCATACAGCAGTTCATACCAAGGACGTCACTCTGACAAGTATTTGCATGATTTGATTTAGTATGAAATTGGTGGCATAGTTACAGCATTTCATGAATTTAAAACAACGCATGAAGCTGAATGGCAGTTAATATAAACTGGATTATGGAGAGTTTTGGAAATGTGTGGAAATGATCCACTGTAGATCCCCACAGCAGAACCCAACATGGACAGGGAAAAGGAAGAAACAAATACTACAAAAGTCAAGAATGATCATAAAAAGTGTGAAACACTATAAACACTATATCCCAAAATATATAAAAGAGCTACCCAATATTTGAAACAAAGAGGAAGAAATGTGCATGTTCACATTTTCACAGGATAAAGAACAGGTGCATTGTGCAGAGAAAAAAAAAGAAATGCATTAATGTAAAACACTGATTCAATGTAATGTGTAGTGTCCATGGAACAAGATGAGAGTCGGTGTCAGTGGGGCCAGCTGCAGTCAGGTAGAAGACTATCCTTGTAGCATGAGGTTTTGGTCTGAATGGACCATCCACTCTCTTGTCTCGTACTGGAGGCCATGGGTGATGATGGTGCGCGCACCGGTGGGGCTGTCTGTACAGTGCTGAGCTCCAAGTTCTTCTCTCCACACCAGGTCACCAGATGGTCAATCTCCCAACTGTTGTTTAGCTAATTCCCACTAGAGATGAGGGAGGTGTCGCCTTAAACTTACGAAGCTTGATGGACTGATGACTGGACGCGCAGCTGCTGCTCAGCTTCATGTGCTGCATCTTGTCAAACAGGAAGTCTGTGAGGCCCGCTCAGCTGGGAGAGCTTGTTCTGCGGTAGAGCTGGCATGATGGCATCAAAGGCAGAACTATAATCCACAAACAGAATCCTGGCAAAAAGAAAGCAGAAGACAAAGAGAAGGGCTCAGCAGCGCAAGAGCCGACAGGTCTGAATTGAAAATAATGACAAGTAAGAAGCATAAACGGTTTTAGGTGTGGTAAAAAGTAAAAACAAGACTGTTCCCAATAGAACAGAATCCATGAGATCACACTTTTGACCTCTGTTCCCAATACGTTACATAAAATACTACATTATTCAAACTGCAATCAAATATATAGCAATACGGAGCAATACACCCATTTCACAGAACACCTTTTGACTGGTCACACTAGGAAACGTGTAAATAGTGAATTAGCTGCTTTGATTTAAGGGTCCTGGTATTGTGCTTACTGTTTCACTGTCACTGCATTTCAGACATCTGTGATTCTGGAAGTAAAAGTCCCACAAACACACAGTTGGAGCATTTCCTTGACACTGTGTGAAAGATGAACCACTATGTAAAAAAAATATCTTGTACATACAAACCGCATGGTGCATTTTGATAAGAAACGTCCAATCGGAGCTTTAAATGTCGTTCCATACTGAATGTTGAGGTGTTGATGAACTGTTAACATAATCTGTGCTTAAATCAATTCAGTTTTAAAGGCTTAGTCAATTCACTAATTTAACGATGAAGTGCTTCGAGTTTGCTATAACTGATTCACACCTCTGACTGGCTTCATCTCCATGGTAACGACAGGTGACGCTCATGGATACTGGAAGCAGACAACAAAACTGAAATAGTTAAAACTGGCCTCTTTACATTGTGGCAGGGAGCCTATGTGCAAAAATATACCATCAGTGCAAATGGAGTCATAGTCTCACTATTAATGAATGCACACAGAAGGATTGCCAAATGTAGTTGGGGATTTATATATAAATGAATTTCTCCACATTAATATTTTTCAATGCATGCAAAAATGGTTATCATTGAAATATGAAATATGGTCCCTTCTGTTCCTGAGTTATGGTGTTAAATTATGGCCAGAAAAGTGTTTTTACAGAGCATTACAATGTCACAGTGAAGTTGACCTTCAGCACTTCATCATTTTATCCTGTAAGACAATTGTGTTTGTCAAGTTTTGTCATAATTTAGTTTTTTTTATATCAGTTATTAGTTAATAATAAAGTTAATAATTATTATTATTAGTTAAATATTTATTCTTGAGTTATGGCCAAAATTAGGTTGTGTGTGACTAAAGGTCACTGTAACCACACACAAGTACAGCCACCCATTCTGGAGATATCAAGTTTGTGAGAATGAGACTGAGGTCATAGTGACCTTGACCTTTGACCTTTAACTAAGCTGCCTCGTATTTCGAACTCTGGAGAGATATTTTATGTAACCCTGAGGACATTCTCATATCATAGCAGTGGTACACGAATGCACCACGATGTACCTCAGTAGCCTGATGACTGATGACTGGAGGTGCAGCTGTTTGTGTACAGGGAGAAGAGTAGAGGGGAAAGAATGTAGCCTTGGGATATGTGTTCCCTTTGCCTCATGTGCTGCCTCTTGTCCAACAGGATGTCTGTGATCCACCTGTGAGTGGAATCAGGCCCACTCAGCAGGAGAGCTTGTCCAGCAGCAGAGCTGGGACAATGGTGTTAAAGGCAGACCTAAAATCTACAAACAGAATCCTGGGAAAAAGAAAACAGACGACAAAGAGAAGAGGGAAGGGTTCTGCAGAGCAAGAACTGACAGGTCCATCCAAAAAAAAGATGAATACAACAGATAAACTGTTTTAGGTGTGGTCTGTATTCCAAAGTGAAAGTAAAAAAAACTGGCACCTACAGAGAAAAATCCATGTGAACATACTTTAAAGACTGTCACTCTGTTCCCAATATGATAACAATACTACATTCTTCTACAATCATTATAAAAATACTCATTAACAATAATATTTTACATTCTGCATTCACTCTCTACTTTCTACATGGCTGTTATTAGGACGGCAATATCAGAGGGAAAAGGCAAATTTTACATGGGGATACAGAGCAGAGAAAAACACTCTCAACTCTGACTGACTGGGAGTCAAAATGTCTCCCAGTCAAGCCAGCAGAATAATGCTGGGCCCAGTAGACACAAACACACACACATATACTGTATATATATTTATGTGCGTAAATAAATAAATATATATATCTATCTCTCTCTCTCTCTCTCTATATATATATATATATATATACACACACACACACACACACACACACACACACACATATACACACACATGCATACATACACGTGCATATGAATCAACTTCACATTAAAATCATTGTGTTACAATTTGTATCACAGCGAACCAGATATGATGAAACACTAGGGAAGGTGCCAGTCACAGGAAAAAAATGAATACTGTTTGACTCTTAGAACTTTTCCAGGGTACAGTGGCAATAGAAATTGGACATTTGGGAGTTCACTTCCAAATCTTTGAAAATGTTGTTAACAAGCCACAACAGCAAACAAATTTCCATGCTGCTGCATGTGGTAACAAAGCAGTCTAAGATTCTTGGCAGCACTGACAACCGCTGCTGATAAAGAGCCCTGAGATATTTCATATAAGAAGGAAGTAAGTAAAAAGGAGTGTCCCATACAAGGAACAGCAACAGACAACCTTTGCATCGGGATTTCCTCA
This sequence comes from Chaetodon trifasciatus, assembly GCA_037975065.1. NCBI lineage: Eukaryota > Metazoa > Chordata > Actinopteri > Chaetodontiformes > Chaetodontidae > Chaetodon > Chaetodon trifasciatus. The sequence continues at coordinate 3,388,842 of JBBMOE010000037.1, forward strand.
TAAACTTGACACCAAAACAAATCCTGGTCCTACCTCTGAGCCCAGGGGTAAGTATAATACTAACATTTACAACCAGAAGTTGATTCATAATGTTTTCTTTCATTTTCCTGAATCATTTCATTTATAATAAAAAGGTTTATTTTCTGCTGCCATGTATGTCTTTAACTCCATTTAATAGAGTCAACAATGCTAAATGAGCCCATCATTAATGTAATGCCGTAAGTACAGATACTATGTACAGTCTGAACATTTTTGTCAAAGATTCACATTCTGGGATAAACTGTAGGTAATATATATATATAAACCATGCAAATACTTGCAGTTATAATAGAGAAGAAACTTAGCTGACCTTAATAGATTCTTCTTTTATTTACAGAAATATACATTTGCTATGGTTGATCACTTTGATAGAATTTGCATGCATACATGCATATCCAACTTTTTTGTGTGCATATAAGGTTTTTATGCACAAATGCCACTCATCTTGTCTGTATGTGCATGCATGAGTGTATACTTCAGTGCATGATGCTTAATCACTGACGTGCGATGCGCTTTCATTTTCTAGTCAGCATCTGCCAGCTGTACGTAGTGTGTAGCACTGTAGCAGTGTATTAAACCCTTTTAAAGTAATACCCATCCGTGCACATACTCTCACTTTCATTCCTTTCTTATCTCTTATCCGAACCAACTGTTATCATCATTATCATATAATCTCTCTGGCTCTATCGTTTCAACATAAGTTGTCAATGTTCTCACTGTTCTCCTGCTGTTTCATTGTCTTTATCCTCATCTGTGTGTTTCCCTCTTCTCTGTAGTTGAGCATCAGTATCCCTCTTATCTGTTCTACATCATCCCACTCATGTCTCTTCAGAGAGATTCTATAAATTACAGCAAGAAATATTAAGACTACTCAGTTGACTCACATTCGTTGGCCTTATCCTTGCCTCTTGGATTTTTCCCCTTCCATCCACTCGTTATTCCATCATTTAGGGACGGTACAAGAAGTGGGGAGGTAGGTGACATTTTTAAAAAAGCAAGACCCTCCCCAGACTTATTGATATGTTCTTCATATTCTGTTTAGAACTGGACAAACACATCATGCTGAACTTTAATTAAAAACAAGTTTATTTTATATGACATATAACTTTTTGGCTCTTATTGTGAATGTGAGGATAATGTGCACTTATGTCATAAAGATACAGCATATTCTGTGTTTCTAAAAAAATGACATATTGGCTCTTTGGACAACCATCTGATCATGATGATCATTTCTGATTATTTTATCCTTTTTTGTGATAAATCTTGCAGCGAAATTCTGAAATAGAAGAGGCCCTTCAATGCTTTCCCAAAATCAATATTTAGAAATCCACAAGTTGTACAGCTTTTACATATATCCTTAATTTTAGCATAGTGTTATAATATGTGTTACAGTGAATCCAAGCACAGATTTTTTGTGAACGTGACATAGAATTTACATTGGCCACATATACGGTTACTGTTAATTCCCCAGCTAAAAGAACCCACAGAACAGTCCCTTGCAAGATCCCTTCATAGTATTTTTTACATATTCTTGTTCTGCAGTCCACTTGCTGATAGCAAAACAATCTAGTTTATGTAAACAGGATGCATGTTAACCTCTGGTAATACTTTTCCTTGCATTGTCACTTTGAGTTCACTGCACGTTTGATTGCTCCACCAAACTAAAGCCAAAAAGACATAAAGGGAAAAATAAATAAATACAGAGAGGGAGAAAATGAGAGATAGTCCCAAAGGGTGGGAGAGAGAGAAAGATAATCTGCTACAACTGAATGGCTGAGAGGAAAGTGGAGCTTTGTATGTCAGTCTGACCAGTTAGGTTTAATCCTGCTCTGTCTTTATATTGTGAATCTTCATTCTCTGATATTCTGTCCAAATTACAACTACGGTACCTCCATGGTAATCCTACACTGCTGTGGCCTACATTGCACCTCAGCCTGTGTATGTGTGGGTGGGTGGGTGGTTGTGTCCAATTGAGTGTAATGGGACCAGACAATTGCAACGGCGGTGATGAGACAGTCAATCAAAATGGATATTGGATATGATAAAATCCAATCACTCAGGAATGTGGTCAGACGTTCAGCAGTTGAGTTTCTAATGTACTGTGGATTACAGGACCTGAAAAGCATAATCCTACTTTATCATTTCACGTCGACCTATGTAACCAGAGCTATGGTGCTCTCTGGTGGCCAAAATCTGCATAGCATGAACGCCTAATCTACAGCACACAAAGTTTTAGTCTTGTGAGCATTCAAAAAAGTCTGAATAAGAATTAAAATAATAAACCTAATTTTGGTGGAGGAGAGATCATTTTTTTCTTTTCTATTTAATTTATTCATCTCATGATGACTTGCATTTAACCAGCATCCCCATGAGCAGTTACTAGATAAATTCAACCTCCTTGAGCGTGTATTTCTTTTCCTTATTTTCCTGTTTATATTTACAATTTACTGATTGGGACTTTCAGGGTACAAGAATCAAATGACAACATGTTAATGCACTTAACTAAAAGGTTAGTGAAATGAGTGATTGAAGTGACTGAAAAACCAAACAAACCAAAATAGACCAATAATTTCTGTTAGTATAAAACACTATTCCATTTAATACTAAATCGATACAGACAAACAAAAATAATTTCATTTATGGCAACTCAATGCAATGCAAAATATTTTTGACAAATGTAGACTAAATGCAAATATCAGGGTAAGTTCAGAGACATGTAGCACAACAACAAAGACAGGCATGTATGTTGTTTTCCATGTTCACCATCTAAGCTTTTAGTTTGCATGCAACAATTCCCAATTTGCATGAAACATGAAGCACAGCTGAGGATGTGTTGATTTGTTTTTCTACATATTTTGTCATAAAGTGTTGAACAAATTGAAATTTTGACCTCATGATGGCACTGGAAGTTCTTACAATTCATCCTAAGGAGGACATATCTGTGCCAAATTTCATGGCTGACCCTAACCCTTCTGACCCATCCAATGACTGTCAAGACATCGCCTTTAAAACCACTAATGTAAACATCATCGTGATGCTAGAGGAAAAGTCAAAAGATCACCAAGGTCAGTAAGATTCACCCACTGAGGCCCTCTTTCCAGGTGCCATAAATGTCATGGCAACCCATCCTATAATTGTTGAACAATGGTGGATGGACTGACCAGTATATCAACACTGCCATCTCTAGAGCCCATGGCTAAAGAAACTGCATCAAATTATATTACTAATTCATGCTCCAAATAGTGGCTACACTTTTGATGAGATCAGGACTGCCCTCTGAATTAGGCCTACATGTACATGAAGACATATGTAACATAATTAAAGATAAATTAAGAATTAGCAGCTATGTTCCACCTCAGGTTTTGATTCTAGCCTTGGGAAAGGGGTTGCACATGAACTTTGTGGTGACACTGGTACTCAAAGGCTTATATCTCGACTGCTCTTTCTCCTAATATGTGCTCTTAAACTTCTCCCTGGCACCATCAGTAAACCCCCTCTCTCTTCTACCAGACCATCAAACACTGCGCCCAGACTCTGTCGAATTCTGACACAGAAGTTTGGGCAGCTGAAGGCATACAAAATGGGGTTCAACACTGGATTCAAGAATGCAAAGGTTGTGGCTATGGGCAGCCCCACCTCCACCAGGTAGACATTTTTGCTCCTGTATTGGGCTGTTACTTCAATTATGCAGAAGATGTGATAGGGAGCCCAGCACAGTGCAAATGCTGCAATCACAAACGTCACCATCTTGGTGAAACTCTGGGACAGCTGGCTGTGATTGATCTGATTGGAGGTAGAAGGGGACAAGGTTGTAGGTGTCAGGGATAAAGGTTGACTGGAAGCCAGAGGTTTGAGAAACATATTAGTCTTTTTTGTGGTTGTTGGGGTATTTGTAGCTCCTGAAGCACCATCTTTGTTTGACACACTAAGTACATCAGTGAATCTATTGGCATTCTGCTTCCTCTTTCTGTTCCTGTTCCTCAGGCAGAGACCAATTAGAATGTAGCTTCCTGCGATCACCACCAGGGGGACCAGGAACGCTAGCAGCAACTTGGAAATGGCTGTTGCTGCCTGCCTCATGTTGCAATCTCTCTCCAGAGTGGCTTGAGAGGATGAATACAAAGCAAAATTATGATAACACAGTTTTCTCCCATCTTCTTTCTTAGTCACTGAGCGGAACAGGAAGTAAGGTAATGTATTAATTGCTGCCCACAGCCAACCCAATAGACACACCTTCCATGCGCCTGCCACCGAGCGGTGGTTCTGGCTCCACACTGGCTTGGCTACCAGCAGGCAGCGGTCCAGTGAAATGGCTGCCAACAGGAAGGCTGACACAAACATGTTCAAGAAGAAGATGGATGCCTGTATTTTGCAAAGTGGGTTGCCAAGCTCCCAGCTATGTGAGGAGTTAAGGTAGAAGGTGAAGAGGGGCAGTGTCAGGGTTGTCAGGAAGTCAGACATGGCCAGGTTGAGCACCCAGACAGAGGCCACAGTGCGCCGCCGCAGGCGGAAGCCCACCACCCAGAGGATCAAGGCGTTCTCCAAAATCCCCAGGCAAGATACCAGACCGTGGATGCAAACCACCACCAAATTGGCCTTTGTGTTGTTGTTGAGGCTGTGGTTCCTCATCATCTGTAGCTGGGGGCAGATCAGCTGTCCCTCCAAGGCATCTAGGGTCAAGGTTGTGTTTGACATCAGTGCTCTGAAAGACAAAAGGCAGTTAGGCAGATCAAAATCAGATTTCAGGTTAGGGTTTGGAGGTGCACACATGCTGGTTCTTGTTTAAAAGCTAAATGCTTTGTATATGACCTCCTGCGGTAGCTGACATTTTTTCACATGTTCTTGTCTACAGTGGGAAAGATTTCCGAGAATCATTTGTTACAGTGATGATGCTGATGATGGTGATGTTGATGATGATATGACTAGTAGGCTTGCCCTTGCTTGTAGACAGCTGATAAGTCAACATCCCTGTTGCTTTTATACAATGACTAAAGGAGATGAGCACCATAATTGTCTGGCTTGTTAATCTTTATTGCTCAAGTAGTAAATCTACTTTGGTGCTGAGGAAACAGTAAAGAAAATCTAATCAAATGTGGTCTCAGAGGGTTACAGTGTGGGATTTTGGACTGCACAGTCACGCAGTAATAACAACACCAAGAAAGACATAGTTCCAGGACATTTCATCCATCATGTATTCATATGAAGTTGCATAATGCTAAACTGATGCAATAACTGCCCTTGGGATACACATGCAATTGAAAATTTCTAGGGAAACTGCTTCACATGCCTGCTTGTAGGTATGAATCATAGTCCTGTAATACACTAAAAACACAATAATAGAAGGATATTCAGTTTTTCCTTTAATCATCATTCTCTAGAAAAACAAATTAGAAAAAAAAACCCCAAAACCCCACTACACCTTTGATCTTCGATGAGAACAACATGCCAAAGCATGTCCCTGCGGTCTAACCATACCAGCAACTACAGATGTTTAGTTAAGCAATACAGGCAGAGAGAAGGAGATAGCAGCGTGCCGTTGTCAGGATTAGCGTTTATCTACGTGTCTATCCATCTCTTTCTCATGGAGATAACCACTACATGCAATTCTTCTTGGGTGAAACTACCAGGACATATAACTTAACTGAAAGTGCAAGTTATAAGGAGGTGAACCTTATTTGCTAAGATGCTGTATTTCCACAACTTTTTTCAACTTTGTGTATGATGCAAAGCCCATCAGCATCACCCCATGCTTATCATGGAAATGTAACTGCACCTATTTTCCCATTTGCCAACATACCAAACTCTACAGTTTGGTATCAGGGAGCTAGCAGCATTGGCGAGCTATTAAGTTACCAAAACGATGAAGACTGACTTGCTGGGCTGCATGATTGGCAGCAGCTGTATGTAAGCGTTGTTTTTATCACTGCCGAACCTGTTAGCCAAGAAAAATGTGGAGCTCTTGTGCTGAGAGACACAGCTCTAAAGAACAAAAAAATGCTCAGTACTTAGCTAAAATAAAAATCCTTTGCTCATCTTAACTTACCCACTGAGGTGAAGCAGAAAACCAGTTGCTGTTTGTTTGTACCAGTGCTAGGGAGTATAACATGAGGCAGAGGAGGACTTAAAATCACAGAGCTTGTTTGGTTGATCAAAGTTGCAAATGTATCTGCTTACAGTTGCTTATTAACACACAACAACACAAAATTAATAATTTAGCCAGTGTAACCTCTAAAAAAAAATGAAACATACTGCAAAGGAATTTAACAAAGCCCCACTGTTACATCCCAGTGTTACAGTATGTTGCCTGATTTGTCAGACTCTGTGAACTGATAGGGAAATTCTCAGTTACTTCTCCAATTACAGATGACATTTTTAGTTGACACACTAGTGTTAAAACAGTATAATTCAGTGGCTCACTTAAGTTATAGTTATAGGAGGTATGGTGTTAGTCTAATTATAAGAAATAGCAGAAATGTGTAACATCTAATTATCACTAAATATTTCAAAATAAAACAGCCATGGAAACACACTTAGTCACATCCCCTCCTATCCTCATGGCCTAGATGAGATAAACACAGCGCCGTGTCTGCACACGAATACAGACGTATGAGCAAATGTATCCATGACGCAACTCTGATGTAGCTCCTCTCCCCCTCAAGTGCAAATTGCATATTGGTCTCAAATCAGAGGGTGTTTAGCACTTCAGTGTTAAACCTGCGAGGTTCTCGTTAATACTTCCTTTTTATGGTTACATTTCAATGACCAGTGCTCTGTGTGCTGCCATTAGTGCCTGACAAGCTGTCAATGTGCAGCAGTGCACTTTCCTGAAGGAGTTGATTTTAAAATTGCAGCTGGCTCCACACCTCTACTCATGTTTGACACTGTAATTGCCCCTTATTAGCTGCTCTGCTTTTTGGTTGCTTTTGACTTAGAAAATCAGTTAGCATTTTATTAGGTACATCGAGTTAATATTTAGTCTACCCTCATTGATATAAATCAAGTGTACAAAATAGGAGAAACACCTCCCGTTATCAAGTAATACAATTCAGCAGCCACAGAAAATACACAGCGACCATAAAGTTGAATCAACACCTCACTAAACAGTTTCAACAGAAAACAAAACACTATAATGTTCCTGAAAGCGAAGCTGGTAATAACCTGCCAATTTAGTTTATATGTATACAAACTGAAAATTATATGATATAGCACAAGTTTGCAAATGAATTCCTAATATCAAATATATCTGCAGATTCCTGCTGTACCAGAGCTTGACATGTGGTGATAAGAGACAATATCTCTTATGATAATCTATAGTTTCTATATTATAACAAACAAAAAACAACCTAGGGCTGTTTGTGTTGAAGAGCTGTATAATGAAATGAATCATTCAATAATCCTTCTAACATGCATGTTATGGAACTGACCCATGAATTAAGCATATTAAAAAAAAACTTACCTACTGTGGGAGTATTAGGGCAGCACGGAAAAAAGCAGGTCTGCAACCACAACAACAACAACAACAACAACAATAGCAAAACCTGTTAACAACAATAGGAACTGTATAAGGATTCTAAAGTATAATGGCATAAGGTGTAGAGTATAATAAGAGGTACACATTCAACATTAACAACTGCTTAATAAAGGTAAAAAGCAGATGAAAACATGAAAAGTCACTATCATAGTAAAATGCTCTAATGCACTAATGTGATTGCAGCTACGTACAATCATCACAGTGCTGTGAACTCTGAATTCAATTTGAAGTATTTGTAACGCTCACCTAGATGTTAGGTTACTCTCACGGCAGAGAGAGTCACAGTCTTTCATTCCAAAATTCCTGTTCTGTCGTCCTCTTTGTCATCCTGTTGAAAAGGCACTCATCCCCCCAGTTCTGTCACTTTCTACAACCCTACTGTTATGGAGACGCCCACTGAAGCCCTGACACACACACACACACACACACACACACACACACACACACACACACACACACACACACACACACACACACACACACGCACACACACACACATACCTGCCCTGGCTCCACCCAATATGCTGATAAGATTTCTGATGAATAAGGAAGGCTTTAACATGGATGGAAATGGGACTGATCTTTCAGTCAGGTTTGAGAAGAGGGAGTTGTAAGAAAACTGCAAAAAAGAAAAAGAGAAAAACGGACAGATGATGAAGCGAGACATGCTATCTGTGATATGTCACCGTCTGTCCTACGTGACTGAGTACCATTTTAGGGCTGGACTTGTGGGGACTCGTTCCCCTGATGCTTCATACTGTGTTGTAGTTTCCATGACGATACACTGCATCAGTATATATATCTATATACTGACAAATTCCCACTCGCTGTGTAGTTAATGTAACAGTGCTAATCTACCTTCAACTAGAACAGCAACATTCAAATATGGCTTATTGGGCAACTCTCGGTCTATAAGCAAAGTGTGAGCAGGAGAAAAGTGTGTTTTGCTTTGAGGTTACAAAAGTCTCTGTCACCATCTGGTGGTGAATGAGACTCAAAACATCTTTCACCACATCTTTCATCACAGATGTTGAGAGTTTACAAACCACACTGTTCATTTCTAAAAGCAATACACATATCTTTCTATAAAATTTGTTTGATTAAGTTTTTATCAAAACTGTCAAAACCATGCAACCATGATTAATTGTCATTGCACGGAAAAATGATACATGCAATCATCTACCCAGAAAAACTGTACTGTGCACATTATCGACAAAAGTCAGCGGCACTGACCAGAACAAAGCTGTACATACATTTCAAATGACAGGATTTGAATGAGATTTTATGTATTTCTTTTCTCATTAATTGCAGCTTCAGATATGTTGAAGGTTATTTATCCTTTTTCCAAGACCACTCACTTTCTCACTTTCTCTGCCACTGATCTGTCCTCCCTCTGTGCTCTTTGGACCTGTAGATCTGGGGGGGAGATGGGATAATGGTTTAGCTCAGAGGCGGTCCTGCCTAGTTTTACGCCCAACAACAATATATTATATTATTTATATTATTTTATCATATATAGATATCCCTGAAGAGGCCTGTGTGGCTGCAGAGGTAGATGGCTCCTCATCAGACTCCAGGACCACGTCTGTGGCTGCTGTGGAGGTGTCTGACTCCTCATTTTGGCCAGTGGGTGCTCCAGCTCCAAAATATTTCAGAAGTGCCCCTGAATTTACAATTAAGATACAATATGTAAGTTAGATCACACTTACATCACACATGCATCAGTTACCCAATTAAAATAATCATAATGCACAATTTATTAACATTTGTTAACATCCTATTACTTAAGCATAACACACTACAAATTATTCAAAAAGGTATATTACATGTAGCTTACAAAATGCCATGTCAGTGTATATTAGAAGTTATTTAAGTCAGCACAGACCCACGTTTAGCATTAAAAATTCCAGTCAGGACGTCTGTGTGAACTTGCACTTGTTGTGTTGCGAACACAAACTAGCCTAGGTTGCGTATGGGTGAAATTAGTTGCATGACATGATGCCTCAATTCTAATAGTTGCTAGTTCAGCAAAACTAAAAACCAAATACAGTCGTCTTCTGTGGCTAAGTAGCAACATGTTAGCAAGAGGCTAATAAATAGCCTATAGGCTACTGTCACTCACGTCACTCATAGAAACCTGCATACCTTTATCTTTTGCCCGTTTCTCCTCTTCTTCTTTTCTTCTTTTTCTGAACTGGGCACCTGATGGCTTCTTTGGTCTTTTACTTTGATCCATGATGAAGATGAAGACTCGACATCATTAACTTTTGCATTACCTTTTGCCAATACCGTTCGTCCGCCCGTCAAACAACCGGAGTCACGTGATGTAAACAAATACACGTAATGCATGCACAGATTTTTTTTTTTTTTTTACTTTTTTCACATAATCCAATTAATTACAAGTAGTTATATGGGTCTATATCAATCTTATGAATGAAATACAATTTATTTGGAAGCAGTTTGTGTTGTGTGGCCTGGGATCATCAGTCTATCCCCCGTCCCCCTCCCCCTTGCCTCTTCTGACACACACAACCTGTCTGACTCTCAGCTATGGCTTGCCATACCCAGCGCCCACTCCAATAACTTGACATGGAAATGAGGGGCGCATAGACTGCGCCCTGGGCGGTCGTCCACATTGCCCATAGCAAAAACCGGCCCTGGTTTAGCTGGTTGGCTGGTTATGATTCATGTCTGAGTTTTTTTTTTTTTTTTTTTTTTTTTTTTTTAAGGGAGGCCACTCGACTTTTCTCCTGGACTGTTGTAATAAACTACACCTCCTGGAATGCTGCAGTAAAACACTTGCTGCCCTGTCTAGATAACTGGCTCAACCTGAGTACACTGTTTCTCAGAAGCTATATTAAAACTCAGTGCTTCCAGTAATATATATACAGACGATCCAGTCACTAATTTGTTTATGTATGTGTATGTATGTATTTATGTATGTGACTTGAGTCATCATACTGCTTTTAATAATCATGCTTTAATTTTATGTAACTTTTTTTTTTTTCTCTCCACATGGTTGATATATTTCTGTGGAATAACAATGTTCATGTCTTCGATGAATATTCCACTATCCTGACTGATAAAGTACTGAAATTGTTGAGCTTTGTCAGGAAAATGATTAGTTGATGGGATGGGGCTGGATCACATTGTTCGCTTCCAGTAACCAGTTAAACATTAATCTGTTACACCATATTATAACTTCAAGCGTAACACTGTAAAATATGGTGTGATTTCAAAGGAAAGTAATTTATCTGTATCACAATTTCACAGCAATCAGCTGACACCTGACCTCATAGTTCTTCCACAGTGATTTTTAATATCATCAGTGCCAATAGATGCTTCAGTTAAACATCTGGTAGTTAAAATAAGGACACAACAACTCTGAGAAAATGTCAACTCAGAACAGTTAAGATCATAAAAATTGAAATTATCTTTGGAAATCACGGACATCACGTCCTCTAGGCTAAAGAGTCTCCATCAGGCTTGTTATCAGCACACAGTTCAAAAGCCAGCATCTGGGATAGTATGTGGGTGCGGGGGGGATGTGCAGTCATGCACATGGCATGACTGCACATTTGTGAAGGCGCCATTAATGCTGAACCATATAAACAGGTTTTGGAGCTACTTATGCCACCAAGTAGACAATGTCTTTTTCAGGGAAGACAATGAGAAGCAATGCCAAACCACATTCTGCATGTATTCCAACAGCATGGCTCCATAGAAAAAGAGTCTAAAGTGCTAAAGTGGCCTGCCTGCAGTCCTGACCTGTCACCCATGGAAAATGTTTGGAGGAGACTCTGAACTGTTCAGCAGCTGAAATCATACATCAAGCAAGAACTGCAAAGCATTCCACTCTCAAAAAGATAGCAATCGGTCTCCTCAGTTGGTGCTAAACATGACCCTGTCCCAACTTTTTCCAAAGATTTTGCTGCCATCAAATACATCACGCATCAATAACAATTTCAACATTTGATATTTTGTCTTTGTGCAACTTTCAATTAAATATGGGGTTTCAGCGTTTTGCAAATCATCACAACCTGCATCTATTTATGTTTCACACAGTGTCCTTTTTTGGGAGTGGGGTTCTAATACAGTATTACTGTATTCAAAGTCTACACCATGCTGTTGGAGTCATTCCCCTCCAGTCCTCCACCTCTAACTTGACAGGTGAGAAGAATGTGTCAAGTTAAATCTTAACTTGCCCCGCTTTTGTTGGAACCTTCACAAGCAGTAAAAACTTTTTTACTCAGTGTGGTCATTTTGGGGATAAAGTAATAGAAAATTATCATAATTATGTGCCATTGCATTCAATTACAGTAACGTGGGTATGTTTCTTAAGATGTGACTTAAATTACAAGTGTTTTCACCCCTTCACAGGTTTTCATGGAGAAAACCCTTGCATTTAATCAGATGTTACCTGTGTATGACTGATAATGACATGACACACCTAAACACACAGACTTGAATGTTGAAGTCTCCACCCATCACACACAAAGTGCTGTATATATTCAGAAGTAGAGAGGTGGTGTTGTTGCATGTCACGTTTCTTTAAGAATCATTGGAGTCATCCCAGCCAAGAAATTTCAAGGTATGATTGTATTTTAAAGTTCAGTTTTGTTCATTTCAGTGACACCGACAATAGTTTTTCCACACTGCTGAGGTGTTTGTAACAAAAAAATTCAAAACATTAACATTTTCAAAACTTTTTCATAATGCCAAAAAGATCATAACTAAATAAATTCTATTTTAATGTGTAGAATGTAGAATAAGTGCAATCTTTTTACAAACAAATGAGTGTTAAAAGATGTCTTCTTTTTCCAGTTATAGTTTTCCAATAAATTCCAGCAATTTCCAATGTTGTAAATGATTATTTATACATTTACTTTATTGTATATAGGTTATATATTCAAATTTAAAATATTTTTAGACAATTTCTTTTCTTTTCCACCTTATTTAATGTTTTATTTGACAAAATACAACAGACTGTTGCAAGCATTACATCGGAACCCACTGGTTTTCAGTTCTCTTTTGACACAATCACAGAGAAATCAGTGTGAGCAGCAAATGAAGGACAAAGCAAAAAGTGCAATAATTCTTTTACTGGGGAGTGGCCCATGAGAACATCAAATGTGTACTAGACGTGTGTCTTCAACCCCAGTACGTTCAGTACTGTGAGCAACTTGAAATTCTTACTTTCTGTGAAAAACACCAGGATAATTGAAAGAACACCACAGACGAAGCTTCTAAAAATCACAAACACATGGTGTTCGTTACGTGTTGGTCTCTCTCACCTTTGCAAAGTTATTCTGGATTTGGCTGATAAAAAATCTCATGAATGGCTCAGGATTTACATTCTCTGATTCAAATAAACTAATCTAAACTTCAACAAATTCTGATCTGATAACTATTACTTAAACATGTTTCTCTTCCAGTAGATTGATCATGACTTCAGCGCTGAGCGTAGTACTGCTGGCTTTGGCCCTATCAGGGCCGACCGTGGCCTTTGTCCCCATCGGGGGTGGGGCATCCACTCACATCAGCATTACGGGGACAGCTCTATTGCAAAAAGTGACGGAGACATGTCAGGCAGTGGCTGAGGCCGCTGGTCATGAGTTCAAACCCACGGTAGGATGTTCAAGACAGCACAAACATAGTCACACCCAGCATGCAGAAACACACATTAATACTCACACATTCACCCTGATTTCAACACATCTGCATTTAAATTCAGCCTGGATATAAACATGAAACATAAAACATGAAAATCATCAATCTACTTTTGCATTGAAACAATATGGAAGCTTATGGTGAGGAAAGTACTAGAGGCTTATGGGAGTTTTGACTTTCCTGAGGTTTTTGGAGTTTGGAGTTTGGGCTTTTGCTTTTCATCAAAACAGATTTGACAGAGCTCAGGACTCTGCATGTTACTGTAGTTCCAGTAACATGGAGTGCTAAGAGCCTCTGACCTCTGGCTACAGGGCACATCTCCCGAGGAGCTGGTGCAGGCCTGTCTGGGCCCCACAGCAACAGGAGAAGTGTCTGGTGCCAAATTTCACTCTGCTCTTCAACAAGTCTACACTCAGAATGGGCTGGTCGACCGTGACTTTGTTAACAGGTAGGAGAGGGTTCAAAACAATAACAAATCAAATCAAATAAAGAGACGGTGTGTGTTGCTAAGCTTGAAATATTTGCTTTAACACTTCTTACTTCCTACTTCCTAAATATTTTTCAGTGCTCCACACCACTTCAACTCAGAAGCCTTTCTGGAAGGACGTGCCCTAATCACGGAGGGCATGGTGGCCATTAAGGCTAACATTCGCAAGGAGAACTTCCAGGCTGCCAGGGAAACACTGGGCAGAGTCCTTCATACACTACAGGTGAGAGACCCAATGGAACAGCTGGCCAGAGATAAGGAGGCATATACTGAATGAAAGAATGAAAAGGTTGGAGGAGGCAGAATGACCAGGAAATGAGACTGAAAGTAGGATGGGCTCAAAAGTTCACTTTATCTTGTGTACTGAATGTGAAGTCATATCTGTCTGTATGCATAAAAGTTCATTCAATGTGTTTAATGTGTTTCCATTCACTGTCAGGACTTCTACAGCCACAGTAACTGGGTGGAGCTGGGATACACAGAGCCATACATTAACCTCATACGCCCACAACTTCCATTGGACAACCTGGCAGGTGTGTCTGTGTTATTGCTAGTACTTGTTCATGATTGGTAGGTGTGCAATCATTTTCAGATATAACGCCCAACATAGCACTCCCATCAGTGTTTTAACATCTACCATGCAACAGAAGTCACCCTAATGATACAAAGCGATGTTTACTAGCCTTGGTTTGGAGTTCAGCGTCTTTAACTCATTGTGTAGATGCCGACGCTGCCACCTGCAGCGACTGTGCCAGTGGAACATGTCCCAATTCCATCCTCTCCAACATCCTGAATGAGAAGAAACTCACATCAGGCTACATGGGAATCTTCTCAGCAGCCAAGCCTAAAGGTAAGCCATCAGAGACAAACATATCTCCAGAACATATTCAAGTACATATAGGCCACATTCATTCACAGTCACAAGGTGCAGGACTGGCTGAGAGGCCAATTGCTACCACTGGAGCCTGTGCATTGTCTTTAAAATGCCCTCGTAGATGAAATGAACTTCCACAGCTAGTCAAGATATGTAAACATTTATATGAGACCATTTTAACTTAGATACATGAGTTGACAAACACATGATGATAAAATCAGCTGCATATCTGGCTCAAAGGATATTGATGCAAAATTCAAATTCCTTTTTTTCTGCCCTCTGGAATCATCCCAACCGCCTTTGCTCACGGTTGGCTACACCCAAACAGCCTGATCAACTATTGGTTATTATCACACCTCCACTGTCATGAGTAACAATTGTTCAGCTCCCACTGTTAGTACCCCTCACAAAAATTAGGAGAAATGTTCTCATATGCTCCACAAAATGAGTTCTGTTGACACGCTGCATAGGCACCCAGGTCACGATTTGAAAGGTGATGTACGTCAAAACTGCTGATCATTATCACAGGACCACGCAAAAAGTCCCAGTTTGTGAAAATTGCCTTGATTCCATCAATTCCTGCTTGCCCCAAATCCCAACTGATAAAGTTAGTGCTTTTGAATATCTGATCCCTGTCGAGGAGTTTTTATATTAATGATTTTATCTCTCATGTCCTTATTTCCCTATTTTTCGCCGAATTTCGGCTTTCCTCAACTGCTTCTGCCATACTATTTAAATCATCTCCTCCAAATGATGGAGTTGCCAGTATTTTTACTTGCTCCAAATGTAGTTTTGGAGACTTTTTAAGCTTCTAACATGAAGAAGAATCAGAAGGACAATCCCCTTTATTTGTCACACATCACATACACGCGAACACACCATGCAATTGGTGAAATTTATCCTCCGCGTTTGACCCATCCTGGTCGTCCTTCCTCCAAGGCAGACCAGGAGCAGTGGGATGCCATCCGACTGGCGCCCAGGGACCCAGTTTCCTTCTTCACCATTGGTCAGGTGGTGATCTTCTTGCATGTTCTTAGTGTGTTTTTTTTATGGAGAATACCCCAGGTGAACACGGGGAGAACATGCAAACTCCACACAGAAAGGCCCTTTTTCCCTTGAGCAGCAGGCACCGAAGGCATGGTGGAGGACACACCCCCGGCGCCCACAGCGGGAAGAGAACCCGACCTTCTAGCTGTGAGGCGACAGTGTTTCCACTATGCCACCATGCCATGTAACATTTGTTTGTTATTTAATTAAAGCACGGCTAAGAGGCACTGGAGGAAAAGTAAATTGCATGTCCACTGAGACATCTAAAGTTTCACATGACAATTTACAGTAATGCTGTCAGAACCCATTTCTCAATGGTCGTTTCTGATACAAACACAAACACAAAGTCCTCATCTCCGAAATCAGTCCCTCTGAATCCATCTCTGGCTTTCAGTTTAAGCCATCAAGCCTCAGCTTTCAAATGTCAGGAATTTGTTTTATTGCTTAGATAAAAAATAGAAACCATTAGATCTGGTATTATCAACAGAGATTCATCATATCTTTCTGTTCTACCAGAAAGTATTCATCTACCATTCTTTGGTATGACAAGAGATGATGAAATTGGTACCACTATCAACAAAATTAAGTCATCCACATGTGGTCTAGATGCCTTTCCTAACAAACTGTTGAAATCCAGCTTCTAGTGCCTCTCTCATGAGACAACAAGAATAATCAACACGTGTCTGCAACGAGGTTCTTACCATCTGCTTTTAATATAGCTCTAGTAAAACCTCTTAAGAAGTCTGATCTGGACATGAGACACCTTGTTAATTACAGGCCTCTCTCTCAAATTGTCCTTTTATCAATCAACTTCTTGAGAAGATTGTACTTGATCAACAACATGATCTTAGAACAGCTGACTCTGAATTAAAAAAAAAAAAATAAAGGCATACTTTTTTCATTTGGCTTTTAATGTGGGTTAACTTTGCTCATATCATTGTTAAGGTTTTATTGTATTCTGATCAAATTGTTTTTTTTATTGTTATTGTTCTTTTTGCTACTTTTTCATCTGATCTTTTGTTTTGTTAAGCATCTTTGCATGAAAGGTGCTGTATAAAGTTATTCTAATAATGAAAAATTTGATATTAATTTTTTTTTTATTATCATTTTCATTTTGTTCTCAAGATTCGAAGATCAGTGCCATTCTCACATCTGTCAGTTCAATATGTAGCAGTCACTTCCTGAGGTCCTGCTGTCATCATGAGGGAATAGTTAGAGTCTCTGTAGAAAAAGAGTTTGGTCTGTAACAGCTCCATATGGAAAGTGTCCTGAGGCCAAGAAGCAGTCCCACACACGAAACATTGTTTTTACATTTTGTTTTTGTATGAATTAAACAATGTGAGCTGTACAGGTGGGGGCAGGTAGATTTTGATACGAAAGGGCCATGCGAGCCATTTCCCCGTTTCTAGTCTTTCTGCTAAGCTAAGCTAACCGGCTGCTGGCTTTGTCTCATATTTAATGGACAGACATGAGAATGGTTTCAATCTTCTCATCAAACTCCCAGCAACAAAGCAAATAAGCATATACCCTAGAATCTCAAGCTTTTCCTTTAATGCCCTATAAGGAATAGAGATATTATACTTAAACACTAACTTGCATGCATCACTTCTATAACTCTCATTCTATATGCACTCATTGGGTTTTGAAAAAGTATTCAAATCCAGGTGCAATACTCATATGCCTATTTGAAAACATGATTATTCTACCTGGGGTACAAGACAAACATGATTCAGTTCTGCAAGGTAATTCAGTCGACCCAGAAAAGCACACTTGAGTGTGTCCCAGTTTGACATGTCCCTTCTGTCCTGCACCAGGTAAATGCAGCCATGGGGGTGCAGCTGACTTGACTGGCAAAGCAGTTCCTCGCGGAGGCATAAACAAAGATGAGCGTCGCCCAGACAACATGGCCCTCCACAATGCTGCTGTGAGTGCAGCCACAACTGCCAGCCTGCAGCTGCTGGATGACATCCGTTTAGCTGCCGGGAACAATGCCTTTCTGAGGTATGTCATTCAGATATGAAAAATGTCTCAAACTTGATTTGATTTACCTGACCTTGAAATGCTCACTCTTGCTTTCTTTTTCACAGAATGTTGGGGATTGCCCGCTCCTCTGTGGTGTGCTTTGTTATTGACACCACTGGCAGCATGTCGGATGACATCGATGAAGCCAGGGCGGTTGTTTACGAAATCATTGACAGCAAAAAAGGGACACAGGATGAGCCATCTGAGTACATTCTGGTGCCCTTCAATGACCCCGGTATGAACCTTATTGTTAATGTTTAGGAAACCTTTAGTGGTGTTAGACCCCTGGTGTGTGATAACGACTGTTTTCATAGTTGTGATACTAGTTACAGTACATGTAAGTGTAGAGCTCATGTAAAATAGATTTAGTGTGGTAAAAACAGTAAATCTGCATAGAATCACAGTGGTTCTGTGAGATGAAAAGTGATTTACAGAGAGGTACACATAGTCCATAATACTTGACACTAAGCCCCTTGTCTGTGTTTATGAATAGATTTTGGACCGATGATCAGGACAACAGACCCTGATAAGATGAAAAGAGAAATCTCTAAACTTACTGCAACAGGAGGTGGTGATGCCCCTGAGATGTGCCTGTCAGGACTTCAGGTACTAAAACTACGATGTGTTGTGGATATTTTTATGGCTCCCTTAAAGACTGTGGTGATCCAGAATTAACTGATTCAGTTCATCGTTTTATTCCTCCAGTTGGCCCTCACTGGTGCCCCTGCCTCCTCCCACATTTATGTTTTCACTGATGCTGGAGCCAAAGACATTGCCCTCAAGGACACAATTGTTGCTCTCATCAGGAGCACCGGGTCAACGGTAAATACTGACCGACACCAATGCACAGCTTATTTAAGTGAATTCATCTTGAAAGGCTGGGGGTATAATCTCCACATTAAATGATTTCCATAGGTGTCATTCTTCATAACTGGGACCACTAGTAGGCGTCGTCGGTCCCTCAGAGCTTCTTCTTTTGAAGACTACAGGGACCTGGCTTTGGCCTCTGGAGGCCAGGCCATCCAGGTGTCTAAGAAACAGTTGCCTGAGGCCACAGATGTCATCCTTGACACGTCCACTTCAGCTCTAGTAAGACTATGCAGTTCTAATAGCACATTCTGTACTATCTGAACCATGTACCAGGCCTTTCGTGGTTGGACCAGTTTCATTAGCAAAGATGTAAAAAATCCATTTTGCTCCTCTTGTTGGCCCAATCAGGTGACAGTTCTTCAGCGAGCAAGGAACATTGGGAAGCAGGAGACGTTCCCCTTCATATTGGATGAATCTCTGAAAAATATCACTATCTACATCACAGGAAAATCCATTACTTTCACACTGATTAACCCTGCAGGTGAGACATCGTTCCACCGGTTCAAGGCAATGTAAATGTTTGTGACTTGTTAAGTGTCCCCATTTCTTGCAGAGAATGCCATTTGATACATATTTATGACTAATGACGCATGCTACCAAATTCCAGGTGTGAGCCAGAGTCACAGCGAGACCAGTGGTAAACTGGGGACCATACAGACAGTGGGCAACCTGAGAAGAATTCGTCTCAGTGCTGACAAGCAGACAGGAACTTGGAAGATAGACATAAAGTCCAACCAACCATACACACTTAAAATCACAGGTCAGAAATGTTTGAAATTGTGTCTTTTTGCATATACACTTAATTTGCAGCTTAAAGTAGTTCAACTTGCATATTCGCTTTCTTGCTGACAGTTAGATGAGAGGCTCAATACAACTCTCATGTCCATCTGGTAAGTATAAGGCTACATCTAGCAGCTGGTTAGCAATGCATAGCCAGGCTTTATTCAGTGGTAGTCACTGTGAGGTAGCAAGAAACCCAGTGAAGACCAGTAAATCATGTAAATTAATTCTGTTACTATTGTCAAAAGAATGAAGGACAAATTATTACACAACCATTGATAAGATGAATGTCAGGGGAGGCAAAAAGGCCTCATAAAAGTTTAGTGCTCTCTTCTTTGGTCTGTATATGTATTTACTTTAAGTGCATTTCCAGGCCAGAGTACAATTACCTTCATCTATGACTTTGTGGAAAGCTTCGCGGGACCTCATCCAGGTTATGCAGTTCTCAGTGGGCGTCCAAAAGCAGGTACAGTAAATCAATAAAGCAATTTTTACTGTTTCACAATGTTAGCACCTCACTGTGCATTATACAAACACAAGCGATTGTCAATTGTCAATCAAATTACAGGATCTTTGGGATAGAATTACATTTATGGACATTTACTTCAATCATAGAGCATGAGTTGACAATATTTTAAATATGTCTGGGCTTTTTTTGGGGGGGGGGGGGGGGTTTGACAAGGTTTGGCACAGGCCACGGGTGACAGTCTACATGATCTACTCATTTAGGTGCTGCTTATCTCCAGTGGAAGATTAAATGAGTCATGATTCCACATCCAACATCATAAACTATTTTTCATTAACCTAGCTCAGCTCACAACACCTTGTACTTGATTACATTTAAATTGTCAACCATTCTTATTCCTATGATTTCATAACATTACTTGGTTATAATAACAGCAACTTAAATATCAATCATTGTTATAACTTATAATAAAAGCTCATGTTTATTACATTACGATTCTGGGACTGGGTCCTTTTACTCACAGTTCTTATGGGTGTATCTCATTCTCTTCGACATATCCTTCAGGGGTTACGCTCAGTTACTGAACACATATATCACAGTCACCTCTGTGACAACTGGAACTGCTTCTCTTTGGCAAAGCATTTGATGGTAGCAAAGATTGATGATGATGCTACTCACAGGTGGTTTTCCAGGTTTGGGTCGGTCTGTCTTGAGCAGAACTGAGTCACTTTTGAAAAGAACTGCGAGGTCGTTGCTTTGCAGCTCAATGATTTCATGTTGTAAGTTGTCAGGTACATTAGCTGGTTCCACCTTAACAGCATAACAAATATGTTCAGTTCCTTTTGTTTACTTTTCATGTCCTGAAACTTCTCATCAAATGGCTGAAGGAGTTTTCACACTCAGCAGCTTATTCAGATGTCAAAACATACAGAGTAGGAAATACAGTCTTTCCTCTTTCCAACTGAACTTGCAACAGCTTTAATGATTTCACCTTTGAAAGCAGAGAGCTGAGAAGCTGTTGGAGCTTGAGATTCAGCTCTGAGAGGTACTTAGTTATGTCCAACATTAAGGCCAAATCACACACACACTTGCTATCACGGAGTTTCCACACCAGATTTTCGCTTCATCTCTACGATTTTTTTTTTCTATCTCTGAATTGCATAACTGGATTTATGACTTGCCATATAGGCTGGATCAAACGGTCATGCTGGCCATTTGTGGCCCAAAGACAGGAAGTTCCACACCCCAGATCAAGAGGTGAAATATAATAAAGCCATGGAAGCTACCTTGTAATTGACCTCACCAAATGTTGGAAGTAACTAAGAGAAAATTAAAATTTAACAGACACAAATGGCTAAGTTCTTGTATCATAATTGTCTAGCTCAGGCAGACAGAGAGATAAAATTTTAAGCTGTCATGATTAATATTTTCATATTAACTATGGACCCCATGATTACTTGAATGTAAAGGTATGTAAAACACACTGATAAACCAAACCAAACAGCAGACAGACAAGGCTGGTGTACATATCAGAGCATTTAGCAACCAAAGAACTAGATGGACTTTGGCCATGTGTTCAGTCATATTTCTGGAATGTTGCTCCATGTCTGCTGGCTGTGTAACGTAGCAAATGCTTGTTAAAAGGTTTGCTATAACACCTTTAGAATATGATCATATGTCAGTGATGTAATTGCCACCTGTTTCCACTGCAAGTGGCTAAAAATATCAGTTTATGCAGGTTTAACTTTACTGTAAATTTAAGAATCATACTAAAATGTTAGCATCCAGAACTAGTTCACATTTTGTAAATGCAAATATATGCCTCAAAGCCAACTTTTCTCAGGCCTAAAAGACCTCCTGAGAAGTAAACAAAAATAATCAGTATTTAATAGTATGGCCCAATCAAGCACTTAAGCTTATGGTAAGGTTGAGCAAATCAAGCACCCCTCCACCACCTATTCCAAAGACTATCCAGTGTTTACTGTTTAATCAATCACTTTTTGCCATGAAAATAAATTTTCTTCTTCCCCTACCTTGCTTCCCCATTTCTCTCTACTTGAAACCCAGGTCAGCCAACCACTATGATGCTCTCAGTGCTTGGTAGGAAAGGTCCGTCTTCCGTAGCTGTTGGAGATGTTGGCCTGGTAACTGTATCTGGTCCTGAGATTTTTAGCAACAGCACAAAAACTGACATGGGCAACGGAGACATCTTAGTGACTGTTGATACAGTCCCTGAGGGGGAGTTTGTAGTCATTCTGACAGGAACTGACAAAGTGTCAAACAGCAACTTTCAGAGGCAATCTACCACCCAGATGTCCGTCTCCAAAGTGATAATCCAGGTTTGTCTCTTCTTCTATTCTTCCTTTTCACATTCTGTGTACCCATTCAGATATTGTTTTCTTCTTTTGGGGCCTGTTTTGAACTTTCTAGGGGAAGAACAGAACTCTTCTTCACCTGCTTTGTACCCTTCTTTGTCTTTTCCATTTCCCTCTAGGCCGTGGTAGACAGCAGTTTGGAGCCAGGAAAAGCCTTCAAGCTCCCCTTCAGTGTCATGACCCAGGGTTCTGGTGGTCAATACTCCATTGATGCCAGAAATGACAAAGACTTTCCCATGTCCTACCCAAACAAGTAAGGAAAAGCAGCTGTAAACAGTTCCTTTGGTTATTTACTTTGGTTTATGACTACATACTTGCAAAACTAATGACATTGGCATTGATGGTACTTTGTGTTTTCTTATGAGCAAATATCAGCATGCCAAGATGATGAACAGTAATAGTTCCTATAATCATAAAATGGATTTTCTCACTCCTCCTGCCAGGCTCTTCTTGACAGCTGGACAATACACTAATGCTACTTTGACTATTACACCACCTGCCAGCACACTGTCAGGCACTGATGTCACTCTGACTATGGAAGTCAAGTCGCCCAGTGATGTTGACGCCAATTACGCCGTTTTGAGATTCTCTGTTGTTACCAAGGTAACCAGACACATTCTGGATTACACCGTCGAAAGGTGTGAAATAAATAATTCAGAAGTTTACAATCATTGGTATTATTGCTGAAGTTCTTCAGTACCCTACAGATCTAAATTGCCATTTGCTGTGATTCATGCATACATTTCTCACTTTCATTTTCCTGTTCTCTGTCTAGATTACAGATTTTGTTCAGCCTTTGTGTGAAGTGGTTAGTGTGCTGGCTGACGATTGCCCTCAAGATATGTCTCAGTGTGGACTTTTCCAGTGGGAGCTCTCGGCCAACCTTACTGATGGAAACGGCACCGGGATAGAGAGTGTTTCCCTGTATCAGGGCAATGGAACACTCTTATACACCAACCTGACTGCTCCTGTCATCCAGGCAAAATACACAGGCTCCTGCTGCTCACAGATCATTGAGTTGGTAGCTGTAGATAAAGTTGGCAATGTGGGCAAGTGCTATCATTCCATTGAGCCTTCTGCTGGCCCTCCTGCTTTGACCCTCTCCCTGCCACTGTGGTTGTGCCTGCTGGTATCGACCTTTGTAACAAGGCTTTGAAGGGCTAAGGTTAGGCTGCTCAGATATCCTGCTTAAATAAAATGTGAGGACTGGTTAAGCAATGGATGATGAATTTGAACTGAAGTTGTCAGATAAAACGACAATGATGGAAAAAAATAATCATTCAGTTGAACTACACTGCTGAGGAGTTTTCTTTCTCACCTGGTCTGTGGCAGCAGAGAACCATTTTCAACCAATTAAAATGCACAGTAACATGCCTGTAACATTTTTTTGTGAGGTGCTGGAACAGATCAGAGCATAAACTGAGCATGAAGCAAGATACATTTTCATTTTAAATCACATTCAACATTTAAAAAAAAATAAATAAAAAAATACAAATGATTTCTATGGACACATTTTACATTTTTGTGTAATAAAAAACATTCTTTGTCCAAAGTGTAACCAATGTCTGTTTTTTGTTTGTTTGTTTGTTTAGATGGCAGGATTTGGTAGGTTTTGTTATTTGTTACAGTTTGAAATAAACGGACAGACATGCCCTGGGTAGATGATCTAAAGGCAATTAGGGTCACACGTTCAGAAGAGACAGAGAGCCTGAGAGCAGTAAGTGTGACAGAATGGATGCAACAATGAAATCAGAAGAGACAATGATATTGCTGTGAAGTGAGGGTTTTTATAGACAAAATCTTCAGTAGAAATTACTCTGAAAACCACAAATACAGTGGTCTGTGACTATTTCTAAAAAACACAGAACTGTGTTCAAAATCAATTAACTTCTATTGTACTGGAATGGAAGCAGAGATGCATTCTGTGTGTCTTTGGGGGGAACAACCCCTCAGTACTATTATCCCTTACTGCTGTTTTTGTAACTGTTTTTTGCTGGGAAAAACAATGCAATGAAAGAAAAAGCAAAATAAAGAATCTAAATTGTATAAACACTTCAAACCAAAACCATTTACAGTTACAAAACAATGCTTTCAATTCAATCATTTTTCATACATCTACTGTATCTTCCAAAGTTACACTGTAACAACTGGAAACATATATTTGCTTTTCAGTTCTGCTGTGAAAACACTGAAAATAATTAGAATTTTTCAAGTGCCATCACAACAGCAAGAAATTGTTATATCTGCTGACAATATTCTAAAATTGTGGGTTAACTGTGATAAACCAATAGAAAAAATCAGAGGACAGTAAAAAATGTGAGAGCTCTAGTATACAGATGTTTACAATAAAGCCGCTTTCTAACGTCGATGTTTGATGTACATCATAAAGGCTACTTGAGGTTAACCACAGCATTTTTCGACATCATTACTACAAATCTACATCTCGTGGCAGTTGGTTCTGGTGTGTTCTCACAAATATTTTGAAGGAATTAAGTTAATAGTCTTTGGATTCAACATATAAAGACAATATGCCAATTTTCCACATGTACATCCTTAGCAACCAACCTGAGTTTGTCAGAAATCATCATCATTCAAATCTCCACTTTTTTCTACCAAGTGAAGAGCACAGAGTGCCCTTAAAAATGGCTTTAAGAGATTACTTTGACATTTAGTGAATTAGTTTATTTGTTTACTTGCTGAGTAACCATTCTCAATGGTTGTGCATTCAATAAGGAGCCTGGAGACGATTAGAAAAGCTTAGCATACAGACTGAGAGCGGGTGAAACAGCTAGCTGTCTCTGTTCAGAGTTCCAAAACACAACTATGAGCACCTCTAATTATTACAAACCTAATTATTACGATTCTCATTTGTTTAATCTATAAACTTAAAAATCAAAATTTACATTTTTACAACTTAAATATTGCTTTATTAGTGCATCTTCTGGTCTTTAAACTGTGCAAATTGCCTCCTTGCTTCAGCTCCATATTTAACACAGACATGATGTTGGTGATCTTCTTGATTATAACATAAACATGCCTTTTTGCAAGATCTACATACCTATACATTACAAAATAAATAAGGTCCTATATTGTGAAATTGAATTATTTGCAGATTTCAGCTTGACATCAAAGTGACACTGTGTGCAGAGTTTCCAATTGAGGCCTATTCACGTGTCCTGGAAGTTTTAAATGTCCCAGACAAACGGGAGATATACCTATCACATATTATATGTTTATGGTCAAAGCCATCAGACTACGTTTACAGAACATCAAATTCTAACATCGTGAAACACACTTCAAACTCAGCATAAACAAAATAAAACTCACCAAAACCTTCTCGTTTTTTCTTTCACTGTTCCAACAATCATCTCCAACTCTGGTTTGGTTGCACATAGAAATGGCTGGAAATAATAATCAAATCAGGCGAGGGCAGACATCGGTAAGTAATTATAGAAAGTCCGGTTTTGTGACTGTTTCTGTCCGTCACACCGTGCATATTAATTTACACAATTGAACTGCCTAGATTTTTAAAATTTCCGATATTTGCATTTAGAATATTCGTTGACGGTGCTAGTAAGAAAAGTATTACCTACAATGTTGAACTGAATTTCCTTTACAAATACTTTGCCATAAAGAAATACCAGACAGACCCCTTGCACACCAAAAATTCTCACATTACAAGGCCTTGGATCTGTCATTGTAGAAAACATTACTTTTCTCAGTGGAACAGGATGGTATCTTGGCTGTCCATCTCTTATTGGATTTTATGTACATTTTTAACATGCTTTTTCAGGTGGCCTGACTGTGTGAAGTTCTTGGGGCAGTATGGGCAGGAATGTGGTTTCTCCCCTGTGTGGGTATACTTGTGCCTTTTCAGGTTATTAAAGTCCAAAAATCCTTTCCCACAGTATGGACACCAGTGTCTCTTTTCCCCATTATGCCACCTTAAATGCACATTTAGTTCCACCCTCCTTGCAAATTTTTTTTCACAGAGGTTGCAATGGAATGGTTTCTCTCCCGTGTGGACTCGTATGTGTGCTTCCACGTCTCGTTTTGTGAAGAATCCCTTGTCGCACATCTGACAGACAAAAGGTTTAATCCTGCTGTGCACCATCTGGAGGTGTTTGGTGAGGCAAAATCGGTAGACAAAGCCCTTTCCACACTTCTGGCACATGTGGATGCGACCATTGCGGTGCACCCGCCCATGCCGTTTAAGTCCCTTGGCGTCTGCAAAGCGCTTCCCACAAAGTGTGCACGAGAAAGGTCGCCGACCTTTGTGGAGACTAACATGGCTTTCCAAGGCAACACTGCTGCTGAGGACACGACCACACTCCCCACACTGGTTCTTGAGCAGACGCCTACCAATGACTGATAAAGGCTGTAATGGTGATACAACAGGTGGTGCTTTGACGGGTATAGGGTGAAGAGGAACACTCGGAGGGTAAACTACTGTACGATCCTGGGACACTGTCTCTTTCTTTACAGGAAAGTGCACTGACATCTTTCCCCCTGCTGGAAGTGATTTACCGGTGGGCATTCTTGGAGGAGTCCACACAGCTTTAGCTGTACATTTTTTTACAGCCTTACAGCTAGCACTATTCTCTGCTAACTGGCTTGTTTTATCTCCATTCTGCAATTTTGATTGCTTGGCATTTTTCATTTTTGCTATTGTTTTGGTGTCTGCTGCTTTAGATAACTTCTTAGCATTCACCTCTCTTGGATTGCTTTCAGGACAAGTACCATCTTGAATTAATCTGGGTGATGCAGATTTCCCAGCCTTTCTTGGACTGGCACCATCTTTAGCCAATTTAGGCCACCTAACACTTTGGGAATATGTCTCACTCTTGGTGTTTTTAGTTCTAGCACCATCAGTAGTTGTACTACATTTCCTAGGACTGACTGAATTGGATTCTCTTTTATTCTGTTTAGTGCTGGAACCATCTTTAGTGAAGGTACACTTCCTGTGGTTGACAGAAGTTGATTCATTGGTGGATATTTTTGAGCTAGTACTGATTTTACTTAAACCAGATGTCCCAGCGCTGACAGAGGTATATTTAGTCTTTTTAGGACTAGTACCATCTCTACTTGAACTAGTCCTCTTAGACGTCACAGAGTTAGTTTTAATATTGTTAGGGCTATCACCATTTTTTGTATTTTTTGGGCTAGCACTATTCCTGGTTGAAACAGTTCTCCTAAGACGCACACAAGTTTTTTTCATCTTTTTAGAGGTCGCACTTTCTGTAGTTGAACTACACCTCCTAGGACTCACAGAAGCTGATTCATTTTTAGCCACAGCAGTCCTCGAACTGACAGATGATTCATTAACAGTCATCTGGGGTTTATCACCATTTATACATAGTCCAGATCTCCTAGGAAAAATGGGAGTAGGGTCATTGCTTGTCTTTTTCAGAGATGTAACATCTTCAAGTCCTCCCAGGTTTTTTGGGCTAAGGGGAAAAGGTTCACTGGTTATGTTTCTATCATTTGGATGGTCATTTTCTGATCTAGACTTTTTAGGGCTTACAGAGTGGGTCTCAGTTTCTGTGTGTGGTTCTGGATTTGTTTCACTTCTTCTAGCTTGCAAGTGCATTTTGATGTGACTTCGAAATTGGGCCATAAGGGATTTTTTCTGTAATCCTTTCTTGTCACTAGTGCTGGGCTCTGCACAAGAAGCTCTGGCATCTATGGAGTCACTCCAGGAGGCCTATAACAAAAAGGAAAGCAGATAAATAAATCTAGCAAAAAAATACATGCACAGAAATCACAATACCCTTTGTAGGAGTTAAATATGAAAAAACATTCATGTGCACATGATGAGCATTCAGTGCTACTTAGAAAAAGGAATTGTACCTATATAATCTACAAATTTGATTTTGAAATTCAAGAATTTCTCACTCAGGTTCAAAAAAACTTACAAAAAAACAAGATAACTTAAAATAGTGGTTAACCCCCTAGCTGCTGGGGTGTGCATTCCTATTACAAAGGTACAAAGGTGAAAAATAATACTGTCACAACCCTGGTTGATTATCCTTCCTTTAGGTGCCCACTACAGGTTCACTGAATATGTAGTAACCAGTGTAAATATGTTTATCCCCACAACAATCATATTGCTTAACAGACTGAGGAGTATTGTATTACCTTTTGTGTGTCTTGCTCAACAGGTGACACTGCCAGCTGTGCCAGGAACTGGGTTTTCAACATCTGTAAATGAGGATCTGAGGTGTCCTTGGATGTGGAGGTTAGATGTATGAGGGCAGATGATTGTTTCTCTTCTATAGATGGGCCATTAGGTAATACACCATCTTGTGCTGCAATGTCAATTTCCTCGTCCAAATTAGAAGTATGTTCAGCAGCTGTACCAGATACAGCTGAAAGCTCAGTCGTGTTGATGGCCACTGCAGATTTCTCAGAGACTGGCTGTGACACCTTGGATGGTGTAGATGGCTGAAAATGCCCATTGTTAGGTGACTTTTCCAGAGGGATGCAGTTTTCAGCGGTCAATGATGCCTTCTCTTGGATATCATCTGGCTCTTCTGACATCTGAGAGGTATTTGCGGAAACAGCAACAGAACCTTCTTTTAAATTGGAACAAATGTCGGTGGATAGCACAAGTGTCTCTGGTGGTTGTGTTGGTATGACAACACATGTTTTTTTCAAAATGGACTTAGAGTCAGAAGATCCATTTGGAGGTAGTCTTGAGACAAAGACTGATTCTTTGGTTGATATTGGAAATGGGAGTCTGGTCAATCTAACCACGGCAGACAGTTGCTGCTCAAGAGTCGGTGGTACTGCTGGAGACTTGGACGGTGGCACTAGCCCAACTGACATATTTAAACTGGAACAGGTTTCTGTATGGGCATTTATTGTTTCAGAAACAGAGGCAGTTTGTTTGGGAGATTCCAAGTCGTCAGGTGCATTATCCACATTTTGAGACGATTTTATTAGCACTTTACCTGAAGCTGTTTGTGTACCCACAGAAACACTTAACTCCTGTGATGAAGACATGAACTGTGGCGGTGACACCATGACAGGAGAAGATGATTTGTTGGACTCTTGTTGTGCTGTCAGAACAATGGTCTGTAACTGATGTTTCCTTGATGCAACAGCTGACACCTCCCTTGGCATTGTATTTGTTTTTTTGGGGGGTAGAGGACTCCCTGAGTGCAGGTCTATAGAGGTGGTGGTTGATGGTCTGACAACAGGAAGTGATTTGCTCGATGTAACATGCAATGCTTTCTGAGAAACCGGGAAAGAGGAAGGTGCTCTGAGAGGTAAGCCTGCAGCTGTAGAGCCTGGAAGCACACTATTATTTTGTGCAGCATCTACTACTGACACAACAGCAGGAAGCTGGTTTGTAGACTGTGCTGTAAGTTTATGAGGCAATAATGAGGATATTGATCTTGGCACAACAATTATTTTATGAGGTACCGTGTTACTCCCTCTACTGGGTGCGACCAATGTTATCAGAGGATAGGGACGGTGCCGATGAAATGACTGCACACTTCTTTGAATTGCAGCAGCTGGTGGGGGCACTGAAGATGTAGTTGTTTTGGATAAAAAGACCGTTTGCTGCTGTTTTTGTATGACAACTTTCATGTCAGCCTCAGCTTCATTGGTTGGTGTGGTACCTGTAGTCTGAAGAGGGGCGCTGAGTTCCTCTATTGTCGACTGTGTTGTTGTGGATAGCTCTGTGGTGGGTAGAGTACCTACAGCTTCATGAGTTTCAACAGGAAGCGGTGGCTCAGCTGGGTCCACGTCCACAGTTTGTAGGGCACCCATGTGGGGAACACACTGGGCCTGAGGAGGTGTTGCCATTATTTGTAGAGAGGAGAATGTATTTCCTACCATTGACTGATTCATGGCTTCAACTAACAGCATTGCATCCTGAAGAGTTACAGAAGTGTTGCCGTCTTTGGACTGAACTGATAATGGTTGTAGTGACTCAGCAGGTGTTTCAATTGCAGAGGAAATTTCGGTGGATGGAGTTTGAATAGTCCCTTCTTCCATTACCATTGAAAGTTTTTGAGATTTGCATGTTTTTTCCATTTCAGGTGGACATCCTCTACTTAAAGATGCTACTGAAACTACCAGAGAACCAACCTCAGTGTTCTCCACACCTTCTAAAGCAATGTTTGGATCTTTAGGCTGAACTGGACACGTTTGTGGAGACTCAGATGAAGTGATATGAACTATGTCAGCTGTAGATGAGACCTCAACCTCTTCCACTCTTATTGCAGGGGATTTTTTCACTTCTTGCTCTGCTGGAATATCAGAAGATGATGACTGAAGTATTTCTTTCACTGGTTTCAGATGTTTTGCTTTCTTTGGTTGCTGTCCTCTTCTACATTGTACTGACAAGTCAGGCTGGTAACTACCAACTTCTGCAGCTTCATTTTTTAACTCATCACATGCTTGTCCGTTGTTGAGTGATTTTGTTTGTGAAAACTGTTCCTGTGTAGATTGTGCATCTGCATTTTGTTGCTGCATAATGTCAGTTTGTTCATTTACTAACATTTCACTCTCTCTTTGACATTGTCGGGGGACCACTAATGGCTGCTCTTTTTCAGGGGGTTCATGAGGCTGAGCAACCACCAATTGGTGTTTTTCAGATGTCTTGAATTCTCCCTGTGAACCACTTTCTGATATCTTCTGATTGACTTCAGACTCTTCTTCGAGGTCATCTTTTATTGCAGAGAATGAGATGACCACTGGATGCTCTAGTTCCGATGATTGGTTCTGGGCTCCTTGTGAACCACAACATGTTCCCAAAGAGGGCAGTTCCAGGGCCACTTGAGTCTCTTCACGTCTTTGAGACAAGGGTATTTCTCTAGTTGAACATACCCTGTTAATGAAAGGCCCTTGATTTTCAGTTACACAGGCAGAGGCCCATGGTGAATCTAGGCACAGAAGGGATAGAGATGCCAAGAGGAAACATAAGTAATAAAAAGGTGAAAATTTGAGATTTACACCTTACCAAACTGTGTAGGCTATACTAAATGTTAAAAATGATCGCTCATTAGTTGAAAATTTCAGAAAAACTAACTTTTAATTCCTCACCTGCTTTATCACTCAAGACTTGCCTGCAGACCGTAGTGGACTCAACCTCCTCTTGCTTCAAAACAGATTGTAGAGAAGAATCATAAGAGTCATACAGGGAAAAATAAATGTGTTTGTGGCAAAGACCAGAAGCCATATGTATAAAGGACACACACCCACCTCCTGTTTGACAAGTATAAATGCCATTTCAGCATTTCCCCCTCCATAGGTATAGTTGTGCTCCTGCAAAGCGTACTCCATCTCCTCATGGCTGCATTGTTGCTTTTGGCTTTGCAATGATGAGTGTCTCAATGGTTGATCCTGCTCGACCAGCATTGTGCAGAAAGAAACAAGGTCTGTAAACACAAACACAAAATAACAGGACAACTGGTGATTTCTAAAAATTAAGGTGTTGAATCTGATAAAACTAAAAAAGGTTTCATTCTAACTAATTAACTGACTAACTAATTCTAACATGTGAATTTCCCCCATTGTGGGATAAATAAAGTCTATCTTATCTTATCTTATGAATGCCCAAATGATGTTTGGTCTGACTCCTGGTAAAAACATTACCAAAAAAAAAAAAAAAAAAGTGGGAGTCGTAGGACTCAGCTGGCAAAGACCAGGAGCCATATGTATAAAGGATGCATACGTGCAACAAGTGCATTGAGTAGTATCAAAACTTAAGTTAATCTGGATGTCATCTGCACACAAATAGAAAATGAGATTGTCTTTAACCTTTTGATTCTTTAGCTGTTTTTGCTCTCTTTTCCCTGCATCATTTGGCATGTTTGTGGAACTATACATGTTTTACAACTGTTTGGATTTTGTGGTTCCAAGCCAAAAAGGTTTCCAACACACATCCTGTTAACTGTCTCAGTTCCCCCCCCCCGCAATTATGCAATAAAGTGCTCACTATCACCCATCAGAAAGCAGTCTGTAAAATGTTTCATGCTCCTATCATAAAGACATTTTTCAATTTAAATTATTATTTTCATTATCACACATTTCAGTTCTATTTATAAGACTGTTATTTCACTCCATGTGAATCCCAAAATCGACCCGACAGTGAATGTAAGACGTACAATTAATTCAAGAAGTCAACGTAATACTATATTTTCTTCGTGATCTTGCGAATAAATACTACTTGTCATCGGTTTAGTACACTTTGTTGTTGATGTTGATCTCATGGTATGGTTTCCCTACTATTAAGGTCCACGCGCTTGAGAGGAGACTAAGCTAGGCTAAGCTAGTGCTAGCACAATATGGTTTCCCTCCTGTTTTGGATCCCACGCTTTAGAAGAGACAAAGCTCGTCATAGCTAACGTGACTGCTACATCGGCAGACAGGAGCTTCTGTACATGTCGCATACAACACGACTCCACGCATAATTTCGGTTCAAACTACACATAATCAGACATTTATATATGTAAAGACTACAGAGCTGCTGGGGGTAACTAGGCATCAGAACTCACCACACTGAACAGCTGTGTCACGTTTCTCAGAGCGGTCGCTTCGCCCAGGAAGAGGCTCACTCTCTCTGGTGTAAAAAGTCGGTTGGCTACTCGCATTCTCAAATCGACTGCATCTTGTTTTGAGGTCTTCGTTCTCCTTCTTGATTCTGGATATTTCTGCTTTCAGCTCATCAACCATAGTTTCGAAAAGTTTCGTGGTCTCCGCGATAGCACTCTTGAGCATGCTATCCATGACAGAGGCGTACTTCGTCTGAAAATCATCCGCTGACATGTTGGTATGGTTAACCGTTCATCCGAGTTTCAATACGAATCCACTTTTGACACTATATTTACTGTAGCTTTACTAAAAACGAAGTATTTCGTGCTGAGCTACTTGCCCAACATGGCTTCTTGTCAGACAGACGCGATATCCGCTTTATGTGACGCACGTCACCTGAGAAGGGAATTGAGCACACTATCCAGTGAGCCACTTAAATCCCAAAGTGTGTTATTTGTTTACATACAAGTAGTAAAGAAACAATAACCTTGTGTTTGTGTGCGTAATTCAACGCCATTAACTACGTTCTGTCCAAAAAGCGTAAGTCATCCGTAGACGTTAAACAGCTGAACGATTAAGATTGTCCCAACTCACGACCTGTACTTTAAACCTCGGAAATGCGGTTGTTTACGGAATCAAGAGGAAATGCGACGATCCACGGAAAACAATTTGTATCGTTACACTAAAGCTAAGCAGTCGAATTAGTTACTGTTACTACCAAACCCATCTCGCACCAAATGCAAGATATATGCATGTTTGACACGGCAATTTTATGTTTGCTGTAATAGCTTAGGACACAGTGGTCGGAATCTGTAACGTTAACTCTGAATCAAAACTAGTACTGCAAGCTAGTAAGCTAACGCTGACATTACCTGCGACCTATTGTTTGTTTAACATCGGATTTAGTGTGATGGAGGAAACCAAACGGTTAACGTGAACCAACTATTATACGTCTACGACCTGTTTAGCGCTGCCTACACTGTAAACCGAGTTGAAGAAACTGGCATATCCAGTTTAGACAAACCGACATTAGCTGTAGCCGATAAATGCCACTCTACTGCAAGTGCCAGTCGAAAGCTGCTTTCTCTTCGGTTTACTGAAAATAAAAAGCAACTCGCCAGAGTTACCACACGCTGTCGGTATAATGGCCGAAGCTATAGTAACGTTTCAGTCCCAACTTTCTGGTGTCATGGAAACGGTCTTCAAAGCTGCCATGTATGAGATCACTCGGCTGGTGGAGGACAGTTTTTTGGAAGAGGTAACACGGTGCAGGGAGCAGGTCGAGTCCCTGAAGAGGCGACTGAAGTGGTCAGAGAGTCGACGTAAAGACAGAGAGGCAGACCGGAGGGGGAGATGTATTGACTGCGGAAGAGCTGGAGTGTCCAGTGAGGAGGAACCCAGAACCATAGGTCAGTCTGGAGATACTCATCTACCACCTCGAGTTCAGAAAAGTTGGGACGACGTGTACAACTTAAAACTTGCTAATCCTTTCTCACATATACTCAATGGAAAACTGTACAGAGACAATATATTTAGCGTTTGATCTCATCAGCTTCATTGATTTTTGTAAATATAATTTGAATTTGATGCAGCAAGATATCGCAATTGGGGACAGGGGCAACTAAAGCCAGGGAAAGTTGTGGAATGCTCCAAAAACACCTGTTTGGAACATTCCACAGGTAAACAGGTTGATTGGTAACAGGTGATAGTATCATGATTGGGTATGAAAGGGGCATCTTGGAAAGGCTCATTCACAGGCAAGGATGGAGAGAGGTTCACCACTTTGTGAACACATGATTGTAGAAAGGATGCTAAAACATGGACTCAGGAACGCTTTGGAAAACTGTTGTCAGTAAACACAGTTTGTCTGCAAATGATTACATTCTGTTTTTATTTATGTTTTACACAGCTTCCAAAACTTTGAATTCAGGGTTGCATATTTGACCATTATGAATTCCCAATATTAATTTTGCTTCATAGGTGACTAATTGCGTGCCTGCTCTGTTATGAATGATCACACTCGCAGATGTTTCATCTGTTGTTTCCCATATTTCCCCAGAAGTTATAGCGACAGGTGACCAAATGAAATGCACCTTTGCCTTGAATAAAATTATTTATTTCTCTGCATCTGAACACTGTTGGAAACATTTGGGCTTACGTAAGTACACAACTTAACAAAATATATCATATAGGTCTTTCATTTTAATGCGGAAATGTTATATTTTGTAACTTTAAATCTGTTCCAATCAATATTTTAATATTAACAAAGAGTCAAATTTTGATTTGATTTTATATTGATATTCTGTATAATATGAAGGCATGGCTCATAGTGACAATCACACAGATAATTGCCACTGCTCTGCAGAGCATTTCACATCTCTCACTGTCACAGCAGGCATGCAGGCAGGCAAACTGACTGACAGAATAAGTTGGTAATGAGCTGGTAAACATTGAGGAGTAGCTAGCAACTAAAGAGATACTTTATCGATATTAACCTAAGGAGATTGTTGCAACCTAAGCAGAACTAAAACAAGAGTGAATATTGAACTTACATTTATCATGTGACTCCAAATGAATGCTAATGCTGCTCCATGTCTGCTGGATGTGGAAATAGGCAAACGCTGCGTAGGCAAGTGTTTTCTTTTCAGCTTGTTTCTGCTGCCCCCAAGTGGCCAAATTCAGATGTGCTGCTTTAAACATGAATTTTTTTTGACCACTTGAGGGCAGAGGCAGCTGTAGACCCAACACTGACATGTTTCTGGCAGCTTTGTGACCGTAAGTTAAATCGTTGCTCTCCTTTTATCCTTTTAGCTGTTTTTGGTCTCTGCCAGCTAATGCGTACAGGGAGTTTTTGGAACTTCATACTGATTACAACTGCCTTGCTGCAGCTGAAAATTACGCTCTGAGTGGTGGTGAACCAAAACAGTAAAGCTGCCGGCCAGAAAACCAAAACAATGAGCTGAAAGTCAGCATAAAGGTTTGAAGAGCAGTGGGGAGCTGCAGATAATTCTCTGTGGGCTGATTACCAAGAACGACACCTTTCACGCTACACATTTGATCCATAAGAATGTTAATTATGGCTGTTTTAAGTATCTCGAAGTGATGAAGTGATCTATCGGAGTCTGACCCATCTGAGCAACTCTAAAATTTTCAAATGCAAATGGAAATAACCATGCTCTCAAAACCCCCAAAACATTTTCCCTGTCTTCTGTTACAGACAAAAGTCCAAAACAGGAGAGTGTGCTGCAAGAAGAGATAAATAGCTCCCAGGGTACTGATGGAGAGACACTTCGTCATGAAGCAGAAGACGCCCACAGTGCCATGAGGGCACCACAGGTAAAGGACAGTCTATTACGCTGTTTGAGCTTCAATACATTAGGCTTAAATGTTTGAAATGTGTTTGTCAGCACAGTCAATGGCAATTTCATTGTTGTACACAAATACGAGGAGTCAAGTAAGCTCTGTAATATTTTTCAGTATTTTCTTTTTCGTGTAACTTTCACATGCTTTAGCATCAAGTCAGACCTGCCTGTTGATGTAATCCCACACTTATGGTCTGTCTTGAGGTGAGTAGAGTTAAACGTCCTGTATTTATGGGGTCTTTTGGCTTGTCTGCCAGTCTCCAGGTATACCGGGTGAAAAGCTGGATGGACTGCTCAAGGAGGAAGCCCTTCAGGTCACTCCAGAAACTAATGAGTCCCAGGAGAGATGGGTAGTCAGCATGGAGGGTAAGTCTCTTCATACATGCTGATAGATCCAGGAAAATTGTGTCATTGTAGTCCCTGTCACAATATATCCATAACTGTTTGAAAGCCTTTTCCTCCTCTCATTGATCATAAACAGGGGCATCAGGTCTGCCGGGGCCCAGTAAACGTGACCAGAAGATCCCAAAGTGCCACATGAACTGGGAAGTTGGCTTTGACCAGACACCAGAATCAGGCCAAGATGGACACTCTGGTGATCCATCTGCACCACTTTTCCAGAGTAGGTATGGTATGGAAGACTTGGGTGGCTTTGACAAGACTGCCTACGGCAATATGATGGACATGGGCAATTTGGATGGGTTACAAGGATCACCATCCCACCTGGGTGAGGATCTGAGTTACATGGGACACTATGAGGAGGATGTGGAAGCACCAGAAGGAGCTGAGCATCAAGCTTACCAAGCAGGTGCTCCACGAACTAGAAGGGGTGGGGCCAATTCACCTGCAGGCTCACCCTCAAAGACTAACATTGATGTAAGCGGGGAGTTCAGCTGTTTATTGATCAATGAAGAAGGGTATCTACAGGACCCGAGTATGTTGTACCCTGTGTCTGGTGAATCAGGCAGCAGGTTGAGCCTGCGGGGTCAGGGCATTCGCATTGACCCATCTTTAGACAGTACAGCAGATATGTATGGGCCATCAGATGCATACAGTGACACCTTAAACCTGGGCGAGAGGTTGCAGCAACAGGCAGGAGGGAGAGGAGGGAGGAGACACACCTGTAATCAGTGCCCCATGTCCTTCTCTGATTCAGCCTCACTAAAGGCCCATAAGCAGACACATAAAGGCACTGGACAGGTGCCACCATACTCCTGCACCCAGTGCGGAAAGACTTTTGCTCAAGCCTGTAACCTCAAAGTCCACCAGAGGATTCACTCAGGGCAGGGGCTCCACCTCTGCAGCCATTGCGGTAAAGGTTTCCCTTCTTTCTCTGACCTAAAGGCACACAAGTGCGGTCAAACGGGTGACAAACCTTACTGCTGCACTGTATGTGGGAACAAGTTCAGCCGTCTCTGGAATCTGAAGTTGCACCGGAGAATTCACACACAGGAAAAACCTCACCAGTGCACCATGTGTGATAAGAGCTTCACACGGGCGGACATATTAAAGGTTCACCAGCGCACCCACACAGGGGAGCGACCATACTGCTGCACTGTCTGTGGCCTCAGCTTCAAACGCCTGGATCATCTGAAATCACATCAACGCAAGCACATGACAGATCTATAAAACCAGGGTTTCGGGACAGAGCGTCAGAGAATTTAAGGTTGTTTGTTATATTAGATTTAAAAAAAGAATGATTTTATTTATGAGCCATTTATCAGCCAAAGTTATGTTTCTTATAACTTTTCAATTCCAGTTTCTTCAGTGTTTATTCAAAAACTTTTT
Organism: Chaetodon trifasciatus; assembly: GCA_037975065.1. Taxonomy (NCBI): domain Eukaryota; kingdom Metazoa; phylum Chordata; class Actinopteri; order Chaetodontiformes; family Chaetodontidae; genus Chaetodon; species Chaetodon trifasciatus. The sequence continues at coordinate 3,426,701 of JBBMOE010000037.1, forward strand.
ATTGGTGTGAAAAACATACATATGAAAGACATATGTCTTATCTGTACCCATCTACTGCTGCATATTTTATTCCTGAAACCATGACTCACTTTAGGTCAAATTGAAAAATGCTGAGTAATGCTATTGATTCAAAACGAAACTTAAAAATGGTATCTGTAAATGTTTTCTGTAAATGAAAGAGTTGACACCAAAGCCCCGAGTTTTAATTTCATTTTCATCACAAGTTATTCTAACATTTACATTTTTTTTAATTACTGAACTCACTTGAAAATACTTTATTTTTGACCTTGGAACACCTTTATTAGAAAATTACGTTTCGTCATCAGACCTCATGACGTAATTATCATTACTATTTTTTATTCAAGGTATAAGAACCCAACCCTTATTTTCCAATAAACTGTTACAGTACTTATAGTACACAGTGCTGATGTGTATTTTCACAGGATTCATTTCATGATGAGTGTCCATTCTCAAATTAAAGTCTAGAATTAAATTCATCTGTTAAGTGAATTCCATGTGGCAAAAGGAAAAACAAAAGTCATTTTAAAATGCATTTTTTAAGGAAACCCCCAGAATACATCCAGCAACCACTGGCACAATTATATTTGAACTCAGCCTTAATTCTTTCTTTGAGTCTTCAGAATTTTGAGATGTTTGCTAAAAGGAAAAGCATAGAGGAGCCTATGCTTAAGATGAGAGGGACAAGATTTATTTTGCAAAGTGAGAAGAGGCAGAGAGGCTGGCCTAGTGTCGATCCATGTTGTTTCAGATGAGGAGCGTCATACCACATCAGGGTGGTATGATCAAGAGTTTGGTGAGCATCGAGAGGAATCTTTCTGTGTTTCTTTGAAAAGTGAGTACTCGAGTTGATCAGAAACCCTTCTTTTACTAGGAGAAGGATAGACAGTAGAGAGGAGAGTGTAGTTTAGATCGAAGTCAGAGGCATCTTATCCAATTGGCTTCAGAACAAAGAAAGGACACCTGTCAAACCCATTTCACTGAAAGAGGAAGATGGTAAAAAAAAAGGAACAGGAACATTTCTGTCGTCAGAAACATTGGAATTCACTGTGGTAAAACTCATGAACCAATAAACGTAAAAGTAATAAAGGATGTTTCAAAACATCCTTCAAAGTAACTTAACGTGATGTGTGTTGCCTCACAGCAAAGGGCAGCAAAGGACTGGTTTGAACCTCTATAGGACCAGCCGGGGTCTATTTCTGTGGTATAAAACTTCCTTTTCCAGACACAAGTCTGACTCATCTTCACTTTTCTTTTTACTGGTGGCCATTGTGGCCTTACAAACTACTAAATGTAATAATTGGTAAGGTAAAAGTATTTGATAAAACTCCCCCAGGAGGATAAGAATGTACAAAGTTAACATATCCATCATATTGGGAACCTGATGTCAAACTCTAGGGGTCCTCCAAAGTGGATCTATCACATATATTTACTATCAAAAACATTGTCGGAAATTAACCTTTGATCTCCACATCAATCAGACATGCTCTAATTATTTGGGTGGTGTTAATTAATTGAGTATTAATTAAGTGCTTGCCCCGGCCTCTGACTTTCACTTTACGAAAACGCGTTTTGTTATTCAGTTTTCAGGTTGGGCCACCGTACTCCGCTGTGAATGACGTCACGAGTAATAACAAGGACCACAAGCAATTGTTTGACGGCTAGCACGGTGAAAGGGTTAGTGCACGTGACTGTGCTTGGCCGAAGAGTCGCTGTTCGTGGTATCCATAAACGCAAATGTTCCAGACCAACACGTTTGGGTTGACCGTGGTTTACGTAGTTCATCACTGTGAATGGGTCGTTAACGCCGCTTACGTTAGTTAGCATACGACTGCGACCATTAAGCTAAGGAGGCACGTTAGCTGGCTAGCTGTCATGAAAGCAATTCGTGTCAGTAAACAGCTCGTTGGGTATCGTAATTCCAACCTTTTAACATCTCTATTTCAGTGAATATGTTTATTTGTCATCGCCCAAAAAACTCTCATCAACAAGTGGATGCATAGCTTTGAGTAGAGACTGCTTTACGATAATGGTGTACAACCTAAACAACTTGTGGTAGCTTTTTTTAAGGAAAAAACACAGCGGAGTCCTTCTTCCTCACTTCTGTTTTTCTCACGAACACACGGAATTCCGTCGTGTAGCAGCTGTCAGACGCGGGACCCTGACAGTGCATCATGTCGGACCTGGACACCCTCATTGTCACTTTCCAGACTCAGCTGTCGGATGTGATGGAGGCGGTGGTGAAGACAGCCATGTACGAGGTCACCAGGCTGGTGGAGGACGGCTTCCTAGAGGAGGTGAAACGCAGGAACCAGGAAGTGGAGTCCCTTAGGATTCAGCTGCAATGGGCTGAGAGGAAATTGAGTGACCAGGAGGCGAAAGACGGAGGGAAAACTGGGAAGGATGATGTGGAAATGTCCAGTGACGCCGCAGAGCAAAGGGCCAAAGAACAGCAAGATGGTGAGACCAAGCAGATTCAGTAAGTATTTAGCTATAAAACACTGCATTCTCTTATACGACTCCAATACTCCTCTTTTTTTCAGACATTTTGAGGGACTGTGGTGTGAAGAAAGAGGGCGACTCTGTGGAAAGGTGGACAAGAATCCAACAGGAAGTCATATCAGAGGCAGCAGATCATCCTACAACTGCCTCCGGCCCTGAATCACTGGTGGGTCACAAGACTCTCTCCAAGTAGAATAACTGTCAGCGATGCTAGATAAATGTTGTTCTCAGAGGCCTTATGCATATCTGTTCAGACAGGAGACTTCAGCAGAGAGCATCCCACTAACCAATCACAATGAAACCATATTCTCAGAATTCTCTGATGTGTTGTCTGTGCCATTTAGTCCATAGAAGAAGAGGAAGAAGATGTGTTGCCGGCAGCGGATGTAAAGGAAGAAGAGGCGAGTAAGCACTCTTGTTCTGTGCACTTGGGAGGGTGGCGCGGTGCCCTTGATGGTGAGTGTTGGCCTGCGTCACTGATGTCCGCTGTTTTTGTTGCTTATTAAGTTTGAGTATGTAATATGGGTGTAACAGGTACAAAAGTTCACAGTTCCTCGGTTTTGGGATCACGGTATGTTTTCAGTACATCAGGGAAAACGATAAAAGTGGAAAGTACCATTTTGTCACTTATTTTGAGAAATATAAACATTTAACAGTGGCTCGTTGGCTGTAAGTCTTGCTGTAACAGTACAAATGTGTGCAGCGACAGGACACGAGCTTCAGTAACGTGGCCCAGCCGACCAGCATGCTACAGCTGCAACAACCAGTGCACTGCCAAAGTTTGCTGGTAAAACTCGCACTCTATCAGTGTAATATCAATCAATCTGTGTTCCATGTGTGTGAGCTGTAGATATAAATATGTAGACTATTTTCATAGTAATTGTTTGGGTCACAGGACATACTGAACAAGGAAGCCGCATACTGAATCAAGCCTCCTGCGCTGAATGGTTGGGGATGAAGACACGTACTGTTACACCCCTGTTATCTGTTAATATACATTTTTTTTTTATACTGTTTTCACTTATTATACTCTTACGGTAAAGTGTTGTTATTCCTCGTACTTAACAAGTAAACATAAGTATCACACTTGGCATAAAATTTTGCTATTAAAAAAGAGCTCATTTGGCTGTTTTCTCAATGAGGCAATGTGTGCAAAAGAAAAATGATCTTCAGTTCTTTAAGTTATACCACCAAGTATAACTTCCCTCGTCTCATCGTGTAACATTTTCTGTTTTTCCTCTGTAGTGCAGAGACCTTGGAATTCATTTGCCACTGTGGCTTGTAGACACAGAGGTTGACATCCTCTCATGCAGGCAGTTTCTCAAATTTATATTACATCAGTGAAATCTTCTCCTTTCAAGGAGCATTTCTTTGTAAATACATGACCTCTGTACCTCTCAACTGCTGGAATAAATAGAATTAGTTTATCAGTTCTCTTACAACGGCAGATTTTTGTACTTGTGGAGAGAATATTATGTTTTCAGACCAAAATGCTGAGTTTACAGCATTAGCTGTGGCAGTAACCAACTTGCTTTTTTGTGAAGTATCTACCAGTTGAAAAAGTCATGAATATAACTCCTGTTTCCATTCATTTTCCAGGTGAAGCGGGAACCGATTCCCACAACACTACTGAAATGACTGAGGCACAACCAAAACAGACTCCAGAGAACAATGAGGACTTATTGAGGAATGTCATAAAGCAAGACCCACAGATCTCTACTGCATATGTCTTTCACAAAGAACAGGAGGAAGCACACATGGCTGCAGATCCATCTCTCCAGGTGGACAGTGGATGGGCAGGCCTGACTGTCACAGCAGCTGGATTGCTGCAGAATCACAGACTTGTAGCTGAAAAGGATTGTGATCCAGCTAAAACTCGAGGTTCTCTGCAGCAAACGGAACACGAGCTGGCCAACTCTGTCACAGCAGAGGTCAATGTTCTGGCTGTCTCAGGCAGAGATCAGATTGCATCCTCAGCGTCTCCTTTGGCAAGACTTCAAGACGGTGATGCGCTGGGTGTGACTATCAAGCAGGAGGTTATTGTCGATTCTGATGGGTGTGTGGAAAGCAAGCATAAGGAAAAGAGGCTGACAAAGTCTGGGATGGCATCTTTCTCATGTTCAGTAAAACAGCACAGGGTCAGTTCAGAACTGCTCAAGCAGAACCACATTTCCCATAAAGCCGCTGTGCAGGAGGTTATGAAGCTGCATTCCAAAGTGGGTACAGGTCTCAGGTTGCAAGCTGCTATACAGCACCTGCACCGGCCGATGAAAAGGCCCCCCCACGTGCTCTTGAACAGCACCGGCGCAGCTCTGTCCACAGCTCACTCTCAGGCTGTGAACTTAAATCCCCTCAACAGAATTCCCTCCACATCTAAAGCCGCTCCTCCTCCTCCACTCTCAGTGCAGCGGCTTCACCTGGGTGACAAACAGGCCGCAGCGCATAACCGAACCGGCGCCCCATGGGTTAGCATCAAAACCCAGCTTCAGTCTACAAACTCCCATCACACCAACCCCTTACCCCATCCAGACTCTCACCTTCACTCTGGCCCCAGGCACCTGCGCTGTGGCCAGTGTGGGAAGTGTTTTCCCCACCCCAGTAACCTGAAGGCCCACCTTCAGACTCACACTGGTGAGCGGCCTTTCTGCTGCTCCCTCTGTGGCCGCAGCTTCACCAAGCTGAGCAACCTGAAGGCCCACAGACGGGTCCACACCGGAGAGAGGCCGTACTGCTGCTTGGCTTGTGGCAAGCGCTTCACCCAGAAATGCAACCTGAAACGCCACCAGAGGATTCATCTGGATGTATGATGATGGACAGCCAGTGAGGAAAAAGACACGTTTGGTGTGTTTGTTTCGTTTAGATGAAGATGCTCCAGTGTTTCCTTCGCAGTGTAACACAGCTGCTGTGATGCACTGCAAAAATGCTTCTTGTTTAGGCGTCTCTTGAAGTGATTGTCCCAAGTTCTTCTGTGCATTTGAGAAAGGTTAATCTAGTAACTTTCAAAGGTGTTGTAGTGTTGTTAAAGGACAGGAGGCAGTGTGTTGTGAAATGTAGCATGCACAGAGAAAGGTCAGTTGTCACTTTTGATCAATAAATAACTATTTATTCTGTGAATACTCAAATTCCTCTGTCATATGAATTGCACCGTGCCTGTGAGCATCGAAGCACTTACTATATGTTTGACGGTGGATCAGGGCAGGCATTTATCAGCCTGCAGAAAGTCAAATTCTGGAAATTCTTAGACGGCGGCAGCACAGAAACAGATGCACACACAGCTTCAGTGAAAGCATTGGAGTTCAGGACGGTGCAGCCATAGCCTCTTATTTTCATTGACTTCATTTGGTGCAACTTTTTATGTTTTATTTATTTATTTATTGAATTCTGGTTTGGTTGTCTTTTTGTTTCCATTTCCATCAATTTCATATTATTTTATCCCATTCTATGTATTTATATATTAGATTGTTGTTCATTTGACATTTTAATTGCTGCTATTTTTTCTTAAGGATAAAAAAAATAATCATTTGCAGATGTTGAGAAAATCCAGCTCACTGATTGGTTATTTCTTTCTTTATTTTTGTTTTTGTTTGTTTTACAAGCTATGCAGATAAAACAAGGAAAAAAACATGCCTGTGACTGCCACTGATTGGCTCGTCCTGCTCTGAGCATTCATGTGATGAATCACATGTTTAAGACTGTTCAGGATGACTCTCACACTTCATTGTGAGTAATTGTAGTTTGATAAATGTCTTATTCTCCACATTCAGTGAAGAACTTCTTTACAAATTCCCCCTAAACTGACTTAAGAGCACTACTCAAGAGTAATTGTCTTTGATAAATACCACCCCAGGTCACGTGACTCTACAAGGTCATATTACGTCATTTCAAGGGGTTTTAAAATGTTTCTCCTCCAGCTGATGTTTTCTTTCTTTCTGCTCAGATTGCTGTACTAAAATCCTGAAAACTGCACCCTCTGAAGAACTGACAGTACTTAGATGATGACTGATGACTAAATTTACACACTTGACTGTTAAAAGTAAATGATCATTAAAAAGCTCCTCCAAAAATACCTGTCAAGTTTTACAGCAGTTTTATTGTAGTGTTTTAATTGGCCACTTGGTGGCAGTGTTTCACCTCACTGTTCAAATATCAGGACCTCAGCAGAGATATTAGTCGTCTTGTCTGGCTGCTGTGGAATAGAGGAGTACTCTTTAAGAAAATCACTCCATTAGAGCTACACGTCATAATTACAAGTGTCTATGGACACTGTTTTAGCCCATGCCTGTGTGTGCGTGTGTGCGTGTGTTACATATGTTTCTCATGTTCAGGATTACTCTTGATGTGTTCTATCTGAAGTTAGAGTCAGAGCAGCACTGGGCAGGTGGTACAACTGATAACATTTTAATCTTATTTACAAGGTGAGGTAAAAGCTAGCTGAGGCTAAACTCTGTCTTGTTCTGTGTGTGTGTGTGTGTGTGTGTGTGTGTGTGTGTGTGTGTGTGTATGTGTGTGAGAGAGAGTGGAAATGTGGATTAAAGCGGTGCTTCTGTTCTAGATGGTATCTTCTTTTTGATGTCTGAACCCAATAACAAGAGAAGTTATCTGTGAAGGGCAATTGAAATACCTACTTAGCTGAATCTGCAGTGAGCATAATAGATAGCGTGGCTGTGTGAGGGGACTGTGAAACCAGCCTGTTGGTTCTCAGTTGAATGTGTGGGAGTGCACAGCATATATAAACATATTCCTGTCTGTTAGTCAACATACACCATGTTTGCTTCAAACCGATGAGCTAAAACATGAGTTACAGTCTCTATGAAGCTGGTGTAAATCCTTAGTGTTTCCTCTGATCGGGCCAATAGTATAAGAATTTCTTCTAAGATGTTTAATTTGTCTTTAAAAATAAGAAAAGCAAACTCCCATTTTCATCTCTTTGCATCAACCAAGGGACTGTAGGAAAACTTTCAGGGTGGGAACAGGTGCAAAATTTTATTCTTTTATTAAAAAAAGAAGAAATATATATATATACATATATATACATACATATATATATATATATTAACCATCACCATCAACTTTGTCACATTATAAAACAGACGTAGTTTTTAACAGTGTTTTGAAAAAATTTTGAAAGGCATCAATGAAACCACGTTGCCCGCAGGGGCGTCAGATCAGAAAACACGTCACTCTCAAGGGCGTGGACAAACAACGGATTTTGTCATTTAATTTGAAGGAAAATGCATAAACGAGGACCAGGCGACAGCTCATGCTGAAGGACCCCTCCATGTCGACTATGGAGTGGACATGGAGGGGTGCAGCATACACCTCCAAGGTGAACATGAAAACCATCTTTTTGAAATAAATATTTGATTCCTTTTTATTTTTATAAAAATCATAAATATGAAATACAACATTACATGAAAATATGGGGTAAGAAAATAAAATCTAAATNCACACACACACACACACACACACGCACACACACACACGGTGCCACAAATCAAAAACAGACTGACATTAGAGGTTCAGTCAGCCAATAGATTGCAGCTGAATCCCCAAACTGCCATTTTAAAATGTCATCAGTGCTCCATGAGCGCCATGCGAGAAATATACCAGCTCACGCTCCTGAACAATCATTACTTTTGAAGAGAGCAGGGACGGAGGTCATTAAAAGTTTATACCACTGAAACCAAACATGATAAATGTGGCCTTTAACAGTTTGGTGAGAGAAAAGCAGAGGAGAACTGAAGAGGAAAGAAAAGACAGGAGAGCGCAGGAGCCATCTTCAAAGAGAAGCACTCCCGTTCCGAACAGTTATTCATTAAAACCCTCTCTAATTGTTATTGTAAGGAATAAGTGTAGCTATGAAGCCGACGCTGCTTTCCATGTTTCTCCTAAGATAGCCTACTATGAACCAGGACTGTGTTCACACATTCAGAGAATAGCAGAGAGCTCCTCATTTAGCTTCTCTGCTGAACTTTTCATAGTGACACAGTCTGTTCAGAGGTGGAGCTGATGCTGCTGCTGTCTTTTAGGCGCTGTGACTGGTCCATCAGGAAGGTGTTCAGTGCCCGCTTCGAGATTGGTGATGGAGATTTGTGAGTTTGATGTGAAGATGCACATAGGTCAGATTTTATTATTTAGGATCTCTTAAAATAATACTCCACCAATTTAGAATTGGACTCTTATGTCCCTGTCAGACTGACCATGGACACTTTAAAAAATGATCAAATTTGGTGCAGCGCAAACAGAGCAGTGCAGCCGAAGACAATTTATTATATTATGTACAATACAGTTTCTAATCATAACCAGAGATTTCCTCATTGTTGCATGCATTCTTCTTGGTGCCTACATCACCCACAATGCAGCTTGAGCACTGACAGTTTGCTCGGAGGTGCTAGCGGTGGCTAATCTAGCCTTGAGCTGCTCGTCTCAAGATATATATGAGGAGCAGAGGAGTTCTTTCAGGTTCTAACTTGTAGTCTTCAGCTCCAACTGACATCACTTGAGGCAGTTTATTTGACTTTGTGCAGCTCACTCTGGAGCCACAGAAGGATTTACACTTTTTTCACATATGCAGTAGTACTACCCAAGACCTGGAATCTGACTTGGTGGAGTTCCTCTTTAATGTGTTTAATTTTAAGTAACTACAAGTAGACGGTTGTACAACATCTCAAGTTTTTGCCTGTAGAAAAATGAAGTGATCCCTGTGAACACTGCTGCAGGGCTTTCAGCTCGTTCATCTCAGTGTCCATGATCCATGGAGCAACGTGCTCTGCTGCCTGCCACAGTGCACATTTTAATGCTACCACAGGCCCTATTATGAAGCTCCCTTTTCAGTATTTTGAGGATAGATGCTATCAGGAACCCTAAACTGGAAACAAAACATCACCTGATTTTTTCAAAATAGTTGCTAGTCTATGATCTATTTTAATTATTACTTATAGTTTTACTATTTACTGACAATTTCTTATTGTCGGCTTAATTAATGGTCCAGTTGGTTTGAATGATTTTATGTAAAGCTTTGTTTTGATATACAAATCTTCTTCCTTCTTGATCTGCTCTGTAGAACTTTTCCAACACTGGACCACCACACTGTATCTCTCTAAAGGGCAAATATGTTTCCAACACAGCTTTTATCTTTTCTTTTCTTTTCTTTTCTTTTCTTTTTTTTTTCTTTTCTTTTCTTTTCTTTCTAATTGATTGTCTTTGGATTGGATTATTTGTAAAAAAAAAAAAAAAAAAAAATTCTTTTGATTTATCCTTGGTTTTAAAGGGGACGTTCATTATTATCATGTAAATATTAAAAGCAACACATGGCACTTTCGAAGAAGCTGTTTTGTGCATGATCCCAGGTGCCTTGAATGAGAGTTAACCTGACACAAGGAGCAACATGCTCAACTGCACAATTTCTTTAGTTTTATCCTTCTATTCATTCATAATAAATATTGCTCTCAGTAGCTTCCTGAGTAGGTTTCAAGAGGGAGCTCTTAGTGAGAGACATTTAGTGCCATTCAGGAGAACTCCTTGATGGTAAGATAAAATACACTGTGAATGAAGCAATTCTCTTCCGTACTCATTGAACAGGATTGAGAGCAGCCAGTTGACATTGGCCGTGAAAAAGGAATTTCTTTAGTTCTGCCTGTCTGCACACATATGTGTGTGTGTGTGTGTGTGTGTGTGTGTGTGTGTGTGTGTGTGGAGTGAGAGAGAGAACAAGAGTCAAGCATACCGGTGGGGTTCATACTGTCATTGTCAGTGGACATCCATGCACATCTTTCATCACTGTGTGTGTCTCTGTGTGTGTGTGTGTGTGTGTGTGTAATAATAGCTGTGCTGGACTCTTTCCCCTGCCAGTCTCACAGTTTGACGCTTGTTTGTCCTTCAGGTCTGGCAGAAGCTTCTGAAACCACATAACCGGTCTTGCTGTGTGTGTAAGTGCACCTACAGTGAATGGAGAAAGAGACAGAAAAATCTATTTTTCATGCAAGAGGAAACCTTGAAGCCTAAATATTCCTACTCTACTCACAATGACTAAGAATGTATTGTACCAGTTATTTTAAGTGCCTTACATGTCTGATTTATTATACACGTCTCTATAGAGAACCTTTTACCATGGACCAGAGCAGCACAGGGTCAGGCAAGATCCTTGTTAACAAGGCCTTTGAAATTAATCTCAGGGCCTGCAGTGTTTTCTCTCAGTAATAACATGATTTCATTTGTCCTTGAATATGTTAGGCAATATAATGAAGTACAAAGTAACATTTATATTATATAAGACAACTGCATGATTGCTCAGATATTATTGGGTACATGAGCAGTTTGGCATGTTCTAGCGGCCCCAGTGCAATAAACAGAGCCTGTTATAGCTTATTACCTTGTGCCATAGAGCCCCATTGTTTTTACCAAAAACTATTAAAAACATATTAATGTGTCTCACTGCTGGACTGAGTGACACGCTCTTTCATTATGATGAACACTGTAGACACTGTAGTTCCTTTTCATCCAGATCAGCTCTGTGGAGTGTTTTGGCATATTTCAGCTCATTGTTTTGGTTTTCTGGCCAGCAGATGTATTATTTGGTTCAGCCAAGTCTGCAGAGTCCTCAAAGCTCTGACGGACCCACTGCTCAGCACCAAACACATAAAGTTAGCAACTTGCCAGTGAACATAGTGGAGCAGAAAGATTCAGATATTTTCCTCAGGAGTTGGCAGAGACCAAAACAGAGCAGAAAATGAGACGTACATTCACCAGGTGACCAGAAACATGACTTCAAATGAATGATAATGCTGCTTGATGTGTACATACTGGAAGCAATTTTACTAACACATTAGTCATGACAGCTGAATAAGTGTCAGTGTTGCAGTTTCAGCTTGTTCTGTTGCTCACAAGACACCAAAGAAATAATAAAAGAAGCAGCACCTTGATCATAGTATTAAAGTGCAATACCAACACCTTTCATTTATTTATTTTTACAAGCCATCATGTATATTTTTGTCTTCCTTGATTCAAATTAGGCATCTTTGTGCATCCACTCACAGCTCTGCCAGAACTTCCACCTTTCAAACATTCTTTATGCACAGTAGAGTTGGACACTGCTACAGAGGTTGTGGATCAGTTCTGCGTCATGCGGCTGTTATTTGGAGACTGTCTATTTTGCATGTTTGCTGATGTAATGTCTTTATGTTGTCATGGACACAGTACTTACACATTTGAAAAGTCAAGTGAGTTCCCTCACCGCAGTGAATCATTATATTATCATTTCCTGGCACTCTGAGCACTGACTGCTCGCTCTCTTTGGAGCTTACTTGTCTCACATTGCTTTGAAAGCTCCCTCTGTCCAAGTGGTGATTGTCGCTGTTTGACAACTCTCATCACCGTTCAACTTAATATAGCTTGGCTGCGTCCGTACCTTTGCAACAGAGTGTGTTTCTTCAAAGTCCTTTTTCATGTTGTGCTTTCATCGTGTTGTCCACCCGTCATATTTCATCTCTTGATCTCTCTCCCGTTTTTCTCTCTGTCTTCATTTGTGCAGCCCCTCCTCCCCGTTTCATGCCACCCGTTTTCTCACTCTCACCTATTTGACCCTGCCACTCCCCCCCCATTACGCCCTCCATGTGTCTCCCCTCCACCCGCATGATACAACACATGCATTGATCAACATGATAAGCCCTTGCATAATTCATAATTGGGTTGCACAAATGAGGACAAAGAGAGAATAACAAGAAAGGTAAGAGATGAAATATAAAGGGGTGGACGACATGAAGAAAACAGAAGCTGAAAAGGGACTTTGAAGAAACAGACCGGTCGATGCATAATGCAGCGCATTCATTGTCAGTCAGTTGTACAAGCACACGCTCCTCCTGTGGTGCAACATTTTCAGCCAAGCATAGGATTACTCATGTTGAGCTGATAGCAGCAGCATGAAGATCCAGAACATTGAAAAGTGCCATTCTGACTTGTCATTTCCCCTCGTTTAGCTGTAGGCACATACCCACCCACACTCCCAAAAGACAGCGGCTCCTGTCGCCACTGTCATCAGGCAGCGGTTTTATTATTCTGTTTAACTACTTTCTCTGTCTCCTTGTCAAGCAGCTGAAAATGCCTCTCGTGTGTCTGCATTTACACAGCACCTAGTGATTTTTAAATATATTTACACTTGTAGAGACTTTTTGTCTTATTTGCTTATGCAAGACACTGAGTGTGTATGTGTGCATGATGCATATATACTGTATATTTATGCATACCAAAGTGCATCTGCATGGGTATCACACTGCTAACCTTTATTTTTACATGCTGGGCTATTTTTTTCTCTACCAACTCCGTTGATGTATTTAAATTTTACTTTCAAACAAATCAATCAAATCATCATGCATTCATGGTCCCATAGTTAAAACCACCTAGTTAATTATTTTGAAGTTATTTTTATTAAGTCATAATGATACTTCCCTTCAGCCAGAGTCTGGCTAGCTTGGTTTAAGTATAAGCAATCATATTTCTCTGTCAAAATTGAACATAAGAAAGTGTTTAACCACAAAAAGCTTTGCTGTTCACTAATGAAACAGGAACTAACGTTGACGTTACCACCAATCTAGTAACCACAGCTGGTACAAGTGCAGCCACCGCCATGTCATCTCTCCCGCCATCTCCTCTCCCCTCTCCTCCACCACTACCAGGACCTGGGTCACTGTTTTGCCACCATGGTAGTTGTGCATCTGTTAGCTACAGTACAGGGGTGAACACGCTTTAAAAGCCCAAAAGCTGTCTGAAAATCAAGCTGTTCCACTGAGTGCTCCCCCTAGAGGCCTGGAGCACTTTCATTGTGTTGTCCGGAAACACAACATTTTTCCTCTTGCATTTGTTTTGGGAGTTTGTATGTTTAAGACTTTGCATCATTTGTTTCTTTGCAGCATTGTTGCTTTTAATACATTTGTTTTGGCATTCTGCAGCATGTTTTTTTTTAATTTGCAGCACATTTCTCCCAATGGAAACGTTTTGGGCTTTTGCAGCACGTTTTCCCTTGTCGGCCACCGTAGTTAGCATTCCTTCTCCAAACCCTCATCTTGGAGAATTAAGTAGCTTAATTCTGGGTGAATTTGGGGTGGATAAGCCCAAACAGGTACTTCTGGATCATTTTCCAGTTTGGCTCTTTTCAGGGAAGAAACACACTTTTTCCAGTGCATGGTACCAAAAAACAGTTTAAGGTTCATGCATCATCAAATTTAATGGTCCAGTGAAGTATCATCATTGAAATACACATTAAATAAGATATCATTCCTTGGCAGTCTTGGTATCTTAATATTAATGCCTAGCTATTCAATATGAATCTGTTTCTGCATTAGAATGTCTAAAAAAATGACATGATTGTCAGGGCTGACCTATAAAAACTAAATGCCTGGACAGTTACTTTCCTCTGGAGCCAGGACTGAGCGCCTGAGATGGTTCAGTCAGGTTGAGTTCACTTTTATTGTTTCAGGTTGATTGTGTAACCAAAATCTCTCTAAACACTGTCTTCTTATTGTCCAGCTGCCAAAATCCAGATTAGAGAGGTGCTGATAAAAATGTTCATACATTTGTCTGAGTCACTGTCAGTCAATACTGAACTCTCAGAGCAATTAACTTGACCACCAGCGGCCTGACCAGACTTTTTCCCTGGATTTTGCCTCTCAGGCTACATACATTTTTGTCTTATCTTCTTACTGGAGGTCAGGAATCCTTGGAGGAGGAATTCAGGCACTGCTCAGGGCTGAAACAAGCACCCACATCTCTGCATTATTTTGTTCCAAAAAATCAATTTTTTTACTGACTCTTGATGGTCTCCTAAAAAATTGACAAACTAAGCATCACTGAAATCAGTAAAGTACAGCACTCTTTGTAGTCCATGTGAAAAAGATGAAACATCAGGTTTTTATGACTGAAACTGAAAGTAGTAGTGTTGACCCCATCCACCATTCAATTTTACAGGTATCTTAGCAAACCTGTCTTCCTGTCCGACTCTGCCTCACACACACACACACACACACACACACGCACACACACACACGGTGCCACAAATCAAAAACAGACTGACATTAGAGGTTCAGTCAGCCAATAGATTGCAGCTGAATCCCCAAACTGCCATTTTAAAATGTCATCAGTGCTCCATGAGCGCCATGCGAGAAATATACCAGCTCACGCTCCTGAACAATCATTACTTTTGAAGAGAGCAGGGACGGAGGTCATTAAAAGTTTATACCACTGAAACCAAACATGATAAATGTGGCCTTTAACAGTTTGGTGAGAGAAAAGCAGAGGAGAACTGAAGAGGAAAGAAAAGACAGGAGAGCGCAGGAGCCATCTTCAAAGAGAAGCACTCCCGTTCCGAACAGTTATTCATTAAAACCCTCTCTAATTGTTATTGTAAAGTCTCGCCAATGCACTTGCGAGAACACAGCATCACCTGTCAACCTGATGATCCTCCATTGTTTCTAACGATAGAATGTGAGAAACTGAAGATTACCTTCAAGTGAATGACTTCTCTGCTTGGAAATATGAAAAGCTATTACGCGAGGCTTTCACAGGCTTGGTAAGAAATGCTGTGATGGGGAGCGTCATTTGAAAAATGGCTGCATTCAGCAGGGGTCAGTGTTGCTCCACTGAAATGTGGGAGACCACCAGCCCTCTCTACTGTGTGTTGATTGAGTTGTGTGTGTGTGCAACTGTGTGTGTGCGTGTGTGTGTGTGTGTGTGTGTGTGTGTGTGTGTGTGTGTGTGTGTGTGTGCACGTGTGTCATTTGGAGCAAACCTTGTCAACATGAATTGACATGACACCATGCACACACAGACAGAAACACACTATCTTGTCTCCAGCTCTGATTTCTCCAACTATCAAGCAGATGACACATTTTTCTTTCGTCTGTCTGCCTCCTCTTGCCTCCACTTTTCCAACTTATTGGTCTCCTTCTGCTGCTAGTGTTCTCGCCTCTGGCCACACACAGACACACACACACATGTGCGGTAGCAAAGCAAAGTGAGGGAGAAGAGGCAAGACAGACTGTGAGTGTGGGTTAGAGTGGAGAGGGATGATAGCTATGGTTTGTGTTTTCTCCTTTTCTCTCTTGGTAAAGTGAGCCACTCAAGGCAAAAAGACACACACACACAGACACACCTCAGGTTTTTAAGACATGAGTGAGCAGAGCAGATGGAATGAATCCCAACAACGACGAATAAGCAAGAAGAGTGGCTGAAGAAATGCCAAAATACCCACTTCTCCTTCCTTTCATTGCATGTGTATGTGCGTGTTTGCATGTTGCACAACTGGCTACTTATAGGAGACACAAGTAGGATGAACTATGTCTATGCACATGTCTGTATGTGTGTGTTATCAGTGTCAGCCAGGATGATTTAGAATGCTTTCACTGTGTAATGTTCACCTACTGCCTGGCTAAAGGTACTCTCTCTCTCTCTCTCTCTCTTTCCTTCTTACCAAAACCTATTAGTTGGCTTGTTGTGGGAGCCAAGAAGGACAAAATCCAAGGCTACATTTCCTCTCCCTAGCTAAGCCTGCTGCCACTATCTGGACAAACTATTGACGGACTCTGAGCCAGCAGACAGAGGTCTGTCTCTCAATGTACTGAGAGAGTGTGATAGAGAGAGGAAGACAGGACCTGGAGATGGAGAAAGAGAGACAGATCGGATTAGCTGAGTCGCAGTTATTCCATTACCTCTCAGCCACGCATACACAAGTGTCTGTGCGCACACACACACACACACACACACACACACACACACACACACACACTGTTCCCTGCACTGTGTTTGGCCAGAGACTGCAAATGCTGAACACAAATGAAAAAGAAAAGCAAAAAGAAAGGAAGGATGGAGGAAGCAAGGAAAAAAGTGAAATGGTGAGAAAATTGATTGAGATTCTGCTGCTTTAATTGCATTCTGAATGCTGGCTCTGGAAGCACTGTGAGATCTGTGAGCGCTGGAATTATAAGTATCCCGGGATGTCCTCTGACGATTCTGTCTTTTAAGTTGCTTAGCAGCATAATATTTAATAACCCAAGAGTAAACACTGGGAGGAATTGCTCAATAAATAATTGAAGGGAAATTTATAAATAATTTTTCCTCTTAATCTACTCCAGTGCACTGCCGCCAGGTCCCCGAAGTGATGCTCATCCCTCTGGACAGTCAGCGGTTCTAGTTTGCTGCCTCATGGGGGCGCTCTGGTTATACTGGAAAAACCGCCTCCTCAGGACAGTGGCATAAAAATAAATAAATAAATGGGTTGTTCACCAAAAAAAAAAAAAAAAAAAAAAAAAGTACATGCTTCTAAGAAACAGGCCTTAACCCTCTATTAAAATCCTGTTTTTTGAGAAGACTACTTTTGTTATCGCCGCTGTCTCAGATTTCTGGGCGTTTTCAGGAAATGAGAGAGGTTTTGTGCTCCCCGAGCAGCTGCAGAGTTTTACTACCTGCTCTTGGGTCTGTACGAAATGTCAGGAAGTACACTGAGGCAGGCGTGTTTGACTTTGCTGTTGGATTGAGGTGTGCATCATGTGTTTTAATCCAAAAATTAGTGGTAATATAACACCTTGAGCTTTCTCCTCCTGCATTTCTTTTCCTTTATTTTGCTTGCTCTCTCTTTCTTCTTTTCCAGTTTCCCTTCTTTCCCATGTTCCCTCCCTGCTTCAGCTGCTAGTGGCCTTGTATACAATTAACAACTGTTTGCTAATGAGAATGAGTGGGGGCTCATTATTCATTACATCATTAACATTTAATTGCTCTGTGCTAATCCTAATAACCATCTCACACAGTTTAATCGGTTCTCACTTTCTGGTGCGGCCACAACGTCAGTGTTTGACATGAAGTCTCCCATGAGGCCAAGGTTACGTTTGTGCTCATGATGATGACTTTTAAGTTAAAATGGTGGCTTTAGAGATAATCTTGAGAAGAATAACTCGGAGAATCCTGCATATAAGTTGTATGGATGTCAGACAAATTCCCCTGTTGTCACTGATCACTGATATGGTCTAAGTGGAGCTTTAGAGTGTCTTTGGTCTCATCATTTCAGCTGTCTCTGCCTTCCTCTTATTTCCCTTCTCCTTTTCTCTCACTGTCTCCCTCTCTATCTGTCCCACCATCTCTCTCTAGTTTCCCATCACTTTCCCTCTTTATCTATCTCCCTGCATGCCTGTTTGTGTCTCCATCTCCTCCTCCCTCACCCTCATTTGTGCCACAGTGGTTCTATAAATTGTACTGGGTCCAAGCAGTGGAGGACGTAGGAGATGCTGACACCCTGAATGGCAGAGAGTAAGAGTGGAGGCAGGACAGATCAACCCTCCATCCCTCATCACCTGAGAAAAGGGGGGAGACTTGGACATGGATGTGAAGGGAGGAAGAGAAAGAGAGAGATACTGTGTGGGGAGGGGTGTGAGGAAAAATGAAAGGGAGTGAGCAGCCACCCAACACAGTCATCAACTACCTTCCATCCATCATCTGCCTCAGCCCAAAGGCTGCCACTGCTTCATCAGCATCAGCTCCTTCTACATTACGTGTGTGTGTGTGTGTGTGTGTGTGCGTGCGTGCGTGTGTGTGTGTGTGTGTGTGTGTGCGTGTGTGTGTGTGTGTGGCTGTGTGTGTGTGTGTGTGTCACAGGCAGGTTTATGAATATTTGTTTGGAAAAGTGTGCACAAGATTGAGTGTATAGATGTGTATTGTGTGTGTATGTGTGCTTGATTGGCTTGCTTTTTTTGTTCATATACAGTACAAATTAGAGTGTAAGACTGCAGCCCATAGTTGATATTCCTCTCAGCAGACATATAGTCTTCTTCTTCTGCTGCAATCATACAGTAAATATGAATAATAAAAGAATATAAGCCACTGACTGCAGTCCAATAATGAAAGATAATAAAAACGTTAAAACGTAAAACTTTCAAATTAAAAAAGTATGGAAAAATGCCCTTATATCAAGGGTCGTCGTAATCTTTATCAAATAAATTTCACATGAAAAAAAGCAGCTATTTCCACTCATCTGATCTTTGTTAGAGAAACTTCTGAGCATTCAAAAAGTAAATGACAAACAAATCCTGGAGACTGGAGCCGATTCTAGAATACATTGAGCAATTTGCAGTTAAACACCAGTTGACTGCACAGACTGCAGAGACGGACAGAAAAACGCATTCAGTAATTCAGTCCTTCCAGTTTACCTGATCTGCATGTGTTGGAGGAGGCAGAAAGGACCAATTCAAATGATTATGTGTTCACCAAATAACACAATGCGTTAGACAGTCATTTTCCACTTAATGTCCACCTTCCAGCTCAATAGCTCATCATTAAAACTGTCCCTTTCACAACACCACAATTTAATGTTATTTGAGTGGAACATGCATAGATTTAATGTGGAAGTTGTTCAAAAATGATTTTAGCCTAATAAAGAAAACAGTAGGGCTTGAAAAATTATTGTCATCTCACTGAAATGATCCACCATATTTTCTGCTGGCACCGCCCGTATCTGCACTGTGCTGTATTTGAAGGCGACTTATAACAGCTATGGCTCGGTTATATATATGAGTTGATCTATAAAGGTCAAGTATAAGAACACAGGGGGCAAAACTGTCTGTAGCCTACTGCAACAACTCACATGGTAGGTTTTGTATGATGTACATTTCCACAGCACTACAGCCACAGAGTCATACATACTCACGACTCTGCTGCTGGGTTTCTCTGTTTTAATCCAACTGAAATCAAACAGCCTTTTCTTTGTCTCCTACAGCATGATAATCTGCTCTGTAAATCACTTGTCCTTCACAAAATCGAGAAATTAATATTTGATATTGTTTTTGTTTCACGATTTCATGGTTTATCATGAATTAGATGGAATCCCATTAAGATATCCATCTATGCGGATGGAGATCTTATTTCGATACAGCCGATTCAATCTTGCATAAAGCAGTGACGTCCCTCACAGGCAGAGCAGATGGTCACACTGAGCTGGACAGCAGCCTGCGACACGACACACAGAGCCACATTAGCTTTCCTACCAAAGTCTCCTTCTTGTGGCTTCTCCTGCACCTTAGCTCATTGAACAAACAACCATATAAACAAAGATTCACCAGGAAAAAGTGCGCTGCTAACTTCAGTTGGCAGGCTAGAGAGCTAATTAGCTGCTCAGCTGCAGCACATTAAACAGTTTATAAATGTATCCGCAAATGTCTCTTGGGTCTGGTTAGATGTTGGTGTAATCCTTGCTCATCGATACCACCAACAACACGCTGTCTGCCCATGACACGTGGCTACAGCGCAAGTTTGTTTACTTTGTCTCTGGTCCCCTGCGGTGTAACACTGGCACTCTGGCCTCCTGCAAGCTGGCTGAGACAAAGGAGCAAAGGAGCTGCTATGATGGCTGTGCATCAAGTATGAAGCTCAAGCCAGCAGGTGATTAGCTTAGCTTAGCATAAAGGTAGCCTGACTCTTTCCCGTTTGTGTATGGATAAAACAAACAAAATATAATGTGTTAATTTGTAAAATTTTGAGGTGCTGGTGGGCATATTATTCCGCGGGCAGAGCCAGACCAGCTGTTTACCCCTGCTTTCAGTTTATATGCTAATTGCCTGCTGGCTCTGGCTTCATACTTAATGGACGAACATGAGAGTGGTTTCGATCTTCTCATCTAACTCTCGGCGAGTAGCCAACAACAATGCCAGATTAGCCCATAAAATACCCAGCATGCAATGTGACATGGGGCTTTATAGCTCTACTCCCTTTAATAAAGTGAAGGACAATAGTTCGTCACTTTTGGTTTTGGCAGTCTTGTAGTTCAAGTCATTCCTTTGTGAAATCCATACTAGCATTATGAGGTGTATTTTTAAATAAAACTGTGCTGTAATTTAGACTTAGCATTTTTTTTAACCATCATATTAAACTATTGTAAACTGCTAATTTTAAAGATTATATTAGAACAATGTTTGGATAAAGCCTTTGTAATTTGCAAAGCAACACCCAGCCAAGCACAATAACTGCTTTAAAAACATCCTGGCATTTCCATACAAACTGTGCTCCACTCAGCTTAACCTTTCTGTGTCTTTTTATTGCTTCCCCCAGCTCTGCCACCTCGTTCCTTCCTCTCTCTGGTTGCCTTTGGCACCACATTGCTAATTGTGCTTTAAGAGCAAGATCTAATTGTGCAGAAAGAAATCTAGGATGGAGGAATTATCCAGAGCTTTTAGTACTTGTTTATTATTCAGCCAAATGCCAAAACTAGTTGCTAATGCTTTCATTCACACCCCAGTGTAGGTGGCAGCCATTTTAAGGGTTGATGACAGGCATGTTGGCGTACTTTTATTTGCCTGTTTTCTGTTTGACTGGATGTGACCTCGGACGATTTACATGTGGCTTAATAAGGCCTCATGGTTTCAACAGCAAGATGTCTTTATTTCCTCAGCAGCCTCATGGTTGATATTTAGTGTGAATGCCCTTTTGCAAGTCTTCTCAACTTCAGTGTATTTGCTGCCAGCTCCAACCTCTCCTCCACCCTTTTCAGACAGTCAACAAAAAGCCACACAGCCAAACTTTCCGTAACACTCTCTCTGCTCCATCTCCTCCTCCTCCTCTTCTGAGGAAAGGGCAAATGAATGATGCTCACTGTATCGACACAAAACTTTTCCCTCGCCCTCCCTCTTTGCTAATGAGCAATGCTAGCTCTATTGACCTACTTGTGGACTTAAAGGAAATCCAATCACAAATGCCTCAGGTCGCTTTCTTCCCACTTTGGGAGATTAAAAGATTCAATTCTCCCTGCCTATCCACACTCATCATCATCATTTCTCCTTCCTCTCCTTTCGTCTGTCTGCTTTGCCGCCTGCCCCTCCCCGAACCCCCACCCCACCCCACTGACTGTCGCTCTCTCTTTCCCCCTCCTTACTCCCTAACTAAGTTTTCAGGCTCTTTTACAAACTTGCTCTTTGTCTTTCCCATTCAGACACGAGGAGAGCAAAGTAGAGGAGAGCAGCCGTGCAGATAATTATCAGCAGGAGACAAGGGTGTTACTGGGACACAATGGAGCTGGCGGACAGACTCTGATCTAGTCGGCTGCAGAAGGACAATGATTCACTGGCTGCAGCACATCTGTAACGTGTACACATTTGCACAGAAACACGCTCTCTTAAACACATTACATCCAAGATGCTCTTTAAGTCATGAACGCAATTTTCCTTCATTTTTGTACATTCGCTCACACTCACCTGCGATACACAAAAACACACACTTTTGACAACTTCGTCAAGTTACTGGAAATATTGTGTCCTAACCTCCACTATCCAAATCTGTCTGAACAGCACGGACCCCATTCTGTGCCTTAAATGACAGCAGGGTGCTGAGCTACAGCTTGCTTTGCCTATTGCCAGGGTGTTTGTTTTGCTTCATGCATGCTGCACAGTTATAGAACACAGTGACCCAGGCTCCAAAGGGGGTCCACTAACAAACAGGCTGCGGATGCGGAAACCCTGGCTCTCTGTGGTGTAGATGAAATATTCAGATCATATACATGCAGCTTATATGCTTGTGTAGGTGCAGACAAGATGAAAGTGTGCCTGATATCATAAAGTTGCCCACTGGATATTATGGCAGTTTTGAAAACAGTGGCCTTAAAGAAATAGCCTGTTTGGAAGTTTAGAAACTTTAACATGACATTACAAGCATCAATTCAAACAGTCCTAGCCATAGGTTAAAGACACAGACTTTACAAATGAGACCATGGCACAGCTGTGATAATGCCCTTTAAGGTGTCCTGTTCTAGCATGTGCTTCATAAATAAATGTGACTTCACTTGAGAATACAACAGACATTTGCCTATTATTTTCATACATCAGGGCACTGCAGTGTGAACTGACATTTAAAATCTGGCAGTTTAGCTCATTTTAGGAAATACACTTATTCACTTTCTAGTTGACTGTCAGATGAGGAGATAAATATCAGTCTTTTATCTGTCCATTCAGTGTGAAGGTTAAGCCAGGAGCCGATTGGCACAATTTTTTGTTGCACTTGGATTTTCGAACAAATCATGCAAATTGCATAAATATATTTTTACCTTTGAACAGAGCCAGGCCAGCAGTCTTAATGCTAGTAAGACTAACTTCTAGCTTCATTTTGACTAACAGCACGAGTGGTGCCAGTAGTGTCAATATTCTCATATTGGCACTGTTGGCAAGAAAATCTATAGATAAGATCCAAGATAATTCCAAATATGCAGCTCAGAAATATTTGCATCTTGTAAGCTAAACTGTAAACAAGCCACAGGTTTGTGTGCTTGAATACAGCAGCCGGTAAGTTGCCATTAGTCATAGCTGGCAAAAGCACCTGAATGCAATCCAGGTTGACAAATACTGAGCTATTTCCTTTTCAGTATCTAATTTCTCTACAACACTGCATCATGTTGGTATGTTTATAACGCAGTAAACATGATTAAAAAATAATGAGAGGGAAAAGCTTTGCGTATAAGCTCACGCTATGAATGCTGTGATATGTAGAATATGTCTATTTAATGAAGATACCCCACTCATGTATGAGTTCACGGCCATTCAAAGGCTTTAAAATTCTAAGAATCATGTTCCTCATGCAATATCATGCAAGGAAGAGGCTGCTCTCTTACAAACACTGTGAAAAGCAGCCTGTTACTTCTGAGTTTTCAGTGAGTCAGAGTTGGATGCGAAAGAAAGCGAGAAAAAGATACAGGCATGAGAAAAGTGACAAGAAGGGCAAAGCTTTTCTGACTTTTTTATTTGATGCTGATGTTTTATTTTCCCCCTCCACATTTGCCTGTCTGGTCAATGCACGACAGCTGCAGTGGTAAATGAACGAAGCACAAGAAAAGTCCAACTAACCCTTTAGCAAGATGAGTAAGACAACAGTCATGGGAGGGTGAGATGGATAGAATAGAAGAAAACTAAGGGAATTTGGTCCTTATCGGCAGACTGCAAGTCTGGGCCTGAAAGAAAGGAAAGTCAAGTAGAACACACACCTCATTATTCAGAAAACTGAAATAACTACAAGTCTTCTGCATTCAGAAAATGTGTCAAAAATTACTGTGCAGGTTAGAGGTTAGGCACTCAAATCGCTCAGAAGACACAAACATAGAAAGTTATTTTAACCTCACCTAGCTCTCTCAATTAGTTCAGACTTGCACTGGACCCACTTATTTTTATGGCTGGACTCAAAAAGTGAATACCACTTGCTTGTGTCGGAGCAGGAGCCTCTCGTCTCACCCTTTTGACAAGAATCCTTCCTTTGGCAAATTAGTGCCAGGAGACAGCCAAATAAATTAGATTTATGTGGAACATACCCCTGCGTCTGTGCTCTCTGCTGCTCTCTCTGAGTAAAAATAAAAAAAACAGCACCAACTAAGAAACTCCTTCCCTGTCCTCTCTTCTTAATCGTCTTCTTTTTTTCACTGCTGGACTGTAAGATTGTGCAGCTTAAGTGCATCTGTGCTCCTCAATCAAACTGCCCGTTCTCAACTTTCTCAGTTGC
The DNA here is from genome assembly GCA_037975065.1 of Chaetodon trifasciatus. Taxonomy (NCBI): domain Eukaryota; kingdom Metazoa; phylum Chordata; class Actinopteri; order Chaetodontiformes; family Chaetodontidae; genus Chaetodon; species Chaetodon trifasciatus. The sequence continues at coordinate 3,450,722 of JBBMOE010000037.1, forward strand.
TGTGTCCTTTTTTTTCCCCCTCACTTGCTTTTGTCTTCCGTTTTGTTATCTGATTGATCCCTGGATCACTAAGGTAAATGCAAGAATGTTCTAGTTTGTGTGTGTTCATGTTTGTGCATGTGTGTTTCTTAGAGTTTGTTACTATAAAGGCAGACATAATGGTTTGACCATAGGTCCACATTTGGGAGTTTCTGTATTTTTTGCTCGTAATCAAAAATCAATAGCAGCAAGTGCCTTAAATGTATTTTTGTTCTGACGGCTTCTGTGTGTCTCAGTGAATCTAGTTGTTCTTGTACGACTGCGGAGGAAGTGATTGAAGGGTGCTGCGACTTGAGCATCATAGTCAACAACACCATCAGCATCGATTCATGTGCACTCAATGTCCATTCAGCAGCTACACCTGGTAGCTGTAAAATACATTTCCTTTTTTCCACGAGAACAGCCTGGAACCTTCTAGACAAAGATTCGACAAGATGCTTTTAGCAGACGCTGGTCACACAGTTCCTCATTTGGATAATTTTTAAAATCTACTGTCAGCATACCATTTGAACTCATTCCAAAAACCATATGTATTTGATTATGGTACAAAAACTGAGTTAGTAGAGTATATTTCTCAGTGCTTCCAAAGGCAACTGGACTTGCTTTGTCAGTTCAAATTGATTGGTGGGAAGTCCAGGCTCTTATCCTGGTGCCGGACCATAGCTCCGCTCAGCTATCAAGTGGGTCGTTAGGGTCACATGAGTCACAGTGTTGATAGATCAATGGGTGTTAATAAGTGAGAATGGGTGTGTCGTTGACCCACCTCACCATCATGTGACTTATTAGGGTCATGTGACGTGAATGGCTGTTAAACTGCTGTGGGAGGGAGTTAGAACTGACGAAGCCCTTTGGATGAGAGGCGAAACGTTTTCTAGAACTACAAGAAGAAGAAGAATCAGAGGGACAATCTTTGGAAGCACTTCGATGTACCATGTCTTGGATGAAGGAGAATCTAGTTATTTAGCAGAGTATAATAATGTAACTGTCATGTTAAAAGTAAAAATTACCATTTGACAAATCTACTCAAGTAAAAGAACAAAAGTATTTGGACAATAAACTACTCCAAGTACAAGCTACTCTGTGTTTTAAGAGTGTTTAGTGTGTTGGCCAGAGATTTTCACAAGTCATTTCATAGAAGTTTAAGTCAAGTCTCAAGCCTCTGTTTGAAATAATTAGTGTTACATCTGCTATGCAGCAGGTTAGAAATAGCCACTGTCCAACATATTTATTTCTAGGGAAGGCACTTTACTTTGCATGTTTATATATCAAATTTCACAATTTCTGTTTCATACAATTATTTTACTTAATATTTTTATTTTAAATCTAAGTGAAGGTATTAGTAAGATCACTTTAAAATGCAAGCTGCTTTGCCTACTATTGTTGTCAGTATCTGTTATCTTGATATGGACAAGGAGTGGCCAAACCACTTGCTTTGATATGAAGGATAGTACATAAAATTTGCCTCACAGAACTGTTTCATCCATCCATACTTGCTCTGTCCCTGTGCTTCTAAAAATTATTGTTTCCTGAATAAATAACAATTGGTTGCCTGCTGAGTAAAAGCCAAGATAAGTTTCACTGGTGACATTCTGTTTGAATGAATGAATCCACAACCGGCCATTGCTGTAAAGCAAATAGCAACCAATGGGAACTGGAGAAAAGAAATTGGCTAATTTCCATCACAAAAAGCCACAATATTTATTTAAAGTTTTTACCACTGTCTGCTCTACAGACAGTATATGCTGTGTATTTATTTGTTTTTTAGAACCATAAAACTAAAATCAAACCTTATCTGCAAATTCAAGTAGTTACACATTTGTAAAATTCAAGTTACAAAACCTTGTTACAACACAAGTGGTATTTCACACTATGTTTTGGTGTATAACATAGAGAGCGCAATTTTCAAAAGCGGCTCAGAGAAGTCCGTATTTAAATACAATTGTGCTCAAACCAATCCACAAGGCCAGATAAAGTCTTCAGTTCTCAAAAAAAATAAACAATAAAAAAATAAAAATTGGGCCCAGCAGAGCAACACATCGTAGTGTGTCACTACTGTGAAGCTGATAGTCTTCCATACAAATTTTGAACTTTGGGGGACATCTTGTGATGCTCAAGCTGCATGACGATTTTCTGGAACACTTCAAATGTGAAACGAAGAGGCTTTGGATAGGCCAGGTTGAGTACATATATCAAACCTAGAAGCAGGGCACAAGCTAAGGCGACTGAGGTCAGGTCATGCAACACCTCCACTCCCTCGATGACAATGCCAGTGTCTTCTGGAGGCTCTCTCAGTCCTCCGTCCACTTTACGAATGACAAAAACTGCCATGGTGAGCTGTTCCAGAGTAGCATCTGTGCTACTGTCCTACAGTAGGGTGCATAACAAAAACAAAATTTCAGTAATCATAAATTAAAAAAAAACAGCACAGTTATTGGACTTGGACTGAGACAGATATACAGCTTGTGATTAGCATATTGTAAAAGGGTCACAATCAATTTAAAAATTTTATTCTTCAATGTAAAACCTCTGTTCAGGAGTGAGTGTTTGTGTTTACCTGGAAACCAGCAGAGACTTGAGCAAACATACATAACTAGTAAATCTCAACCTAAGAAAGGAGGATGTTTTTAAAAAATGGAAAACTGTTCCTTCATACTTGGAAAGTCTTCTAAGTCAGGAAAATCTTTTTCATTTTAAAAATAGGCATTTGACTCTATATGTTTATTGTTGCTATGAAATACATTATGTGTTTGTAATTAATTCTCCTGGCAGAATTACTATAAATGGTAAAATACAATCAATTTAACATTATTGTGTTATTCATGTGTTACTCCTCCTTTGGCCCAGATGACTTTGATCAGCTGACTGGAGTACTTGTCTAGTTGGGCCATAAATTTCTCCGCAAGGGGAAGAGCCACAAGCCTCTGGAACTCTGCATTGATCTGAAACAGACATAGCATGTTGCATTAAAATAATATGACTAATCCAAAATTTTCACAGTAGCAAGATACAGATGTCAGTCACTTAATTTCAATTACTACCTCTTTCTGCTGAAACAGCCCAGGCCATCTGTCCTTGAAATCCTTGATGCTGGGTCCTGCCATCTGTAGGCGAATGTGTGAGCCATTTTGTCTCCAGTAACCCTTCCGTTGTTTCTTTTCTTGGCGTCGTTCAGAAGTTTAAGTCTCTCTTGTTCAAGACTTTCCTGATTTGCACCAATTGGAAGGGATGGATGAAAGTTAGCTTCAGCTCGCCTTGGCATTTAAACCTTTTTTGCAGGGAAAACATCTGTAGTTGCTTTGGATTTCAGAGAGTTTACTGACAATTCCGGACAGCCCTGCAATTTGAGCTGGGTCCTGTAATTTCCCATTTCGTACTTTAGTCTCTGTTTCCAACCATAGCAGCCATTGAATGAGCCTGGTTCTTTCAAACAAGGGTGCTTTTTGATTAAAGCCTCTGCAACTGCACATCCTCTTGGTAGGCTTTGTATTTGAAAATGTCTTCTGCTAGTCTATTCAAGATAGACTTCATTCGGGAGCTGACAGTCAACATTTTGTGGCTAACCTGATAATTTCCCTTCTCTAGCTGGAGCTCCGTGTCATATGAAAATCTGGGAATTGGAAAGTCTTTCGGCCACTGGTGTGTTCGAGATGACACAGACTCAGGGGATGAAAGGAGTAGTGTGTCATTTGATGCCAATGAACCACAGTCATCTGAGTCAAGTGAATAAGGATGTGATGATGCCGTCTCAGTAGCACTAATCAAAGATGGATTTTTTTCTGGATGGATGACCTTGATTGTTCCCAAATCTTGAGGGTCAGTAGTTGAATTGAGGTTGAAGAAGTCATTGCCAAAATCTGGATCCATGTATTGCAGTCTTATGTTGTCCTCTAATCCAAAGGGATCCTTTACCTTGGTGAGAAGTTCATGTACTGACTCTAGTATGCCATTTGGTAGTGTCAGTTTTTCAATGTTGCTCTCCCCCAAATTCACCTTCAGTTTTGCAGGCTTTAAACCAGCCATGGCAATCTGTGAAGAGAACACAAGTACAGTTAATAAAAATCATTTATGGTTGATTGACAGGACACAGGCTTTTTGAACTTTTTTACCTAAGACATTACAGATACAACATATAAGGCAATTCCCCTCTTGTGATACCATTAACCATGTCTCAAAAAGCAGTGCTGAAAGTGACACTGTTGGGCTTTTTGAAGTTCATTTCTGCCCGGATAACCTAGTGACATCTGTGACATCTAGTGACATTTGTGTTAGGGTGCAATCATGTTCCTCAAAATAATTTCTTAAAAAAAGGCAAATAGTGTGTAATGTGAGAGTGTGTCTCTGTTTTTTTGTGTAATAAAATAAGTTATCATCTCACCCTTTAAACATGGATATATCTTTTCAATGTGACAAGACGCATTCCTCCCACTTTGTAGTCTGCCAGTGGGTATGTATCTTGTAGTTCTTGTGGCTCAATAAGTTCCACTTCCTTGCCTGGTGAAGTTTTGAGATCATAAGATCTGTAATGTTCGATATACCACCCACTGAGCTTCTGGACTATGAAGATCAACTTGTCTTGCAGTATCACAATTTGGATAATTTCACAGAACTCTGGTAATCCTCCCAGTGAGCCATGGATCAAGATCATCCCATTCTTGCAGTTTAGCCCATTATATGTCACACTTTTAGCTAGGCGCACTGTGTCCACGTTTGAGGACTTCTGACTTAGAGCATTTGCAATTTCCTTGTTGAGAACATCAATCTTAACAATGGAAAGATTTGCCACTTCTTAAGGAAGCTTGGGAATTCTACATGAATGTAAATTAAGTGCCATCTGAAATTGATGTCTCTCTGAAAGTGAAAAGAGCACATTTTTGAAGCACCTGATATTCCTTGCAACTTTTTAAAAAAAAACTATGTTTTGCCTCAAAGCACATTGACCATTGGGCTACAAGTGGACCAAACTTATGGATCAAGTGTGGGTAATACTCGAAGAAATGGTGTTTGGGTTTGAGGTCACAGTCAGGAAAAACCTCTTGAAATCTAACTCTGTGCTCTGAAATCTTAAAGTCAAGATATGCAATAGATTCCTCAGTATGAACAGGACTGACAACCAGATCAACAATGTTCTTCAGGTCTGTTAAGATTTGCCAAGCTGGCTCCTCACAGGGAACCCTTTGCCCAATCAACAAAGGCAAAAATCTGATTAGACTCCAGTTTTCATTTGCATTTCCCCCAACAGTTTTTTTTTTGTCCAGAACTAACAGCTACTGGATGAGGTCGGTTAGTTTTGTCAGTCCACTCAAAGTTGAATGATGATATTGCTTCATTCAATGTAGATAATGCGAAATATTTTTTTTTAATAAATACACTGAGGCCTAAAGCAAGTTCAAAAGGAACAATTCCTTCAAAAATATCGTGCACAATATCTGGAGGAAACCCTGTGGTAATGTCAAAATATGACAGGTTCTGTGATAAAACACAATTTGATTTCACACCATAAAAACTGGACAATTCACTTTCCTCAAGACAACGCGATCTGCATGAATGTTTTTGATTCTCAGAGTAAAAGCACCACTTCTAACTTCTGTAGTTTGAAATTCTGATCTTTCTGCAGTGCAAAACCTACAAACATACGACCCTGTGAAATTTTCAACAAATCCAGCTATGCTGTGTGCACCAAGGTTGCCAGCAACCACACACTGAACTGTTCCTTTTAATGTTCCGCCCAACTTTTTCACAAATATTCCAGTTCGATCCAAAATTACAAGCTCATTAAGTAAAGGTTCTAACACTTTCTCATAACCATAGCACTTCAGGTCGTTACTTTTGATTAAAGCGGCCAAATAAATGGAGGACAAAGCGGAGTTACAACCTGGTGGTAAGTTACCCAGAATCCAATACAAACCACAAATTTTCTGCTTCCTTTTAGATGTACGAAGAGGATTACATATTTCAAATTCATCAATGTATAATATTAGTGAAATGCTTTCCTGCTTAGACAGGAGCCCATTTTCTCTGAAAAAGGCACCATCAAAGAAAGATTTGTATATGTGCACAGAAGTCCTCTGTAGCTGTTTATCAATAGTATTTAAATTACAAGCCTGATCTAAGATTGTCTGACAGTCAAGAATTTGCTGCAAAGACTGTAAAATCGAAATAAACTGGAATGACTTATTATTTCTTTGATCAAGTATATATTCTACAGGTTCTACTACGTCAAAGTGGGTCTTATAGTATGCCTTTCACCTCCAAGCACTGGAAAGTGAACCTTTATCTCCAATTGCTTTTTTAACAGGGTTTGTTTCGCAGAGGGTACTGGCTAGTTTTTCAACAACTGAGGGGTCAATTTGGCATTGGTGGATCTTGTAATATTTGCCTAATTGTCTTTTGAGTAACTGGAAGAGACAGAGATCCAATCAAATAGTTTTACTCATGCAAGAGCTCATCTAAAGCTGCATTTGACACAAGAAAGACACTTTCTAACTTTAGAAGAACTGATGCAAGTTTAAGTTCAATATCCTTGTCTAAGTTTTCACAGTCAGAATCTAAATTAGCATTACATTCAACAGTACTTTCTTCATCTGGATTATCTCTAGCAACTTGGGCACAAGATTCTTCAGTAGAATGTATGTTTTCAGTTTCAACTATTCCAAGCTTAAATTCATTCACTGTGCCAGAATGTTTTCTGTATTTATGACTTTTGTAGTTCTCATAATTGTTTGTTTTATATGCACAGTTCTGAAACACACATGTGACAGTCTCCGTATTTTTAAGATGCTGAAAGATATGCTTAAAAATTTTCTCTTTCTGTGGATAGTTGATGATGCCCACAACTATGACATAAGAATGTGTTTAAGTCTCTGGCAACTGTTCGCTGGGTAGGATGATTTCTTGATAAATGGCTCAGTAAAGCATTCCAGGTCTTAAATCTACATGGACAACCTATAGGTGCAGGGATATGAGAGGCCCCGTCCAAAATGCCTATGATTCAGTTTATAGTGCTTGAGCAGTTCAGATCTTCTTTTAAATGTTGTCTTGCAGTCTTTGCATCTCCACATGAAGTGCAACACAGAAAAAGCAAGAGATGGAATTTATTACCAAAATCTTTGTGAGTGTAAACACTCCCAGGAAAACACGAGTTGATTGCTAAAGAATGAAAAGGTCACAGTTTTAAGGTCCTTAAAACATCCCTAGATGTTCATTGATAGCGTTATTGTTATTGTGTTTGCAATTGTTTCTTCTGGCCACACTGCACATTTGTAATATGTTAAGTGATTTCAACATACATGACGCAGGGACACAGAGCCATGTAGTGTTTATAAGTATAATATTTTTTTTTAATTATGAAAATGTTATGAGGCTCCAGTTGTCTGAGCAAGTAATTAAGTATTAAGTGAGAATCTTCCAAAGTTAGACTTGGTTTTAAACTTATCAAACAAAGTTCTCTGAGCTGCAACAGAGGAATTTTTTTTTTTTTTTTACAAATAGTTTTTTGTATACATTTTTAAAGCTTCATAACAAACTTATCAGATTTTAAAGGAAATGTCTCATATCTGGACTACAGAATGAATTTCTGCACTATGAACTAAATGCCAATCTGTATTTGTGTGGTCTTTGAGGTGAGTATGAACGGAAAGAATAATAACAAACGAGCATGATTTATATGTACAGCTATTTTTAGAGGTATTAACTTATTCTTTAAATATCCGCTAACTGCAAGGTTGAAGACTTCAACAAAATCTTTGCAAAAATTAACTTATTCACAATCCTTTCTGTCAGTTTTTCGGGATTCTGATCGAGTTTAAATTTAAATCTAAATCATTTAAAAGTTTAAACTGACATGGATTAATAAATTATAATTATGTCTAAGCTTAGATTTTATGTGAAGTTTACATAAAAAATATAGCTCACCTTCACTAGTCCAGTGAGCAGCAAATAACCGCTTTCTGAACGTACCAAGACATGCCAGCAAGAGTGTGTACGTAATTTAAAATAACGACTGTACGATGACAATAACGTACGACGCTGCATTAAGTTAAACAGAGAGCTGACGGACTCTGAACTGCGGCCTGTCTCGTTTCAAGGCTAAACTTCAGCTAACCTACCCAGCTCTTTGTAGTTGTGCTACTAATGAGCACCAAAACGAAAACGCACGTACGGATCAAATAGAGGACAAAAATAAAATAAAACTAACTTTCTTAACTTTAACTTTAACTAACTTAATGCAACGAAGTTCAAGTGTAAACCTGTGTTATTTTGCTGACATTAGCTAGCATACTTTTGTTGTTTAGGCTCATTATCTGTATTAAATACATAACAAAAAATGAAACATAACGATAACAAATGAATAAAATAATTATATATTCAATGGAACACATTAAATCAACACAAAATAAGACTTTGTAGCTAGACTTACCTTGCAAATCTTAGGCTGTAATCCCGCTCGAACAAAATGGAGACTGCAGACAGGGAAATCAGGTAGAAGCGTGACGTCATGACATCAGATGTATGATACTAAAGGACTAGTAAATCTAAATTTGACAAGTTCACACAAAGTAGAATTGTACTTTGAAGTGACAACATATAATTTCAATGTGACAAAACTAGAAAGCTGAATGATATTAACTCGAAAAACGACTTCAGTTCAACTACAGCCCAAATACTGTTTTTACAGTGTACAGTGTGGAGCCTACCTTTGTTCTGCATAGACTAAATATGCTTTTAATACGCCATTAATGCAAAGTGAAAACCAATTACTGGCTTGTGAAAGGGCAACGCAGGCTGCTTTCCAACATGGCCACCAGTGGCACAGTGTGCAGTTACTGGATTTGAGTTAATACGCAGAGCAACCAAAACTTAAATTGAAAAGGTATTTGCTTGATTTTCTCAGTTTTTGCATTTGTCCAGTCCATCATTATCTGGCACAATTGCATGTGACTGGTTCAGGCTCTCCTGTGTGACAGTGCACACAGCATAGGTGAAAGCTCATTTTGGTTAATGTAGCAAAATGCATAGTAGATAACAGATGAGTTGTAACACAGGTATCATTGGTAAAAGTAGCAAAGGAAAAAAACTCAGTTAACTTACAGTTTTAAAAGCGAATTTGAAAAGTTTCCTTTGCTAAAAAAAAACAAACAAAATCTCTAATTTGTTTAATTTGTGAGAAGTTACTACCCAGCTCTGATTTTAGCAAGGTAGCAGGACTTGGAAACAATGCGTGGAAATGCACTGTTTGCTTTATTGCACCAGTATTTCAGCAATGGGAGAAAATAACCTTTTGACCTGTAGTGTGTAAATTATGTGCTCAAGAGGCAAGAGAGAGCTTGTTACTTTATACAAACAGCCAGTTAGTCATGTTAACAAAATACTGCATAAAAAGGTGCTAAGATGCTTAATGTCTTAAGTTGGTGGGAAAGCGTCAAGCTGACTCACAATGTCTTTGGCAAAGAATGACTGATTCTCTTAGAAATGACTGATTTACGTAGGTCTATCCAAGAACTACTGTATATCAACAGGCTGGGTGTGTGTGTCACCATGTCTGCCTCAGGTGTGTACATCCCTGCTCACTCTGCCTCTTTGTCCCTGTTCCTCCATACCTTCACTTCCCCAGGCTCATTGAGCGTTATTCTTTACCTGTCCACCAGATGCTTTCTGACTTTTCTCCTTTCACTCCAGGTCCTCCAGGTCCAGGTTCTTTGCCATCTGCCATGCAATCATCTTATTCCCCTCACCTGAGGCATTCCTCTCACATCTCCCCACCTGCACCTCATTCTCTCAGCAGCCACTCATAGATATACCAGCCCAGATCTGTTGTTCACCTGCCGGTTCTTCAAAGTTGCCATGTGCCTCATGCCTTTCAGCTCCAGCCATCCAGCCATCTGCATTTGTATCCGATCTGTTCTGTTTTTTTTTTTTTTTTTTGTCCTCTGCTATCTGCTCTGGATTTACCTGGATTTTGACCTGCTGCCTGTTTAACACCTGCCTTGCTCTGGATTTGTTTGCCTGTTTGGACTGCCTTCTGGGTGTTGACCCTTGCTTGCCTCATGGATCTGTAAGCCTTTAGACCTCATTTTTGTAAACAAATCACTAAACTGATCCTGTCTGCCTGACTTTCTGTTGCCTGTGTTCACCCTCTGTGACAGTGTGGCAGCGACACTGTAGGCGCAACTGTTCATCTTGCAGGTTATGTCAATGACATTTTTAGATCTGCCTCTTAAAGGCTTGATCATTGGCAATGCTGAGATAACAATCCATTTCACAGGAATCTGAGGTGAAATCACACCTTCCCTTCTGTGAGAAAACCATACATTTCACTTTGATGGCAGGTTTTGAATAAAAACAGCAGGCAGTGACACAAGGCTTTTCCCTCCCTGTAATATCCTATAATACTGAATTTTGCTTTCATGCCAGGTACCATTTAGATGGAAGTCAGGAAATATTTCAAAAGATAGATGAATCACTGTGGAGTACAACAGTTCCAGTGCAGATGGAGAGAGACAGAGAGGAAGGAGAGAAGAGACAGAGGAAAACAGGGAGAGAACAGGGGGATTCTCAGATCCAGGTGTATTTATAGCTGGAAATGGAGAGTCACACACACATACACACTGGAGGCTATCCTAGTCCTGCTGTTAAATAATGCAACTGCTTCGAGATCTGAGGGACTCCTATTATATTAAGCTTGTGTGTGTCTCTGTGTGAGTGTGTGTGTGTCTCTGTGTGTGTGCGTGTGCTAGGAAGTTTACGTGTCATTGACAGACACATACCCTCCAACTTCCCACTTCGTAACTGCTTTGTAACTTCATTAATAGGCCTGCGTGTGCTGATTTGTGTGTTTTTGACAGAATTCATTATATCTAAGTTAATGACTCCATCATATGCCTGTCTCAGTGTGCGTGTGTGTGTGTGTGTGTGTGTGTGTTTGCAATCGTGCGTAATTATCCGCACCCTGTTATGTGCTTCTCCTGGATGTGTTTATATTAGAAAAGTGTTTTTGAAGCATTCCGCCACCAAACTTGTGAGGCCTCTTGTGCCCAATTAGGCAGCTTGTTTGAGTCGCCATCATCACATGGTTCCCTCTCTTGGCATCTCACTTCCCCTTCATCCCTCCATCCCATCGTCCCTTCATCTGTCCACCCTGCAGTCTGAGAGTAAAGCAGGAAAATAAATGAAAGTCAGTCTTGGGGCGTCACAGTAAATCTATGTTTTTGGTGCCTCTGAAGATGCATCACAGGTTACAAACTGTTGCATTATAGAATTGACAATGGCTGATCACACCAGAATGCAAACATGCAGAGTGGACTGCTTGCACATACACACTTGTCACTCTTGTTTCTCTCTGACATTTGAGATGATGACGGGAGGACATGAGGAGAGAGTGATGGAGGCAACAGTGAGAGAAGGAGTCAGATTCTCTGCTTACCTTCTTAACTAGTCAGTAGATCTGTCTCCAGGAGAGGGGGTGACACTGATAGCAGGTTGGATCTCTGCCAGCTAGCGAGGGTGCACACACACACACACACACACACACACACACACACACACACACACACACACACACACACACACACACACACACACACACACACACACAGGCTTGCTTTTTCTCCCAGGGTGCACTAAGACATTCTGTGACCTTGGTAGGGGCAGCAAACTGTACAGCCCTAACAAGGACACACACACACACACACACACACACACACACACACACACACACACACACACACACACACACACCCCAACAAGCCACCTGCTCCCATCTAAATGGTATTCCATGTTGTTATTGACCTGTTATAAATTCAGCAGGTTGGTGTGTTTGTGTGTGTTTTGGTGTGTGCCTAAAGGGAAAAAGAACAGTGTTCAACTGGCTCTATTCATCTTCACTGCAGAGATAAACAACTGCAATAATTTTATCCTGTGTGTGTTTGAGCAACAGGACTGTTTAAATGCTAATTATCACCTCTATGCAAAGATATTTCTGCAATTAGAGGTGTTTAAGTTCTTTGGCTGGATTAATTCTTTCAGCTACATAACATTTACATTGTTTACATAGATTCAAATACACACATTGTTGATTGGACAGCAGACTGCATAAAAAGCGTGTGTCTGTGTGTGTCTCTGAATGGGAGCGAGAGAAAGGCAGCAACAGAGTGTGTGTTGAGTTTTCTGCCAAACAGATGTTCATCAGCATTTCAGAGTGTTCCTGTGAAGCCATTAGACTACATTACCAAGAACACACTAATTACATAGGTGCATAGGCAATTGAATTGAAGCAGGCCACGCACAGACTCGTGCACAATCGCACACACTCATTCAGACAAATAATGTCATTCTCCCAAACACCATGCAGGATGGAGAACAACAACCAAAAAAAAAAAACACTATGTACATTCTACATGCAAAATAGATGCACATACATAAACAGGAAATATCTATTTGAAAGTGAATAAGTAAAAAATTGTTGGATGAGATACACGCACGCACATTTTTCAAGGCTTTGTTCACACTAATGCTGATGCATTCGAAAAGGCATCTTTTTCTCCTCTTTCTCCCCCCGTCTGCTGTTCTTCGTCTTCTCCAAAACTACAAAAGAGCTCCCTGAATCTGAAAATCCCACTTGCTTTATGGTGATTAAGGGAAAATGGAACTTTTCGAAAATGCTGACGTGTGATTGTCACAGACGTGGTGGGGTAAACATGCATGGGAGTGAATCCAACTCTCTGTCATCTCGAGCTCTCAGTGATCTATCATTGTGAATGCCAGTGTAGCCAATCAGATAGTACAGCTGTTGTCGGTTGCATGTAGTCTTTGCTGTAAGAGAGCGTTACAGTAGAGAACAGCGGTTCAGCTTTGACCTTGAATCTCATGCTGACGAAAACAATTTTCACACCAACACAGAGAGCATCAAAGATGAATAGGCAACCATATTATGGCCAAATTCTCTCTGGTATAGCAATGGTTAAACCAAGCAATCAGTGGTTACTCACAGTAACCCCTGATTCTATTTGTATAAGCTCTTAAACTACTCTGCAAGTAGTGCACGGCACTTTCCGTGTTGCTTTTGTTTTTTTAGATGTGCGCGTGTGGACGTTAGGAGTGATTCACCTATTTCATGCGCCATGCGTGCATTTCACTCATGCTAACTTGACAGGTATGCAAAGGTCATTTGTGTAATTTTGTGAATTTGTTGGATATTACTCAGGGTTAGGGTTGGTATTAACAAGAATTATATAAAACAAATGAATAAGTTCATGAAAATAGAAGAAATATTCCATAAAAAGCAGACCATAGAAGCTCAGCACAGCTCATATTATGGCAATGAGATCAAAACACAATAGAAATAGAAAAAATACAAAAAAGATATGTAAGTCCATAAAAATTGGATCAAATAAAAAGGCAGAAAAAAATGAAAGTGGTAAAAAAGAGCTAAAAATATACTACATTAACTAAATGCCTGCCTGAATAAGCAGGTCTTCAGTCGATATCTTGAAAATATCAACAGAGGTAGCATATCTACTAGTGGGCAGGGTGTAGTGAGCATAGTAGTTACAAGCACTTCCTACTAAGTTTTGCCATTTCCATCAACCTTTTCTCCTGTGGTGCTTCAGAATGCTCCTTAACATACATTAATGGAAACACGGCTTCTGAGAAAGCGGCGACAGTGAATCAAAACAGTAAAGCTGCAGGCCGACAAGAACCAAAGCAATGAGCTGAGAGATATTGTAAAGTTCTGTTGAGCTGAGGGAGCTGCAAAGCTGGATGATACATAGCTGTGGGTTTATCAACCTCTTTCATATACAAGTGGCAATGGAAAGTTCTCATGTGAGGTCACTGTCACAATGTCAAGGACTGTAGTGAAATCATTATAGTCATGACAAGGTTGACTCTGACAAAAGAATCTTAACTGAAGGTCCACTTACTTTTATTTCCAAGGTCTAGAATGACGGTGCTGAAGATTGAATTCAACAAAAAGTTTTTTAATCCAAGGTCTCTGTTCTTACAGTAGGACTGATGAAAAGCTATGTTCTGGTGTAAAAAAGCAACATATTGAGCAGCAAATAACCCGTCAATCGGATTTTCTTAATTTTATTTTCAGGTTTGTTTATCTCCACTTCGGATGGGATGTACTATATTGTCAACAACAGATTTTTTTTTTTGTTACAGCCGGTTCTTTTAACATCATTATGTCAACATGTTGAGTGTATGAAGAGTTTTGAGAGAGTAACACAATCTGGAACCTACATTTGCTGTTTTGCACTGCAAGCACAGTTTAGCAAACATTGCACTGACTTCCTTTCATTGCCCAGAGGGCTTAGCCTGACCTCAACTATAACCCCAATTAAGACAGAAGTCGTCTTATGTGCTGAGTGAAAGTGCAGTGAAATCAAATTTTGGACACACATCCAGTCTCTGGTTTGACAAGCTGTCCTCCGTCATCTGGTGTGAAGGCCAGACTCTGTCCCCAGATGTGGCCAGTGACAGAATCACACACACAAGTTCCCACAAGAAGGCCAACAGCCAGCAAGAGAGAAATTAGGAGTGACGAAGGGAGTGCAAAGGTTCGCTGCCCTCCCTGTGATATGACTGATCAGACAGAGAGAGACAGCTGTGGATTCCTTTATGCCTCATTCAGCCTCTCCAACTCCCTGTTTCCCTCCCCACCCCTACTCACCTATTCCCCTCTTTCCTTGCTTTACTTCCCCCCTTCCCCACGCTCTCTCCTCCTCCTCTGCTCCTCCCTCTCCTCTTTCTCTCATCGCCTGGCACACACACACACACACACACACACACACACACACACACACACACACACACACACACACACACTACACTGACCTCCTCCTTCCCTCTTTTTTCTTCTCACCCAGCATCTGTCTAATTCAGTGGTTGGGCCTGTGGTTAGGAGCAGTATGGTTTTTATGATCACCCTCTGAGTACACAGTGACCTTGGACATTATTCACACACAATGGATGGAGCTGTCCACACCGGGGAGCACTGCAACTGCTGTGGGCTGTTGCGAGTGTGTACCTCTGTGTGTGTGTGTGTGTGTGTGCGTGAGTGAGAGAGGCAGGGAGAGAGAGAGAGAGTGGGAGGGGGGCAGTAAGAGTGAGTGTACCAATTTAAAATGTGAGCAAAGGAGAGAGAATATGAACTAGAGTGAAGCACTGTTCCATTTGTGGTGGGCTAATGAATGGAAAGGGGGATGTGTGACGGACCTCGTGCTTTTGGGTTGTTGAAAAGTGTGGGACAATAACCTGTAAGACTGCAGTGTATATATATTTAACTTTAAAAACACCACTACAGTTTTAACTTGTGTTTATGTCATCAGGAGCAGAGTAACAGTAAATTGACCAAAAGGCTAACCCTTTGTCTGCTGTATGGCCAAAATGTGAACAAGCATGTTCACTTTCTTAAGGAAAATCTAAAGGAAAGTCCAAGAAATCCCATTTGTGTAATCACTATATATTTTCAGTAACAGTAATTTATTGTTCATAGTTATTCATTATGATAGGGAAGGAAAAAAGCATTTCATGTCAAGCCTCTGAAAGTGTGTTTGATTGATTGACATAATCTGACAGAGAACAAGTACACAATCTTGCATGGGAGTCATAGACAGACAGTGCTTTTTTTAGTAGAGATACTAAAGAGGAAGGACCACATCAGCATCTAAACTAGGGGTTCTCAAAGTGCAGCCCGTGTGCCAATGGAGGCCCTCTGAAACATTTTCTGCAGACTGAATGTGACGTAGTCAGCCCATTTCAATACTTTCACTTTCAATAGCCTATTTAATGTGTATGTGAAATGGGAAAGTCACCTTGGACTAAATGCTGTATGGCTGAGAAGAAAAACAGGTTTCAGGAAAAGTCGATCCACTCTTAGTCTGCCTGACTTCAGGGACATATAAAGTGATCTGTCTTATCTGCAAACAGGTACATTTGGTTCTCAAGGAATTTTTAGAAACCAATCACAAATCATACGACAAGTTCATGGGTTTTCCTGTGCAGCTCTCAATTACACGTTGGCTCCCTAAGCTGGCACTCAGTCATCAAAACTTGGAGAAGCCCTGATCTAAACGGACCAAAGTTTGTTTATTTACTGTTTAATGTGCTGCAGCTGACCTGCAAACTGCAAAAAGTCACGCCAGCAAGTGCTCCAAATATGTTTCCATTGAAGTGACGAGGACTTTTAGAGGCAGCAGTTTTGACAGGAGCAAAGGAGGAAGTCAGCTGTAGGTGTTGTAGAGTTCACATAGGGAGCAAGAACCCAGGAACAGCTCCAGACTGTGAAGCAATTTTGTTGTAATGGCCGCAAGGTGCGTTGCAACTTCTGCATTCATCACATGATGCACACTGGTCTAAAATGCATTTTCCCATTTGCAATCATTGGAAAGGGAGTGGCTATAAAACAGAGACTTAATTTTTCACAAACCTCTAAAAATGACTTTTGTATTATCAGAATTTGATCCATTTGGTGCAGTAACATTCAGAAAGTCTAGAAGAGCTGTATGATTAAATTATTTTATTCCATTCGTGTTTGCAGGGAGCCCACGGGAAGCAGGCTGGCTCGGCTTGTGGAAGTCTGAGATGCACACAAACTCATCCAGTTCAACTGGAGAAAGACTCTGCTATGCACAGAAGCAAGGACAGAACGAGCCAGCAGAGGCTTTTTCCATCTATGTGCCCTGTGAGCATCTTTCACAGAATTGAATCTGGTGCCATCTTTGACAACACTATCCAGTTCTCCTTTGAACATCCATGGCAGGGATGAGGTTTGAGATGGATGGAAAGAAAGCATCATGATTTTATGCAGGAGACACTGAGACACACTTCCAGCACACAGTCGACATTGTTTCTTCGAAAAAACATGACCATGATCATTCCATCAAATGTTTATTACTGTAAGTTTGACAAGGAGGGTCCTTTAACCTTAAGAAACTCCAACTGAGATCTTTTCCTAATCTTAACCAAGCTGTTTTTATGCCAAACCCGAACTGAACCTTAAAAAGAGTGACAGTTTCATTTTTGAAACCCTGACGTGCCCTGCCAATAGAGACAACGTGTCTGTGCCGGAGGGTAAAGACAAAAAATGTATGGTCATTTATTTTGGAAGACTTTCTAGCCTTAAATGAAATGATTCGATTGGTTGCATTTCCAACTAATTAATGCATACAGAGAGGGCACAATCTTCGAGCAAAAAATATAAAATTTAAATTTTTCCTTTTTCAGTAGTGAGTACTTCTCGAAGGAGAACAGAGGACGTGCAATTTAAGGAGCCGATATGTATTTTATAAAAGAAAATAGAGATGCGGTTTAATTTTTGTTGAACTTTAATGCTAGAGCCTACAGTGACATTTTAGACAATAATGTGCTTCCAGTTTTGTCAGAAACAGTTTGGAGAATGCCCTTTCCTGTTTCAACATGACAACGCTCCCATGCACAAAACAAGGTCAAAAAAGAAATGGTTCCTCTGGGGCCATCCTGGGGTTCCAGTGGTTAACACGCACACTGTGTGGCCTCAGTAATTGTGGCGAGGGACTTTTTTTGCATGTCTTTCTTTTCCCCTCTCTCTCTACACTGTCAGCTATCAAATAAAGACAAAAAATGCCTTAAAAAGAACTGATTTCTAAGTTTGGTGTGGAAGAACTTGACTGGCCTATACACAGCCCTGACTCCAACCCCATCCAACATCTTTTTTGATGAATTGGAATGCCAATTGCGAGCCAGGCCTTATCGCCTGACATCAGTGCCTGACCTCCCTATGCTCTTGTTGCTGAACGGGAGCAAATTCCTGCAGCCAGGTTCCAGAATCTTAGTATATGTTGGCTGAGCAAATAAAAATTTATAATGGAGGAAGGTGAGGAAAGCAATGCTGCTTTGTCTGTAGAGACAGAAAAAGACATAACTTTATCGCTCTCTGCGAAGGATTTGGTCTGAAGTGTGGACATATCGATTAGGAGGAAAAGTATTAGAATCTGTAGGAAATATTTTAAGAGTGACAGACTAGACCAGCTACACAGATCCTAATGACACATCCATGACTACCTCCTGTCTTTATATATGGCTCAGTATAGCTGAAAATGTTCATCTTTAATCAATAACTCGGGAGATAATATTGCATATTGGTATCGCTTTTGCCAAAATGATAGCACTATGAAACTTTCACTTTAAAACATTTCTTTTTCTTTATATCCATCTCCTGCGGTATGAGCTGTTTGTCCACTTCAGTACATATACACACACATACTCGATTGCACACGCGCACACACACCTGCCTTGTTATCACACCAATCAGTCAACTGTCAGAGGCGGAGAGGGTTTATGGCAGCTTTATGGGAGGTGAAGCAGCACTTGGTAGTCCATTTGGCTGCCCATATAAATGACGCATCTGTTTGTGTGTATGTGTGTGACACGCTGAGTGACTATGTAGCTTACCACTGGGCATTTGTGCGTTTGAAATGCTTTTCACATAACCCTGCACATCTCTGTGTTTGTCAGAGTGTGTGTTCATGTCTCTGTGTGTAGCAGTTACACAAGTGTGCTTCCATAACAGTGTGTTGAGAGGGCACATAACTGTCTGTTCTGTCGAGAAGCAAAGTAGATGAAGTCAACTGTGAGCCTGTCTCTGCACTATTTGAGGTGCAAGATACCAAGTAAGAGTTAGAGACACAGAGAGATGGGCAGAGAGGGAGAATGGCGGTTGTGTTACATAGAGATAAGGATGAAAAGTAAGGGAAAGAAAGAAAGAAAGAAAGAAAGAAAGAAAGAAAGAAAGAAAGAAAGAAAGAAAGAGTGTAACTTTTGATTTTCACAATAAGTACTTTTTTGCTTCGAGGCCATCGAGTGCCATCCCTCATCCTCGCCCTCAGTTGGTCAAGTTTGCCTCCCGGCAATCTGAGTCTGAACCTGGCCCCTGAAAGGACATGCAGATCAACAACCAAAAATAAATACACCAACATGAAAGAGCCAATGCATTGTATACTTGTGTGTACTCACTGCTCTTCCACCATACTTAGATTGTTGTTAAGCTTGACAGCCATAACCACCACAGATATCTATCCCATCCTAACAATCTCATTTGGTAACCAGGTTTGGTCATTCTCTATGTTTGTCTGAAGTTTAAAAGTGCAAACAAACACTTCCTAATAGGCTTTCTGCAGTGGCAGAATCATCACTCTGGTGTGTGTCTTCCCAGAAAACCATCAATCGCCAATGTTCCACTTCTCAATGGCCTTCCTCAGGCTATACTGAACAAATGTTGCAGTGGTGGCTCAACTGCAAAGCATTCAGTTGTGGGAGTTTTTTTCCCCAATGCCATTGTGAAGGCACTGCAGAGAGTATAAATCTTCCGTTTCAAATTCAGTAGCTCAAATTACTGTGAATGAAGGAAATGAATATGGTACACAGGGTAGCAGTTTAAAATGAATATATTGTATTCTGAAGACATTTCATTAAATAATGTTGTGGAATTAAAATTGTGTTTGAATTACGTTAGGCTGTGGTTCAGTTTAATAAAGTGGGTTTTATTATTCATCCTCTTAGTTTATCAGACAGCACAGGGAGCTGTCGGTAGATGCATATAACTTTAAAGTGTTAGTCCTTAAAGGTCCAGTGTGTAGGATTAAGTGGCACCTACTGGTGAGGTTGGAGATTGCAAACAGCTGAATACCCCTCACCTTACCCTCACCTGAGGTGGCCTCTTCAAAGCTCCCAAACACGACAGACTTTCTTGAGAGTCTGTGTTTGGTTTGTCTGTTCTGGGGCACTGTAGAGCAGTGTTTTCCAACTACTGTGCCTTGGCACATAAGTGTGCCGTGAGAAATCATCAGGTGTGCTGTGGAAGATTATCCAATTTCACCTGACTGGTGCTCTGTTTAGAGCACCAATCAGGTGAAATCTTCCTGTGTGTCTTTCTTCAATTCTTGCAAGAATATCAGCTTTACGTTCAGCTAAACAGGCCCAGGTTTCACACTGAGTAAGTAAATTCAGTAAATTGTGACTAGATTTTCATTATATTTCATTAAATATACTTTTTGTGACATTTTTGTTTGGTGGTGTGCCTTGTGATTTTTCTAATGTAAAATATGTGCCGTGGCTCAAAAAGGTTGGGAAACACTGCTGTAGAGGCATGGTGGTGCAATATGGTGGACTCCATAGAAGAGGACTGGCTCCTTATGTAGATATAACTGTTCTTAGTTTCAGGTGATTATACACTAATGAAAACATAATTATAAACATTATATTCCATTTCTGCAAATAGATCAGCCTCTCTTTTCAGAATCCTGTTTCGTCTCCCTCACTTTTACAGTTTCAGTTTGATTCCTTCATTAAAAGACCACTCAATCATGCCCTCTTACTATCCAACTGCCAAAATCCAGAAGGGAGAAGCTCAAAGTTGATCAAAATGTTAAAATGCTCATTTGAGTCGGCTTCAGTTACTGATGTGCACTCACAACATTTAAGCTTTACAAGCAGTGATGAGTAATTTGCTGACATTTTTTTGCCCTGGATTTTACCTCTCAGACATGAACCAACATGAAAGACCAAAGACAGCGCTCTTCAAAATGAAAAAAAAAAAAGACAAAATTATTTGTTGATAAAGGTTTGTTGTTGGACACTTGAACTGGCAGTTGCTGGAATTGGCTAGTTTTTTGTTTTTGTGTACTTCATGCTCCTTTATCAGTTCTGTGTTAAGGTTCACAGACAGACTTCACATTCTCTGCATCATACCTAGTCCCTAAGAATAGCAGAAGTGCCATTATGTTACTCATTCCTTTCATCCAACACTTAGTATTGTGTGGTGTAATTAACATTGCTCCCTCTAGGGGTTGGTAGTGGAGTTTCAGATGGTTAAAAATGTAATTTCCCCTATAAAGACCAATTATAGAGCAATCACTTTTTCAGTGAAATTCTCGATTTGGAAAGGCTCCGTTTGAAGACACTGTCCTCACAGATTTGCATTTGCATATTGTGGGTGACTCAAGATATGGGAATTGCAGCACAAATACAAGATCAAACAGGAATATTTGGTAAAATCTGAGACACAAGGCTTTCAGCATCGCATCATCAGTGTGCAAGACCAAAGAGTAAACAAGGTAAGAAAATAGAAAAGTAACTTCACTCAGATGACTGCCTGGATTTAGACTTTTCGTCCCTGAGAGAGATTTGTTTTCACAGCTAGTTCAACACAGGAACACACAGATACATACAAATAAAGACAATGCATAGAGTCTTCAGAAATACATTCATACATCCTGGCATGCAACATAGTCAGCGAAGCAGTTTGTTCAGTAGTGCAAAGGCAGAAGGGACAAAGCTCCTGCTGAGGAGAGCTCGCCTCCATTTTAAGGTCCTGTAACTCTGTCCTGATGGCAGTACTGTGAAGTGATGATGATGGGGGCGATCAGAGGCATCTGCTGTTGTGAATGCTGGGCGTGTGATGGCTGTCATTCATGTCTGAAAGTTTGGGTGTGGGAAGGCTGATGATTTCAGAAGTAGCATGTGTTATGCTGTTGGAGATGGTCAACATGTTGAACAAACAGGAGCAACAGTACAACAGGATTCTTTTCTAAGTCAACAAAAGGAGGCAGACAGTACTCTTAGTTTAGAGATAACGTAGTGTCTTTGCAGGGATTTTTGATAGACAGAAGAGATGTGTTAATAAAAACTAAGCATATTATCCATACTGAGCTGAAATGTTTCGTATACCACTTATTTGCATACTGATCGCATTTCATTTTAAGTGTAAACATCCCTCTGAGCTGAATCAGTGTAATGCATTAATACAGAATTTTTGCACTGAAAGCCTGCGCAGACCATTCCTTATATTTTGTGTCTGTTGATAGGTCTTTCCAAATTTTGTGTTTTAATGTTGAGAATTTCAAACTTTTTTAAAAAGTCATTTATCTTACATTTGTACAGCGCAAGTGTATGTCTTCAGTCACGCAGGGCTGAACTCTGTGGACAGTGGCCACTGTCTCATTAGAAGAAATGGTATAAAGTTGTGCCAACTGATCAGCGATCTTGCCGCCCAATTAGTAGTGTAGAACAAGAAGCCAGCAAGGCCCGAACCAACGTTGACCTCTGGGAGGGGGGAGAAACGGGAGACACAGAGAGGTCTGCTTTTAACCTTTCTGAGCTGCAAGAGGATGCCTTTGAGGTTGCTTGTGTTGATTGGTAAGAGGGTATCTCCAAGGCAACCAGGTAGAACAGTGAAGTTCAACAGCTTGCACTGGTTGCTTTTGCAATTTTGCAAAGCATCTTGGGAGCTGATAAGCAGAAAGATATGCAGTCATCGGAAAGACAGACAGAGCCCCTGCAGAGACTTTGATGAGGTAGAAGTAAAGGCTTTTTCTCTGTCTTTGTCTTTGTCTTTGCCTTTCTGCCTCCCTAATGGTTCCCTGGGTGGGCTCAGGGATGTTGGAGTTTGAACTACAAGTAAACTAAAGAAAGACCTCACTTACCCAGATGAGAAGTGAGGTAATAGGGTGAGTAGTTGAAGTGATCATACTTATGGCACTTTCCAATCAAGGAAAGAAAGTTTGCTGAAAGAAGCTGACTTCACACACACACATTCATGCCCTCACACAAGCTCGTTATTGCATGTTCAGGTATGTATTTATTTAGCTGGGTGCTCATATGCTGCCTGGCGCTGATTCACTGACAGTACAGTACACTTCCAATCTTGATTGCTCTCAGTGAACATGCTGGTTTATAACAGTGCCAGCATCATGAACTGAATTAGCTCTGATCCACTCCCATCTCCGCTCCAGTCCTGGAGATTTCCATGACGAAAAAGATGTGGAATGGGAACAATTTGCAGCGGTTCTTACCTGAAGCATTTTGCCACCTGTGGCCCACTGCTGCTTTTCCTGGCTCCCTTTGGTTGCTACAGAGAAAACAATGTTTATTTCTGGCTTCTCATTCTGTTTTTCCCTTCTGGTCCAGGCTGTGATTTCTGCAACACCATTATCTATTTTTCTGTGGATATGGTTTTTAGTGTGTCCTTAAAGTCAAAATCCTCAAGATTTGAAATAAAACCCTATTTGTATTACCATTTATGGTTGCCATTTTAAAACAATAGGCATTTAATGTATTCAGTAATTACCTCCCTATATTGTGATTTTCATTGTTGGCATAGTTTGCCATTCTGGCACTGGATTCAGATTTCCTTCACAAGCATAAAGGATTTAGAAGAAACAAGGCATGCATGTAATCTAGGATCATTGATAACAGTCTCACTGTTTACTGTTCACTTGCTTAACACAAAATCAGAGCTGTTGGTGCTGAAGCAAAACCAAACAACTCCTACTGCTGCTCCTTCAAATTAAAAGCATTTAACTTTCTTCTGTATTTAATAGATTCACAACTGACTGCTTTCCTGTTCTAGTTCTGACAAAGTAGCTTAAGTAGTGCTCCTTCCTTGTAGTATTAAACAACACTTGCTGTTACCATGGTAACAACAGGTGTCACCAAATCAACCAGAACTGAAATCTTAAGAATTACAAAATCATGTGAAATAATGAATCAGTGCTGTAATGTGCAAAGTGAATGATGTCAGCATTGAAAATCCCAACTGGGCTAATAGTTGCAGAAATAAACGTATTAGTTTTAGTCAGTTGCTTGATTACATGCCAAAATAGATTTTCAAATTTACAAAATGCACTTAATAGATGATCTTTTTAGCAGGAAAAATCTACATCATGGGTCATGGAGCCACAGGTGCTTCTGCAAAATCACTAGCCGTTCATGTTGTTCATTTCTTCATTCATTCGTTGTGGCATCTGCTCCATTGCTTTCTCAGCTCCTTATCTATGGTCACCTTGCTCACAGTAAACCCTCCAACTTGTTTTTCTTTTATTCTCGTGCTCTTTTATCATATTCATTCATTCGCTCTGATCCATCATCCCTAGCAGGCTCCAAGGAGCTCAGCTGGGGTGGTGCAGCAGCCATTTTCTCCAATGAGCAATCGCCATGCCAACGGTGAGGCAATTCAACCCCTCTTTGTGGATGCTCAGCTACCGCTCCACCTGGACCAAATTCATTGTGTGTGTGTGTGTGTGTGTGTGTGTGTGTATGTATGTATATATCTTTGTGAATTATTAAATCCTGCAAGAGATGATTGTAATTTGACAAATATTAACATGTGCTCATAAACAGAGGCCAGGTCACACCATCCTGCAACACACTTTGTTATCTCTGATGGAGATTTAAGTGTGTGTGCATCTGTGTGTGTGGCCTAATATTTAGATTAGGAATTATGAGGAAGGCACAGCGGCCAGGCTGTGTGGGGAGATGTGATTATACTGTAAGATATGAGTTCTGTGCATCCGTCCCTTACATGAACAGATGAACTGCTATGTAAATGCCGCTAGCCACCTGCCAAGCTGGGCCTCCTGCACTGAGCTTTGGTTTGTCTTCCTTTGTTTTTTTTGTTTTTTTTATGTTTCTCTGTTTTTCCTGGAAGTAATTTCATTGTTCACCCCTCACTGATAACCATATATACCAGGGGTGGGGAGACTTTTTCCTGTCGAGGGCCATTTCAACTGCCTGGTGCTTGGGAAGCACCTGAGAAGCTTATTATGCATATGCAATGAGGGAATAGAGGGGGCTCACTTGGGGAGCAGCAATTGTATCAGGATGGCCTTGCCCCCCCTTTGGAAGTGCCCCTGGTGCTACTAAATTATTTAACACATTTATCACACTCACCTCTGCAATGACTGGAACTGCTTCTCTTTGGGGAGATGTCTGAAGTCAGATGGTAGTGATGATGATGATGATATAACTCACAGCTGGTTTTCCAGGTTTGGGTCAGTCCAGAGTTTTTGAATGAGTTGTTTTCAAAAGAGATGCTCACAGTAGTTGGCCATTGCTTCGCAGCTTTATTACTTCATGTTGTAGGTTGTCAGGCACATCAGCTGGTTTTCAAAGGTCTAGATAGACACATAGATAGATAGACACTTTATTCATCAAATTCACAATCTAGCGAATATGTTCAGTTTCTTTTTGTTTACTCTTGATGTCCTGAAACGTATCACCAAATGCCTGAAGGAGTTTATTATTTTACGTTATTTTCTTTAGTGCTGAAAAAAAAGAAACTGCTTTTTAGTATTCATGAATTGCCTTGCAGGCCATATTAAATGGTCTCACGGGCTGTATATCCGTCCATGACACACAGCCGAGATTCAATAGATGCTGTAGTAGTGACAGCATTATTATTGCAAACCATAATATAACCATAATACATAGCCAAACTTAAAGCTAGTCACATTTCTCTGGTTATTTTGGTAAAAGTAACAGGTAAAAAAGTAAAGGGCAAGAGGCAGGGTACACCCTGAACTGGTCGCAGTTGATTGCAGGGCAACATATACAGACAGACAATCATTCATGCATGCATTCATTCATGACAATTTAGAGTCACCAATTAACCTAATGAGCATGTTTTTGGTCTGTGGGAGGAAGCCGGAGTGCCCGGAGAGAACACAAGCATGCACGGGAAGAACATGCAAACTTCACACAGAGGGGCCTCGCCCGACCCGGGGATCGAACCAGCGACCTTCTTGCTATGAGGCACGCACACTACATGCTGCTCCACCGTGCCGCCATGCAGAAACATAAAGACAACATTTGTATGGTTTTTAATCCATCTCTGTAAAACTTATCTTATTAGATGCAAAGATTATTTCAGTGTTTTTGGCAACTCTAATTAAGAGCCTGCAATAAAATATTTTATTGAAAATGCTTTCCGAGTGGTCCGTGAATGCAACACATGTAGTGGTTGACATCATGTCAATGCATCATGGTGACTGTCAGCAAAACAAAAGTAGATGTGGAGTGTGACCTGATAAAGTTATGCTTGAAAACTTGAAAGTCTGCTACTAAGAAACTAAACACAAAGTACAGCTGACGCTCATGGGAATGTCATTAGTTTATTATGTGTGTGGTCATAAACCACATAGACATTAGTATGTTTATTTTTACTTTCTCCAGAGAAGATTTTCTAATTGGTTTTCCTCATCCTTGCCTCCACTAATAAGACTGGAAAAAAAACAGATATAATGACATTCATTCAGTTAAGCGTTAGGCAGTTAAGACAATATCAAATTAAAATATTAAATGTATTCAGCACCTACAAAACTTGTGAAAGCACCACTTTTAGTCATGTTATCTCTTGTGGCCTTGGCCAGAAAAACAGAGCCCACTAATGATGGCTGTGTTGGTGGGCCTGCAGGCAGCCCACGAAGCCAGTTCAAGCAGTCAGTTAGTGCACAGGGCATGTGTCTGTGTTCATGAACCTATGTCTATCTAGGTGTGCAGGTGTTCTTGCGTACCAATGGTATGCCTATTTTTGATCCTGTTCTCCCTTTCTAAAACTACCCACAAGCCTCCCCGTAGGGTGGTGGGTTAAACACACAGTGAGCAACACACTGAAGCACCAAGTGTACAGATGCACTGAATACTTTCTGCAAAGGAGCAAACAGTTTACTCTCTTCAAATCCCAAATCCCTTCATCTCGTGTGTGTGTGTGTGTGTGTGTGTGTGTGATATCTCTACTGTATAACAGTAGCTAACAGCCAACCACCAACCTTCCCAATTGTTTACACTGTGTTGTTTGAACCATCAGCTGAACAATGACTGAACTAAGTTTGAAGCCCAACTGAGATGCAGTTAAGGCATGTTTCTGTCTCACTCTGTCCGTCTCTCCCTGTTTTGAACCCTGTCTGCTGTATCCAGTTCAGATTGTGTCTACAGATGTTGACTCCTGTGATTCCATTGTTCAGTAACAGAGCAATAGCAAGAAACTTCTTGTTTCTCTTCTACACAAAAGAGGGTTAGACAACACCCATGTAAACCAAACAAGCTATGTTTGTTCAATGAACCCTTAGAGACTGAACCACCTAGGTACAAATTTTTCTTTCTTTCCGTCTCATCCTTGTTCATTCCTTGTTTATTTGTTCGCCTAATTGATGCCATAGCATTTGTAAGCATAGCATCAGCATTATTTTCTGCTGATAATGACATACTATCACATGCTGGACCACACACATTCTCCAGAATGATTGATCTAACTTCTGTGTCATCTTGAGCACTACAGTGCACACACGCACACAAACACACACACTACATGTATACTCAGGGCTGAACCCAAAAGCAAAAGTCTCAAAATAGAGGAGGCTTTCCTTTGTGCTCAGCTGGGTTACAATCCTTAACGGGCAGTCACTCAGAGCTGGCAAGGCAACCAGGTGGCTAATTAAAGACAGAGGGACAGCAAAGCAGGCGAAGCCAGCAAAGCAGGAACAAAGGCCAGAGCACAAAAGCAACTTAAACACAGTAGCGAACAACTGATTGGAAGCTGTGCAGGAAGAAGGTGACAAATTTCAGTGGTCAGTCGAAGCAGAAAACATAATGGAAACAACTAATGAACAGGTTAGACATAACATGGTGTGGAAACACGAAACATTGAGGCTGATATGCAGGGGAGGTGGAGACAACAACAGATGTGGAACCCAGAGCAGGAGAAGCCCTCCCTCATGATGACTCCTAGCATCCCTACTGGCCAATCAATGTGGCAACAGTGGAAACAAACATAGGAGTATGTTCCAAGCTATTTTTTTTTTTTAATTGTCTCTTCAGAATCATTCACTTCCCAGGTCACAAGATGCTGTGATTCAGTGATATTTGACTGTGAAAACTAGCTGCCCTTCTTGAGGGTGTAATGTGTTGGGGACTCACATTGGTTGGGTTGACTTAATAGATGTAGAATGTGGGATGATCACACATGGAACAAAGGAGCTAAAGCTGTAGAATAGCTTGAGTGACCATCTTAGCAAAGGGGAAGGGACCCACAAACTGGGTAGAACTTGCAGAGGGGCAACCGAGGGGTCGACCAGTGCAGTGTCAGTCATTCTGTCATTGATACAGCGCAGAGGTGCAACACAGGGGCCACGGGGCTTAAGCCAGAGTGCCTATGGTTGTTAACAACTAAGAAAGGATGCAGACCCTCCTTGAATCCCGGTGAGGTCGACTCCTCTCCCACAGTGATTCTTCACTCATCTCCCACAGTGTTGCCTCCCTCAGGTGGGTGCTGGGACATGGACCCTGCATTCTCTTGCATGGCCAACTGTACACTAATGGCTCACAATTTAGTTTCAGTTAATTTAAGCTGACATATACACAGATAAAACTAAACCAAAATTCTTCATGGAAGAGGGTTATTGTCCATCACAGTTGTAACAAAGAGTTCTTTGATACAGCTGCTGGATGCCAGCATCCTTGCGTCAGTGTCTCCTTCCTTAAGGCTCATATTAGATAAGACCTGGCTTTTCGATGTTTGGCAATCAATCAACAAGACAAATTACAGATGTTACAGGTCACTGGCATGGAAGAGAGTGAAGTTCAGCAGGAGTTTTGTCCCCTCTGCCATAACAGAGCTGAACAGAATATCCAGACTGAGTTTGTGTGTTTGTGTATGTAAAGTTTGAGAATGTGGCAGTAGTGGGTGTATGGTGTGGGATTCATCTATGTATTTGTCAAATGTGATGTACCCTGTCCCGTTTGATGTATTTGTGTTCTGTGAGGTTGTACTCTGAAGTTGTGTGGGATTCAGGTATGATGTTTTCTGTCCGGTTTGATGTATTTGTGTACTGAGGCTACAGAGAAGGTGGAAACAATTTTCCTTGCAGAAGGACAAATAGATCTAAATCTAATCTAACTAAAATAATGGCGTACATCCCCCGTAGGCCGATGCTGCAGCAGTCTGCAAGCTCCTACAAACTGTGGTTTCACAGCTGCAGACATCGCACCCCCAGGCCCTTCTCCTCATCTCTGGAGACTTCAATCATGCTTCCCTGTCTTCCACTCTCCCCACCTTCATCCAATATGTTAAACGTCACACCAGAGATAATAGAACACTGGACTTACTGTATGCAAATCCAAAGGACGCTTACAGTTCTTCACTCTTCCCCTTGCTGGGCCACTCCAATCACAACCTGCTACATCTGCTCCCTGTCTACATACCTTTGGTGAATAAACAACTGCCAATCATCAGGCATGTAAGGAGATGGTCTGAAGAGTCCAGCATGGCACTGAGGGACTGCTTTGACACCAGTGACTCAGAAGTGTTGTGCAGTCCATGTGGGGAGAACACTGACAGTTTAACAACCTGCATCACATACTACATTAACTTTTGTGTGGAAAATACTATACTTACCAGGAAGATACAGTGTTTCCCAAACCCTGGGTGTCCCCGGAACTGAAAGGCCTGTAGCCTGTATGAGAAGAAAAGGGTTTTTAGATCTGAGGACAAAAAGTAGCTGAGGAGGGTGCAGAGGGAGCTGAAAAGGGAGATAAGGAGAGGAAAGGACAACTACAGGAGGAAGCTGGAGGAGCGCTTTCATGCCACAGAGGTTTGGAGAAGCCTGAAAACAATCTCTGGCCACAGCAGTGACAGTGGGAGGGGCCCAGAATCTGGAGACCAGGAGTGGGCAAATGAGCTGAGTTTTTCAACAGATTTGATTCTACACCCTTCCTTCCACCATCCATCAGAGCCCAGACTAGATGGTGTTACTACTCCACAACCCCTCCTCTTCCCCCAGAGCATCCCTGACACCAGCAGCACCCCCCTCACACTACTCAACCCCCCTCAACTCCACATCAGTGATTACATACCTTTACCCCCACCTCACTCCAAAGAAGATGGTGATAGACTTCTGCAGGAAGGTGCCACAAACTACACCAGTGAACATTCAAGGCTTGGACATTGAGATCGTGGAGGATTACAAATACCCGGGTGTTCAGCTCAACAACAAACTGGACTGGACTAACAACACAGACGTCCTGAACAAGAATTGCCAAAGTTGTCTCCATCTGCTGAGAAGACTAAGGTCCTCTGGAGTATGTAGGACGCTATTGAAAACATTTTATGACACTGTGGTGGCATCTGCAATTTTCTATGTGGTGGTCCGCTGGGGCTGTGGGAGCTCTGAGAGGGACAGAACAAGAGTGAACAAACTGGTCAGGAGAGCTGACTCTGTCCTAGACTGCCCTCTGGACACCATCGAGGAGGTGGGTGAGAGGAGAATGTTAGCCAAGCTGACATCAATCATGGACAACCCCTCTCACCCCTTGCATGAGACTCTAAGCAGCTCCTTTAGCAACAGACTGCTGCATCTACTTTGTAAGAAAGAACGCTACCGCAGATCCTTCATTCCAACAGCTGTCAGACTGTTCAACCCCAGCATTTTTTAATGTAGCACTGTATTTACAAACCCAGGTGCCTGTCATATCTTGGTTATATTTTGTTTTAACACAAGCATCACAGGTCAAAGTGTCAATTTTTCTTCTTTGCCAGCTGTCAAATTTTTGTCTTTGCTGTGTGTTATATTTTGGCAACTCTGTCAATGTACATCATGCTCAAGGTCCAATATAGTATTGAAATAAAGACAAGTGATCGTATTCGGAGTTCTGTTTCTCGAACGCTTTCTCTCCAGTGTACACCTCCTCAATCCTCCTTGGACTTCTTTCCTTTTCCACACCTTTCTCCCACATCTTGCTCCCCTCACTCCCCTCTGACTCACCTGCCTGCTCCACCATAATTCCTGTCACCATTGCCACAGTAACTGCATGGATCATGGGGACAGCATCTGTCACGTGTAATTGAAAAGAGAGTTACACCCTGTGGGTGTGTATGTAGTGTGTGTGTGTGTGTGCGTGTGTGTGTATGTGTGTAGTGTGTGTACGGTTGTGTGAGCTTGTGAAAGCACCACCAAGCAAATCTTCTCTAATTTTAACGCCACTTTCCCCCTCCTCCGTTTTCTTTCCCCACTCTCCCGACCATTGTAGCCTTGCTTCATTCACCCTTCCTTCCTCCATCCAGCATACATACAGTATCTCCTTTCCTCCCTCACCTCCTACCTCTTTTTCTATCCTTCCTGTTTATACTGCTTCTCCTCCCCCTATCTCTCCCTCGCTTACCTTCCCTCAACTTATTATATCACACTATTGCTCTGTTGCTCGATTTCTCTTGGTCTCTCCTCTATTTCTGAATCCCCCTGTTTCTTCATTCTTCTTGTTCCTTGCACCCTTTCCTCTCCTCTACCCTCCTCCTGTGCCCTATTTACCAGTTCTTTCATCTTCTATCTTCCTCTTCTCTTACCATCATCCTTTTTTTAATCGTCACTCCTCCTTTCCTTCATCCCTCCCTCCTGCCCTGCCTCCTTTCCTAGCTGCTGTGATATGATAACCCCTCCAGTCATGGACTCCCAGTCTCTGTGTCATCTGGCCTGACAGATAGCACCTTTAGCCTTGGGCTGGGGGCCTTCCGACAGATGGACGAAGCTCAAAAGCTGTACCACCCTACAAAGGCAAAATGCTGGAACCACATATTTGGTCAAAATTGAGCTGTAACCAGTATCTGACTTTCTGGTGTATGCTTTAGTATACACGAATGTTCTACAGTTTGGAAACACCTGTTATAGTGATGATTTTGTCCTCCTTCAATAATGGCTATTTTAACATAGACAAAACAGTATAACTGAGACACCAAATGTATTATTGAGTGTCTGCATTAGACGCAGCAGACTTTCAACTTTTCAACAAGTTTAGATGCTCAGGGCAAGATGATGTAGTTTAAAGTACAAAAAAGTCCACATATGGAGGAGGTCAGGGAGGATGGATGGGTCAAACAGAACTGAAGAGAACTGAACAGAAACCAAACTGATTTTAGCTTACTCACATAACTGAACCTACGTAATGTAATGTATGTAACATACATACATGTAAACTTATTCACTCAAACCACAATCTTTTCCTAAACCTAACCGAGCATTTTTGGTGCCAAACATCACCAAACTGCGGCACATTCACAACATTAACCATAAGCTAGAAAGGCTTTCTGGCAGGCATGATAAAACCGACCTGAAAATGAGAATGGGTTGTTTTGTTGGAAGATAGTGCAGTTTGAGCAATAGCTGCATTTTTTAAGTATTTTGATATTTATGTCAGTCATTTTGTTGATACAGTCAGAAAATTGAATTCTGTCTATCTCTTTTACAGTTTGCTGCCCAGCCTGAGAACCCTTTTTCCTCAATAGCCTTGCTGTTATTTTGCCTGTAGTTGCTGCTCTGTCTGTCTAGCCAATCCTCTCAAAACACACACACACACACACACACACACACACACACACACACACACACACACACACACACGCCTAACGTTACCCTAACCTTAACCCAAGTCTACACCCTAAAATTTTGTGATTTACATTATGGGGGTGTACATTTTGTTCCCACAAGTAAGGCAAGTCCCCACAATGTGACTGTGTAAACAGATTTATGTCCCCACAATGTGAGGAATACATGGTCTCACACACACACACACATACACATGAGCGTGTGCACACACACAGAGGGGATGTATTATATATCACCTTTGCTGTTACTCCCATTCCCCTCCCACCCTCTAGCTGCGCCCACAGTGCCAATTTGGGTGATTTAATTGGTGGATTTAGTGTCCCGATCAAGGTGAAAGGCTGTCTGGGATACAATTTAAAGGCCTATCAGAAGAGAGTGAAGCAAGGGTTGAGGGGGAGCAGGACAGAGTTTTCATAATGACTTTTACTTCTGTCTTGGTTTTAATCGGAGAAACAACCACAGAGAGGAAGATGGTAGGGGAGATGGTAAATTGGAGAATGAGAGAGAAAACTAGGGTTAGACACAATTAAATAAAAAATGAAAGAGGACAACAAACAGTCAACAAGAAAGAAAGAAAGAGAGAGACAGCTCAGAAAAAAGAACATCAGATTTGTATTATTCTTCCCCCTTCATCTCTCTTTTTCTT
>JBBMOE010000037.1:3488589-3582990 GCA_037975065.1 Chaetodon trifasciatus
GGACAGGCAAGCCAGGTAGTTGCCTGGAGCCCCCGGCTACTAGGAGGCCACTTATTTAAAACAACGATTATTGATAGGCCTGGGCTTTCAGGGACCTCTGTTGGTCCCTGGACCTCACTTTGAGAACCACTAATCTATTTTTTTCAGTATTCATCTCAAATGTCCCAGAAATTGTGCATTTATGTGTGCAAAAAACAAATTTTTGCGGTGTGCACGGGTGGGTTGGGGGCCCCAGGGATTTCTTGCTTGGAGCCCCAAGAGACCCTAACAATGCCACTGTACAGAGTGTATTAAGAGAGGACCAACTCAACTGCTACACCACCAATAATTTGTGTATGTGTGTGTGTGTGTGTGTGTGTGTGTGTGAGGGAGAGAGACAGAGGAGTCAGAGGAGAGGAGAAAGAAAGTGTGTTGACAGTATAATTGACAACATAATATTTCATAATATAAGACAGCACAAGCAGGGGAACAAGTACAGCCCAGAGACAGAGAATGTACAGTAGACAAATGTTTAAAGAATAGAGAGGAGGAGGGGGGAAAGAGGGGGAAAATGGCAATAACATTAAAATGATATGCTGTTTGAAGTTGAGCTGTATGATCAATATTTCAAGTTCACCTTAAATTTGTCTTTTTATGTTTTCCATTTCCTTTTAACATTCATTTTGGACAGTTACTGGTGTGAACCTTGGTGAAAGTTTAGTCAAGAAGGATACGTTCCCCACTGTTATCTAATGACCAAAGTCCTTGTGTTCTGTCAGGTGATGACACCTGATCGAGCTCCATTTGCTGACACAGTTCATGGGATCATGGGTTGAAAGCTGTGGGAATGCTTATTGTAAGTAAGTGGACCTTGCTTTCTCAATGTAAGATACTTAACTACAGCCATGCCACCAAGGTCAAGAATGGATCCCTACACTGTACTTTTCATACACTTGCCCTGTCTTCTATCCTTTCAAACTGTCTCCAACTCAAATAGCTGACTGCGGGTATTTCTCCGTTCAACTTTCTGATTTATTTCTCTGTTAAGCAATCATGATGCTGCTGTAGAATTTAAATCTGTTCTTTTCTGGGCTGTTGTCAGCTGTCCACCTCCACCCCTCCAGCGTTCATCATAGCCCAGAGTGCAGTACATTCTATAAAAAAGATTTCATTTAATCAGTAACATTCATTTTTCTATCATTTAGTCTCCTGATTGACATGAATGAGGCCATTCAGTATTCTAGGGCTGCAGTTGATGATTATTGTCATTGCTGATTAATTAATTAGTTAATTATTTGGTCCA
The DNA here is from genome assembly GCA_037975065.1 of Chaetodon trifasciatus. Classification (NCBI taxonomy): domain Eukaryota; kingdom Metazoa; phylum Chordata; class Actinopteri; order Chaetodontiformes; family Chaetodontidae; genus Chaetodon; species Chaetodon trifasciatus. Next base: position 3,489,872 of record JBBMOE010000037.1, read on the forward strand.
TAAAATGTCACAATTTCATGAAGCACTAAGTGATATTGTCATATGACTTGCTTTGACCGACATGTCAAAATCCAAAGATATTCAGTTTACTATCACATAAAGCAAAAAAATGGCAGCGAATCCTCATAATTTATGAGCTGAAAGTAGCTGATATTTGGCATCTGTGCTTGAGTAGCAGCTTAAAAGATTAATCAGTCATCAAATTAGTTGCAAATTAATCGTCTGTTGATTGACTAGTTGATTAATTGAGAAATTGTTTCAGCTCTAGAATGGTTCTTTGCAAACAAAGTGGAGCAAGTGAGGTGTCTGATACCAGGAGAATGACCACATACCTCCACAGAGTAAAATGTAAACATATGAAGGATATGTGGAGCAACAATTCCAAGTTAAACTTTCCAAAACCATAAAGATCAATGCAGTACTGGTAGTATTACGTAGAAAATAACAGAGGTGACAGATACAGAGGAGCAGAAAGAAAATGGGAGGGGAAAAGGTTACAAATAGTAGAGTAAAAGGATGTAAAATTAGAGGGAGGACTGGTAGGTGGCACCATCAAATGAATACCATTACATAGGTGGAGCAGGCACCAAACTATGGGGTCAGCTTAAAAGCTGCAAAGAGAGAAAGAAAGGGGAGACAGAAAACATGAGAACAAAGACAGAGAGCAAAGAGAGTGGCTGCCTCTTGTCTAGCTTACTGAGTGTAGACAGCTGATAGAGATTAATGTCTTGAGTGGGTGGGCGGAGGGGAGAAAGAGGTCCAGACTGGCAGCGCGTGAGTTGGATGCATGATCGATGGTGGGAGCAACTCGGGGCAGGGGACGACGAAGGAGGGTGAGGGACGGGTAGTTAGGGGCGAGAGGAAGAGTTGAGAAGTTCAGCATCATGAGTGTGGTCTACAGCAAGACAGTAGATTGATGAGGGCTGAGATGGAGGGACGGCAAGATGGAGTGAGAGCAGTTGAATGAAGGGGAGGGTCGCAGATTGATGGCAAAGTGCAGAGAGGTAGAGTGGGCTGTGAAAGAAAAGACAGGAGTGAGTCGGAGGGATTGCTGAAAGAGCGCAGCACTCCTATTGAAATGTTCAGGCTGCTCACAACAAATCTAAGTTTCCATTTTCATACAGAGCGCACAAATAACTCGGCGCTAAGCTCATGTCGAGATCTGCATTTACTCCACATAGTCTGGAGGCAGCCTTAATGCCACATCCACTTCATCAAATTCCAAGATTCACCTCATATTATGGTTCTGCAGTGTGGTAAAATGTAAATTGAGTGTGTGTGTGTGTGCAGGTATGTGTCACTCAAACACACACTTAATTTACACACACGCACACGCACACACTCACACACACACACACACACACACACACACACACACACACACACACACACACACACACACATATGCTATTTCCTCTACCACGGCGATAAGCAGTAATGAGCTCTGCCGGCACCTCTCACAGTCCTGCAGCTGTATATCTCTCCATTGCCACATTCTGTCCATTCTCTTATCTTCTGGCCTCTCACCTCTATTACTCTTAACTATTCCTCTCTCCTTCGTCTTTTCCGCCCCTCCCTTCCTCCATCTTTTGCTCCTTCCACCTTCTCATCAACTCTTACTCTCCTTTCCTTTTACGCTGTTCTCTGCTCTTTATCTCTATTTCAGTCTTCTAAACTTGTTTCTGTCTGCCATTTTCTCCCATTAATATTCATTCCTCTAATAACCTAAGACTCACATTGAAGAAGACCTTCTGTACACTGCCATCACTCAAATGAACTTTTATACACTATCATTTCTCAAAATACATGTCTGTAATGTTATTTTTGAAGACAGGTTCAATGAAAATCAATCAAAACTGCCTTTCCTTTCCTGAATGCTGAGGTAGAGGTTATCTGTGCCTCTGTCTGCATTGATGCTAACATGTTTGTAGATTTGTGCATGCATAGCAGGTTCCCACACTGTGTTGAATGATCAAAATTGCCAAGATCAACCCTGCTTCAGTTCTACAGTCCATAACTGTTCATTATCACGTGACATCCACCCCTTCTCACTCATGACCTGAGAATGAGCTAAGTGGTTAGCCTGTTGCAAGTAGCGATGGCAATAGGTTTTAAAGACCAGTAGTGTCTATGAAGAGGACATTTTGATGCCATGGGGATATTCTGCACAGTTTTAAAGGCTTTCAACAGTTACTGTTACATAACTTCTGATGGTGCCCGTTCCCAGCTAGCTGGTAGCATTTTTTAGCATGATCAGCTTAACAGCAGTCGTCAACATGGATGTTTCTTACCTAGAATGGTTTTCAACATTGGTCACTAATAGGAAAGTAACACCCGACAGGATCTTACCTGGCAGAAGGGACAAAAGATCACACAAACTTTTCAAACTGGTAAGAAAGACTGGCTTTGTGGCTGCAGATGCTGCTTTTTTGCTTTCCATGCCTCTTCTCTTCCAGCAGCGACAGCATGTGAGTGAAAGGGGGATACTGTGACCTCAACAATTTACCAAGAGCTCTGCTGAAGCACCAAAAATCAACAGCCTCTGTCCACTCTCAGATCGCTTTGAAAACTGGCAAGAGTCGCACTGACATGGCCCTAGATGATCAGTGCAGGCTTCATATCAGCAAGCACAATGCAAAGGTAAGGAAATCTTAAAAAACCTCATTGATATGAGCTGTTACATTACAAACAAAAGCTTGCCTTTTGGGTAATCGACAAGAGCAAAATACAGAAAATACATGGGGAGTTCTCTGCCAAAACATGCAACAGCTCAATGCAAATTCCTTGATTAGCAGAGAACTCCTCACATGTATTTCCCAGCACATTGATTCAGATTCAGTGATTTATCTGAAGATTAATTTGCTGAAGTTATCAAGGACCACATAAAAAATGACATACAAGCAGCATCAGTTGTTTCAGTGGAAGTGGATGAAAACATTGGATATCACAGACAAGTATCAAATATTAGTGGTGTTCCCTGCTTTGGTAATGGTGGTCTAATCTGCATTGTTTCAGTCTCCCAGCACTGGACACCTTGCCTTTGGTGTCCACTACTGAGCTGTGGATATTTCTAGGGATTTTTTTTTTTTTTTTTTTCTTCATTGTAGAGATGGTTCTTTGTAGGATTTTGTAGTAATGTGCTAATTCTCACAGTGCTGGTGATCCTCATAGGGCTGGAACATCACAGGGGGTTGCTTTGATGTTTATTTCACATTATGCTGCAGATCCATGGTGAAACATCCATAGCTAAAAAGGTCTAAGTTAATTAAGAGCTTTTTTGTAAGCCACTGGAGTTTTATGTGGTGGAAAAATCTCATTGGGTGATATTAAACTTATGGTGTAATTCTTTGTGGTTTTTCTATATAAAACACAGATCAGAAATAATTTCCTTCTACATTTCTTCACAATGCCTCTGTCAGGCCCGAACTCACACGCAGAGTAGGTCAGTGAGCAGACTTTTATTAAATCAAGAAACCCCCAATGCAGAGCAAAACAAAAGGGCTATGAAAACAGCTATGAAAAACTCGACACTAGTGAAAACAAAAATCACTCTCAAGGAGGAAAATACCAGATACGCAGATCTATGAAAATTATCAAAATCAAAATCACTCTTCTCAGAGGGAAATCAAAAGGCTATAAAACTATAAACTAAAGTCACTCCGAATGGAGGTAGGGCGATCAAGGAAAAAGGAAAGGACAGGATAGAAACAAAAAACTCTCCTAAAAGATGGAGGCTAGACTTAATACTACTATTGCTATATGAACAAAAAATCACTCCAAAGGGAGGCTAACCAAGAAAGCAAAAGATTCTTACAACTATAAAGGCAAAACTTAACTACAAAAGTTACAACCAAAAATCACTCTGACGAGGAATCAAGACTTACAAGATAGGCTGTGGCTGTGGACTATGATGCAGGCTTTGGTGATCAGACAAGAGACGAAACACTTCGGCACAAGACAAAGGGAAACGCAGACTATTTAAACACATAAGGGTAATGGGGAACAGGTGGACACAATCAGGAATCAGGGATGACAAACGGGTGACACAAGAGGAAGAGGGCAAGTGACCTGAAACGAGAGGAGAGTTAGACTTTCAAATTAACACAGGAAATGACAAGACAATAACCCAAGACAGGACGACCTCACCGCAGTGTGACAGCCTCTCTCTATATATTGGCGTTTTTTTGTGTTTTATACTATGGTCTGGGTGTAGCATCCCCGGCTGAATGATGGTCATACTCTCCAACTGATGCTTCACAGTGTTTTATTCCACGAACCATTTTTATTACATACACCTTGGAACATCTTGTAACGCCGTGCAACACCATGCAGCACCGTAAGAGCTATAAGAAAGAAAAATAAAAAATACATTTATCCTTCCGTATATTAATGACTTATTTTAACCTTACAGGTTTTACCCAATGAAATGAAATACTGTATTTATGTATATTTTAACTGCTATGACAAGCTCCTATGGAGTGTATTACATTTATAATATTTAACAGAGAATAACATTTTAACCGTTCATTTTTAATCACACATTGCTTTTTAACCGCATGAAATGCTACACACTACACACAATTACCTTCTTGTTACACTAGCAGAGCAAATAAAGAAGTAACCGGCGCTCTGTTCATGACAATGACCGACACGGTAGGCTAGCTAATGCTAGTTAGCACTCGCGCTAGCGGTAACTTAAACACATTATAAAGAGCATTGAAGGTACGAAACTTCGAGCCTAACGCTCCACAACACATGACGGGCGATAAACAAACCTTGTGCCCTTATCAGCCAGGTGCTCATGAAACACACCCTTTCTTCATTTTAGCAGACACGCCTTTCACTTAACAGACACATTTAGTTCAGTTCTGTTGCCGCACTTTCTTGCTACGATAGAAGATCGGAAACCCGCGGTTTAGGTGAGGCGCTTTCAAAATAAAAGCACAATTTTACGTCTGCTCTAAATAAAGAAATAAAAGCCTGGCTTTAAAGAATATAACCAAATAAACATAAAAACACATTTATAGCAATACTGTGGGTAATGTTAAAGGTCATTTACACTGGGTGAATACTCAATTCTGATTGGCTGCAGGGTGTCCATTAATTCCTGATAATGGACATCTACTAAGTAGTTGCAATGAAATGGTCTGTTCACTGTTCTAAATTAATGTGCTACTACACAATATCAGCCTGTATCTAAAATGAGTAACCACAGCTACAGGGATGTAGTCAGTGCCTCCATTTACAATTTACTGCACCATGTTAAAAAGCCCAAGACATTAGAAATAGTTGTAATTAAAAAAATAAAATAAAATTCCGAGTATCTCATTTACAACACTGAGTGTTGTCCTTCAGTGCCTCATCCTGTGAACACCACAGGATGAGGCACTGAGACACACAAGCTGCAGGAAATACACTGCTCCACTGAATGTACTGATACTTTGTACCACATACGCAATTGTCTAACATCCCATCTGCTATTGCACTGGCTACTTCAGGTTACAGCTGACAGTGCACATGGTGTATCATTTGTTTGTGAAAATCTTGATATTGATTTGGGGACAAAGATATGGCTGATAGCTAGTGTTATTAAACATACCATCAAATTATGTTATTTACTGTTTGTCTACTGTATGCAGTATTTTTGACGTAGAATCTATCTATCTATCTATCTATCTATCTATCTATCTATCTATCTATCTATCTATCTATCTATCTATCTATCTATCTATCTATCTATCTACTGGAAGTAGACATAGAGGGACTACAGCAGAAAACCTGGAACTCTTGGACAGCTACTAGACAAATGAGGACGGCGGAAGGAGGATGTGGGATAACTGGATGATTTGAAACCCAACATCTAGACTACCAATGAAACAACTGCTAGCTCAGTGTTCCAATGTTCCAGTGTTTTGTAAATGGCAGTTGCTTTCACAACTGGTATAATCAGCTGGCCAGAAGAGTAGATAGAAGCCACTGATATCAAGACCAGCTCCTCACAATGCATGGAGGGTTTCATCCCAAGTCACGCACCCTGAGACTGTACGTTCAGCGGACTGAGGGAGGCCGAGGACTGGTGAGTGTCAGAGCCACTGTCCAGGATGAAACAACTAAGATCCAGGAATACATCCTGAAGATGGCCCCCAAAGATGAGCTGCTAAATGAATACCTCAGACAAAACAAACCCAATAATGCAGAAGAGGGGGACCGACCATCATGGACAAGGACAAGAACAAGCCCGTTCATGGCACGTACCACTGACAGATAGAGGAAGTGGCTGATATCAAGAAATCCTACCAGTGACTGGAAAAGACTGGACTGAAAGACAGCACAGAACCACTAATCATGGCTGCATAAGAAAAGGCCCTCAGCACAAGATCAACAGAGGCAGAATCTACTACAGGGTGTACATGGAACGCCATAACCAAGTGGCAGGCATAGTGTACAGGAGTATGGGCTGGGAGCTTCAAGGTCAAAATGGGAGACACCCTCTAACGTGGTGAGGGATGACCAAACCAAGATCTTGTGGGACTTCCAGATCCAGACAGACAAGATGGTGGTGAGTAACCAACCAGACATCGTGTTGATAGACAAACAACAGAAGAAGGCAGGGGGCAGTGACCCACAAACTGGCTGCTGACGAGTGGCTTCAGCAGATTCTCAGAACAACATCTGAGTTCTCTGTTTCTGTCTTTCTGTAGAAAATAATTTCTCTGGATTTAAACTGGATCCAAAGTAAAAGTGACCAGATTGGGATGGGATGAACCTGAAAACGACAAAGGTTTCAGGGACCAGGATGAGAGGAGACGTCATAAATTGGTTCTAGGTAGGATGGGAAGAAATGTTTCTTCCTGAGTCACCATCTATCCCATATTATGGACACTATTACCTGAAATACCCACAGTTTGTATATACATATAGATTACTTTGAAATGCTTTTCACCTGGAGTTTATGCTGCCATGCATCAAAAGTAGTTTATTTTTTGTTGCATGAAGACGTTTACCGCAGCCTACTCTGAACAGATTCCAGGATGAGGATCCAGAGAATGATTCTGTTAACAAAAGAAAAATGAGGATACACATGCAAAGGAGTCACTGATTATACTCTACACAGTGAAAGTAGGTAATGATAGTTTTACAATCTGATTTTCTCCAGCGTTGTTGAATAATTTATTGACATGAAGAATGATCAGTTCAGTAGACAGATGAAGCACTCAAAGTCTAAGTGTGAGCTGCTAGCCCTGATATTTGATGATATTAATGTTAACACTGGTCCCATCATGTACTGTATGATGTGAGTAAAGTCTGCCATTTGATATTTAGATTTATTTGGTGTTCAGGTAGCAGTAGAGTATGCTTATGTTGTGCGCCAGGGAAAGGGTAAAGGAGGAAGACAATTGAAAGATTATCTTACACCTGGTGAGAGGAAGGTAAACAGACAACAACGTGGTGCAGATGTTCACTCGTCTCCTTAATCTTAGAAATGTATGTTATTTTTCAACATCTTAATGAAGTTTAGTGGAAAGGTGGTCTCTGAGAGAGTGTGATTAAATGGCCCCTTCACTCATATTTTACAAAAAAATATTTACTCACTTACCTCTCGTGGTACGTAGCTGTGCAGATTGTTGTGGTTTGTTTGTCCAGGTGTTAAGACATTCATTACTGAGATTTCTCTCTCCTCAATGGAGGTAAATGATACATTTTCTACTATCCAGTAACCCAAGTCCACACCTTATTTCTCACACTAGGTGGTCTGTCCATATTTGGTGGTCATTCAGTCTGTATAAAACAACTTTAATGCAACACTGCAAGTTTGAGTTTCTCCACTTCCCCCAGCATCATCCTATCTTCAAATTTTGTACTCATGTTCATCAATAGTTGTAAATTTCAGGCTCTGCTGGGGGGTTTGTGAGCTCACGGACAGTTTGTGTAAAACCTGGTCAGATTTGGTCACAGCACTAAAAAGTTTTGTTTAGAAAATTCAACAACAGCATCACTTCCCACAAACATTTCCTGGTTACCCTGAAAAAGTTATAGCCTCACATCTGAGAGCTACATTCGATTGAAAAAGTCCCTCAGAAACCCTATGTAAATAAACTCAAACAGTCTTATTAATGTCCTGCTACAAGAATTTCACAGTTTTTTTCGAACCTATAAATTTCCTCTTATAATATTTCATTGGTTTTTAAATAGGTACTTTTTTATTGACAGAAAGACCCTTTAAGGGATGGAAATTGTAGCCCACCTGAGACTGCAGTCATTATGGCCAGCACTTGCAGTATATTCTACAGATGACTGCAGTTCTCTACATTTGTATCAACATGATAAAATTATAGGTACTCTTCCCCCTCTACATGGTGCTAAATACAGAGCAATTCAACATTGAATGAGCAACCTTCGTGGGTAAAATTACTCACATAGTTAATTTAAGACCTGGGATGTAGTTTTATTTGTCAGTGTCTGCACACTTCGTTACCTTCTGGACTCAGGATCTCATTTGTTTGTCTGATGTTGTCGTGTCTTGTGTTTTTGCTGATATTTTTGCCGCCCTGTTGTCCAGGTATGCTTTGCGAAAGACAAAAACTCAATGAGACAGTGCCTGGTCACTGAAGAAGTATGAGAAATAAACGAAAACACTTAAGTCACATGCTGGGGCAACAATATTTTGGAAGATGGTGCTGTCCCACAGAGTGAAATTGGGCATTTAACTCTGAGTAATCCTCCTTTCTGTTTGTTCTCTGCTCTTCCCCCTTTTATTCTTTTCTATCATTATTTTTCCATCTGCTAGCTACTTCCACAAACCTTCCCATCACACACACTTCTTTTGCTCTTTATGCTCTCATCAATCCTGCTTACAGTTCTGCTTTCTTTTCACTTCAACCTTTTCTGCATATATCCATATCCGTCTTTCATTTCCATTGCCTCCCACTTTCTCTCTTTTGCCTGGCCCTTCATTTCCCTACATTCCACTTTATCCCCATCTTTATCCCTCTGCATGCTTGTGTGTGTGTGTGTGTGTGTGTGTGTGTGTGTGTGTGTGTGTGTGTGTGTGTGTGTGTGTGTGTGTGTGGTGGCTGGTTGCTTGTGGTTATTTTTCAGGCAGCAGCCCAGAAGATTGGACTGTCATAATCTATGGTCCTGAGTTATAAGTGTTTCTAACCCAAACCTGGGGACAGGACCATTTTTCCTCTCTTCCTCCTCTCCACTTCCACCTCCTCCTCTCTCTTTTTCCCTTTATCCCTCTTCTCCCATCATCTTTCACTCTTCCTCTCATTCCTTGACACTATGCATTGCCATCCATTGTCTGCAGTGACCGCAAATCAGACTCTTGCTATTGATCACCACCCCTGGATTCATGTCATCTGCTGAGCACTAAATTGGCAGTCTATCATTAATGATTAAGTATTTGATTGGATTTTATTGTTGAAACTGTTAATGTTGAATCATTGTCATGAGAGAAGCATTCATCCATATTCATTTAGTAATACAACCTGTTCTCACTCCTAACTCATCACATACAGATGCCTGGTCAGGACCTCTTGGCATCAGGCACTTCAGCACAATTCATCAACATGTAAGTCCGATAGACTTTGATAGACAGCCTGTTTTCACTTCCAACATGCCAAATGACATAGTTTTAGAGCAAGAAAGTCCACATATGGAGAAGGTTGGGGGTGGTTGGATGGATCAAACAGAGGACTTTGTAGCAGGAGACCAGGGTTCATGTCCAGTAGGAAACCACAATGAAGGCTGATTTCTGTTGTAACTGAAGTAACATAACATTTGTAACTTAATGTACACAAGTAATGTCTTTCACAAATTATTTTAAGACAAATCTCCATCTTTTCCTAAGTTGAACCAAGTAGTTTTGGTGCCTAAACTTAACCAAAGCACAACCGTTTCACAGTGTTAACTAAGGGTTTATTTTTCTCAACAAGCTTTGCTTTGAATGTCCAACCAGATGTTCCCAACTGGACATTGTAGATTTACTGTTGTTAACTTGACCGTGGAGCCCTGCATGATGAAAAATTATGCTAAAGGCGTACTCAGTGCTGATGCCAAATGATCCTTACCAAACGTTCCTGTGTGATGACTTGGGAGTGAGAATACGTTATTCTAGCTGGCTGGAGAGAGCCGAAGTCATGACGTCTTGTCCGGGCTAGCCTTTGTTCCACAAGCTTCTATAACTGCCATCTCTCATTTATTCTGTCACTGGTCTTACTGAGCACATGAAGTTTGTCTGGTTTACGTTGCTTATTCTAAAATTGACATCCACTACAGCACTGGATATCGAAACCTCCATGGAACAGAACCTGGAAGACCCACTTTCATTTCTTCAGCATCAGAGAGATTTAATTAAAATAATGTGGAACTGCAGAGCTGCAACCGTTACGAGTAAAAGAACAGGAGCAGTACAGCCCGCTCTGTGAGTCCCAGCACTCTCACAACCACTAGTCTCTCGTTTCTCTATTTTACTATACTCCCACATTCCCATTTTTGTCCCCTAAATCCCCTTCATTCCTGCACCCTCTTTTTTCACACACGTGAGCAACGCCAGAGAGTTTTCAACTCATTTAACGTGATCAGTTCATTAGAAAGATGAAGCGCGTTCCCTCTAATGGGCACTTGAGCAGCAACAAGGGAGAGCAGATTGCCTTCCTCGCTTGCTGAATAATTAGACTGAGGGGAAAAAGGGAAGGGACAGAAAGGGAGGGGTGTGTGTGTGTGTGTGTGTGTGTGTGTGTGTGTGTGTGTGTGTGGTGGGGGTATGTGTGTGTAGGAAAGGGGCTAGAAGAACAGGAAAAAAAAATGAGAAAAACAATCTCTTCAGTCTTTTGGGATGCGGTGAGGACATAGAAATGGCATAGAGACAGCTGGTATGTGTGTGTGTGAGAGAAAGTATATGCAGTCTTGAAATTGCCCAAATGCAGGGTAAGTGCATCTTTTAAAGCCCCTTTATCCTGTTCCTTTGATTCAGGTATGTCAAGGTCATTCTACACATAGAAAAAGAAAGAATGTAAAACCATAAAGAAAGACACTTGTTGGATTGAACAGGGAACAGAGGGGAGAGGGGAAGAAAGTTTTAAAAGCCTCCCCCCTCCTCCTTTGTTCTGTTCTGCTATTCTATCTTTCTAACTGCCTTTTCTCTATCGTTGATGAGTGAATTTAAAGCTTTATTACCTTTCCGTCATTATTTACATAAGCTCCAGCTCTTTCTTTGCCAGGCAGCACAGACCTCAGGCAGGAAGGAGAAAGAAATCGAAATTCCTAAGGATTCAATTCTGGTATTTTCTGGCTACTCATCTCGAGGGAGATAGCCATAAAGATAGAGCCATGCTGGGGGAGCAAAACTGTTTTTCTCAGAGGCAAAACTGGAATAAGATAATGAGAGGAATCAGGCAGCTTGGAGAGCACTGCATAAACACACAAACACACACAGTCTCATTTACTTCTGCTTACCTTCTTTGTCTCCTCTCTCTCTCGCTCTCTCGTCTATCAAACCCAGACTGATAGTGATAACAACGTGAGCAACATCATAACTCAACTGCACATGGACATTTAAAGCCCCTGACCCCTATTAAACCCTGTCAATGTGACATGATTGTGGAGGGTCCAAATCCTGTGCAATACCACCACAACTAAAAACCTTTATCTTGCACAAATCAGAACAAGTAGTAGATTGGATTTAACTGGGTCTGCCTGGATTCTGAGCTTTGCTTACTCCTGTTATGAAGTCTTTTGACGAGATGACATTAGGATCCAAAGAAACTTTGTTCCACCTTATTAATCAAATGTAGAAATATCAACAGCAAAAAAGGGAGGAGCTGAGGAAAGTGATTTTTTTTTTCAAGCCCGTATATGCTCTTTCTGTAAGAGTTACAGATGATATCAGCTAATCTCAAGCACTAATCCCCCCACCTTCATAACAAAAGTGCATTGTGCTTGAAAAAAATCCAACCGGCCCCGACTTATCTAGACAATAAAGCAGCTCTGTGGATCCAACAGGGAGGGGTTCACAAAGACAGAAAGCAAAGAATGAAAGGATAAAAGAAAAAAAAAAAAAGATTTATGAAAGGTTAGGAGAGGTTTATGAGATTTGGGAGCCACATTTGTTGGGAGAGAGAATATGATTTGCTTTATCAGCAGCAAACAAGATGTTATTTATGAAATAAGGTGTTGTTTTGCTTTGTTATGAGGGCAAGGTGAATCATACAGATGAGGACTCCTTGCATTGATCATTGGTGTTTCTCCATTACAATGCAGTTCAAGGGTGATGCTAAGTTCTGCTTTTAATTTTAAAGGCAAAGATGTTAAAAATGTTTCCACTAATGTGATATGGGCTAATAGGTGTGTGTTTTTTTTATACATTTAATTACAAGTATATATGTGTGTATATGCTTTCATGTGTGCACTGTGCTCTGTGCATTTATTAAATCAAGCAAATGGTTTGTGAGTGGAATTTAATCTGAAATATGTTCAACAGAAATAAAGCTAGTTCAGGCAGTCATCTCAAGTCCTCTGCCACTCTCACATGGCATACTCATCGCACTGTAACATATATATAACACACCCTTTTGGTTATGGCAGTGTTATCAAGCCATCCTTGCTCTGCTCACTCTTTTGCCTTCATGTCTGCACACCTGGAAGCTATTCTACTACTAGCTGCTGATGTTCAAATAGCATTTCATGGAGCACGGAGCCGCACCTCCACTCCAGCATCCACCAGTAGGCTCTGGTTGAATCCAAATGTGCACCTTCTGGAGTCTGCAGTCTTAGCAGCCCTCAAGGACTTTAATACTGTGACATGTTCAACGTACTGCTGTGAAGGGATAAAATGTGTTAACAGCACTGATATTTGTGCAAAATAAACGTCGTTAGTAAACCTCATTAACAAACATTAGTAAACATATACATCCAATATGATTCACTAATGGCTGGACTGGACAGCAGTCCCTATGTTTACATACTGTACACTTTCAGCACCTCCTTGATCCAAGCCATCATCCCCTCATACATCAAGTGTTCTATCATCGTCCCTGTGCCAAAGAACAACAGCCCATCATGCCTGAATGACTATTGCCTGGTGGCCCTGACATCAGTGGTGATGAAGTGCTTTGAGAGGCAGGCGAAAGACTTCATCTGCTCATCCAACTCCCTCCAGTTTGCCTACAGAGCCAACAGGTGCAGAGATGACGGCATCTCCGACCTCCTGCATACCACCTTGGTCCATTTGGATAGGGGGAGGGGAATTATGTGAGAATCCTATTCATTGACCACAGCTCAGCACAGTGGCCCTCCCTCGGGCCATGAAGATGAGGACCCTAGGACCCTTACTATCAATTTGTGCAATAGGATCCAAAACTTCCTCACCAACTGACCTCAGGTGGTTCAGGTGGGTGGACTGACTTCCAGTCTAATAGCCTTCAGCACAGGTGCTCCTGAAGGCTACATCTTGAGTGCCCTGCTGTATAGCATCTACAGTTGTGCTCATAAGTTTACATACACTGGTAGAATTTACGATTTCTTGGCCATTTTTCAGAGAATATGAATGATAACACAAAAAACTTTTCTTTCACTCATGGTTAGTGGTTGAGTGAAGCCAGTTATTGTCAAAGAACTGTGTTAACTCTTTTTAAATAGCAATGACATCAGAAACTACCCAAATGACCCTGATCAAAAGTTTACATACCCCAGTTCTTAATACCGTGTATTGCCCCCTTTAACATCAATGACAACTTGAAGTCTTGTGTGGTAGTTGTGGATGAGGCTCTTTATTTTCTCAGATGGTAAAGCTGACCCATTCTTCTTGCCAGACAACCTCCAGTTCCTGCAAATTCCTGGGCTGTCTTGCATGAACTGCAGGTTTGAGATCTCCCCAGAGTGGTTCAATGATATTGAGGTCAGGAGACTGAGATGGCCACTCCAGAACCTTCACTTTATTCTGCTGTAGCCAATGACAGGTTGACATTAATTCTGACCAAGTTTCCTATGCCTTTGTAGCTGACACATCCCCAAAACATCAGCAAACCACTTCCATGTTTCACAGTAGGAATGGTGTACTTTTCATCACAGGTCTTGTTGACTCCTCTCCAAATGTAACGTTTATGGTTGTGGCCAAAAACTTCAATTTTGGTCTCATCACTCCAAATGACTTTGTTCCAGAAGTTTAGAGGCTTGTCTCTGTGCTGTTTGGCATATTGTAAGCGGAATGCTTTGTGGCATTTGTGTAGTAATGGCATTCTTCTGGCGACTTGACCATGCAGCCCATTTTTCTTTTAGTGACCCCTTATTGTGCATCTTGAAACAGCCACGCCACATTTTTTCAGAGAGTCCTGTAATTCAGCTGAAGTTATTGGTGGGTTTTTCTTTACATCGTGAACAAATTTCCTGGCAGTTGTGGCTGAAATTTTTGTTGGTCTGCCTGACAGTGGTTTGGTTTCAACAGAATCCCTCATTTTCCACTTCTTAATTAAAGTTTGAGCACTGCTGATTGGCATTCTCAATTCCTTTTATATCCTTTGTTTTATATTCCTGTTTTAAACAGTTCAGTAACCCTTTTACGCAGATCCGTTGACAATTCTTTTGCTTTCCTCATGACTCAGAATCCAGAAACATCAGTGCAGCACTGGATGAAAGATGCAAGGGTCTGTCAGGAGCCCAGAAACTCACTGACCTCACTGAAGTAAACAGATCACAGGTGAAGCTGGTTACCTTTAGTAGCCATTCAAACCCGTTTGTGTCAAATTGTGTGCGTGTTATCAGGCCAAAATTACCAGGGTATGTAAACTTTTGATCAGGGTCATTTGGGTACTTTCTGTTGTCATTATAATTTAAAAAGAGTAAACACAGTTGCTTGACAATAATTAGCTTCACCCAACCACTAACCGAAAAAAAAAGTTTTTCTCTTATCATTCATATTCTCTGAAAAATGGCCAAAAAATCATTAATTCTGCCAGGGTATGTAAACTTATGAGCACAACTGTATACCCACAACTGCAAAGCCGCCGATAGCTCCACCACCATCATCAAATCACCAACAACCACCAATCCTACCTGACGCAGGTAGAGGACCTGGCACAGTGCCAGTCCAACAACTTGACCCTGAAAGTCAACGAGACAGCAGCTCAGCAAACACACCCCACTAAAGATCAACATAGAACCTGTGGAAAAGGTCTCCATCTTTAGATACCTTGGCTTATACATCGCATAGGACCTCACTTGGACTCTTCACACCCAGCATACACTCAGAAAATCCAGACAGAGACTCTGCTTCTTACAGCAACTGTGGAAATTCAAAGTGTCATCCTCCATCCTGAATATCATCTACTCCTTGACAGTGGACAGTGTCCTGACAGGCGGCATTTTCACACAGAGAGTGGTATGTTCAGCTGAACACACCTCCAGAACATCTCTTCCCACCAGGAGGCTAAGGCTGAGAGCCCAAAATATCAAAAGTACTTCACATCCCAATAACTGTTTAGACTGCTGAGGTCAGGCAGACATCTCTGCAGTCACAGGGCCAAAACTTTAAGACTGAAGAGGAGTTTCTATCCTCAGGCCATCCTGATCCTCAACACACACACTTTACTTTAACAACAACTTCTACACACACGGACACTCTTGCAATACTGTACTGTTTTTTTCCGCCACTGTCACTTTCACTTGCACACAAGATCACTTTAACTGTATACTGGTAGTTTCTGGGAACTGGTCAGATTCCTATGTGTTGACAGTTTTTACTTAACCTTACAATTTGTATGTGTGTGTAAATAAATATACACACATTAACACTAAATGTCAAGTATCTCATAATTGCATGAATCCAATATTTTTGTTAAATAAGAAAGGCTACTACCAAATACCAGTGAAGATAAATCAATAAAAATAACACTGTTTGTCTCAAATGCATTACTGCTACATTGCTGAATGTTGTATTTGAATTCAGGAGAGAGATATGATCCTTCCTGTCACATTACTGATGTCTGTGTCTAGTCTATCTAATCTGTTAGTTGTGTGTATGTGTGTGTGTTGTGTGTGTGCACAAAGACAATGGGTGCATTGTCTTTGTGTGTGTGGAGTCACAGAAATAGAAAATGCTGACCTCTGTGCTTATTACTGTGCTTTGTCTCCCACCAGTAGGATCAGGCCACACTGACAAGGAGTTTCCGCACATTTCTCCTTTCGGCCCTGCATTCACCTGCAAAACCTGCTGACAGACAGGAAAGTATGGTTTTGAAAAATAATGTACCGGTGCAAGAAAGTTAACAGCAGCGTGAAAATACAGATAAAATAATGTGCATCTTTGCAATAGTAACTTATTCAATTGAAGTTTATGTGATGATCACATGCAACTGGAGTTCTTTTATACATATAAACCTAAGCTTCCTGGGTGTTCTTGTTATTCTTCTTTATATTCTATGTACTCCAGATTTGTCCTCATAAAATAGAATAAGACGTGGGAAGGCAACTCCAGATTTGTCCTCTTAAAATACAATAAGATGTGGGAAGGCATTATGAGAGCAAAATGTATCTGAACAAGTACATAATTAAACTGGATTAGAGCAGGACTCATTAATATTTTTATATTAACAATTGACCAAATGACTATGTGTAATGTTTTTCATAGTGACAAACCCACAGAGATTTATCACCTGACTTTGCAGCTCTTCTCAGCTCTGTAAAGCATTTTTAGCTCATTGTTTCAATTTCATAGCCTCCCACTGTTATCAGCCTAATTTAGAGCTGCAGCAGGTGTTTTCACTGGAAAATTTTAGAGACACTGATTGTACATACCTTCCCAGCACCAAAAGGCCACAAACAAAGTTAGCGACTAGCTGGTGAAACTAGGGCAGCTTTTAGCAACTAAAGAGCCAGATATTTCCCTCAGGAGTTGGTGGAGACCTTTGGTGGCCAGAACCTCAACTTCATACAACTGTTGATGTTGCTCCATGTCTGTCAGATGTGTGAATACAGCAAGGTAACTGTTTGCTAACATGGTCATCAGAATAGCTTTATATGGTGATAATATGTCAATGTTGTGTTTACAGCGTGTTCTGCTACCCCCAAGCGATCAAATAATAATTACTATTTTTTTGTTCTCTTGTATAATAACTCAAGAGCACAAATTAGTTAATAATAGTGATGCTCTTGCACAAGTGTCAGGTTGCTGAAACTGAAGATATAAGTCATTGTGGCTAGTCAATAAGGGGGTAACAGCAGGTTAGGAGATGTATTTTAGAAGTGTCCATAAATATGAAAGTCATTTAAATGGGTTTAAGTGGGTGTAAATCTGAACTTACTAGTTCTCCTGCTATAACTATTAATAATAAACAAGCCAAGTAATTTTATACCAGTAGATTTTGCATTTAGAAAAGTTTCAATATACTACAGAAATCCAAAGCGCATATTAGTTGCACGCACTGTCCATTTCTCACTCTTGCTGTCTTTTGTTCTTTTTCATTAAAATGGTTTAGTAATATAATCATTTTTACAGCAGAACAAGGTAGAGAAACTTCGCCTGATAGCTAATGTGTGGCAGGAAGCTTCAGTGTTGATTTTACACAAATCTCTACGCAGCTGTTGAGGATGGCACGCATTCACATGTGTGTCTGTTTAGTGTGCAAGTGTGCATGTGTGTGTTTAAAAGGCGTGGAAACCAGCCAATTGAGTCACAGTGTTAAAAGCTTGTACACATTTGGCAGCTGGTGCTGGCAGGTAATCCAGTCGGGTGAAGGATGAACTGGGTGCCAGAAAGAGATTTGCTTAGAATGAAAAGGTGAATAGAGAACAAGAAAGAGAGAGAAGCTGTGAGTAACACGAGTGTTTGTTTAGCCTGATGGAGTCATTATGTTGAACTTCATACAGTGCTGTAACACGTATGATATGATAATATCCAACATTATAGAATACAAACTACGAGCATTGCAATAGCCTACTGTTCAGCACATGACTCAAAGCACATGGCACATGACAGTTAACATACTACGTGAAATTCATATATATATATATATAGACAGTTGGGCAGTTGGACAGTTGGAGCTGCTGTAACAAGCTGCCTCTCTGTGAGGCTGTACTTACACAGAGTAATACTGAGTTAAATGCAGTAGTAAAGGAAGTATTGAGATCTTTTGTTCAAGTAAAATGGCAATATCAATATCAATAGACTACTCTTTTCTTACCAAATACATTCATACAGACCCAAAAATCAAAAATGGTTGGGTCGGTCCATCATAAGGTCGTCTTGTTTTCCACAGCTAGCTCACCATCAGTGCATAGTGGGAAGGAGGAGGAGGTTCTTGCTCTTCGGAGGTGGTGATGCTGACTGCATTTGCTCCATTTTCTGTTGGTGGAACTGAAGGAGGCCTTGAAAATGCAGCACGGTGTAGTCATTTTCTTGTATCTGTTTTTCTCTTTTCCAAGTGCAGTCTGATCATCTAATGACAGCATATCAAACCAGTAGGTGATGGTCAATAATCACACCACTGAGCATACGTGCCCAAATGTGACCTTATGCACATATGACCAACAGGTCATTTGAGATATGATATGAGATATTTTGAACTCCTTCATATACTGTTGGATTATCTTTAAATTTATAAATGCTTAATTTTTTTTAGAAGTTTATCAGATGTTTTGTGAGTATAATATTGATCTTAAAGTAGGGATTTTTGCTGTCAAATAGATGTAGTGGAGTCAAAAGTATAATATTTTCCTCTCTTTGCAGTAGAAATACCTCAAAATTGGAGTACTATGTCCGTCGTCCTGCTTTAGAGTGTTAACATACTAACATTTGGTTGATGGAATGCAACGTAGATGAAAAGTTATCAGATTTATTCTGAGGGAAACATGAATATCTGAAATACATTTTAGGAGAATCCATCTGATTCACTGAAAACCAAAAATGTCAATCTCATGATGGTGCTTGAGGAAAAGTCAGATCAATAGAGTCAATAGGATCCATCCCCTGATGGCCATGATGGATCCTACAACATTTCATGGCATTCCATCCAATACTTTTTCAGATATTTCAGTCTGAACCAACGTGGTAGACCAGCCAACCAATGCTGCCACCCACAGAGCTAAATACCTCCACATGCTAATGGGTATTCTGTCTACTGAGGCATTAGATTCCTAAAACATGAACTGAACCACTGAACAAAACATAAATATAATTCAGTCAGTAAAACTTGTTTTGTCATTGCCATCATCCACCTTGTCTGATTGGTCTCAGATTGATCAGAGGATTATGAGTCAGAAATTTCAAATAAATAAATATAATTTTCACCTGATTTCACCCCAACTGGACTAGACTAATGGGAAATTCTGAAGTAACGCTTGAGGCAGTCACCATCAACTCCATCATTAATGTAACACCAAATGATGGAATTTATAATGCAAGAATGGTATTTAAATAGACTTGCAGATACGGTTGTGGAACACTGAAAATAGTTTTGATGGTTTGTGGTCCCTGCAGATAATTTATACTGAGTGTTATTTGGTGTGGAAATAACAGACATTTGTATTTCTTGCTTGTAGCCATTCCTGAACACAACTTTACTTTGCTGCTTGTCGTTATATTTAAACATAGGGTCAAACTACACAGGGATGCGTTAGGCAAGTGCTCACTTGATGGACGATATTTAATAGCTATTCGATATAACAGCAGCTCACACTCTCTTTTACATGCTGAAACATAATTTGACACAAAGCAGAAATGGCCCTTGCATAAAACCTCCCCTTCTTTACCACTGAGCTCTTTCAGTCTCTCAATCTCTCCGTCAGTGCTGTGCTTCCTCTTTCATATTTGCTTTTAGACATTTCTTTCTTTCTCTCTTTCTTTCTTTGGTTTTTTCCCTTTATAGCCCACAGCAGTTGTTGTTTTGCTTTCATGTTTTTTGTTTAAATTGTATATGTATGTGCTTGTGTCGATGTGTGCAGAATGAAAATGGATTCATTCTAGCCCAAGTACATACATAAGTCTTAGCCTCCTACTCAAACATGTGGGCGGAAGCTTTTTTCTGTATATATATATGTGTGTGTGTGTGTGTGTGTGTGTGTGTGTGTGTGTGTGTGTGTGTGCGCACGCGTGTGCGTGTGTGACAAAATAAAATATGGTAGCAGAGGGTCAAAGGTGGTAGACTGGTCTGAAAATCCCCTTTTTTCTTTTGCAATACGTAACTCTTAATATCCAGAGTGCACCTTAGAGAAAATTGAGGTATTTATGTTAAAGCTTCTTCAGACTCTCAGAGACCCTGTCACTGAACATGAATATGAAAAGTCTTTGGTCAAAGTTTCTGAAGCAAGCTTTTAAAGTTGAATTTCCTCATGATTCTTTACTAAGGAAATGTATAAAAAAAGAGAGAGAAAATGTAAATATTTGACCATGTTAATATGGATGAAGGTGAGCTCAAGTACATCATTTTAGAGTTTAATCTAAAATTATGTAGATTAAAAACCGTGGTGTGGTATTTGTGGGTAATGAACATGTCTACCAACAATTGTAATTTTTGTTTAAAGGAAACAAAATTGGGCTAACACTGGTTTATTGCTTATTGTGATCCTAGCACATTCAGCAAAAAGTTCTCAAATTAACAATGCGGATCACATGAGACAACCTTAGCTTAAGTGCACTGTGTCAGGATCTGCAGGTTTCCTCCCATTTGCTTACAGTGCTCCCTCCTTTCCTTCTCCTGTCCGTCCTGTGTGTTTGTGTCTACTGCAGGGCGTGGCTGACAGGTCTGGCCTCTCCTGAGCACACCAGACCTCACTCATTCAATCAAGCCTCACCATCGCCACAGTACATAAGTACCGCTCTCCCCACAAGTATTCGTCAAATCATCTGCTCACCTGTGTGGTAACATAGTCATCGACGAGGTGAACCTTTTGCTTATTTGCCTGTCTGTCCACCAGCCTCTCTGATTGATCCTGTCCTCTGTGCTCAGGTGCTTGCCAGCCTAAATCCTGCCAGTCTGCTTTGTGAGTTAAAATTTAGATTTTCTCTCGGACTTGTCTCCTCTGGTCTGCTCATCAGCATTAAGACTGGATTGTCTTTTGGACTTAATACCTCTGACCTGCTTGTCTGCTCTATGGATTGATTCTTTTACACTCACTGTGGTAAGCAGAGGAAAAGACTATTACTTAACTATTTAAACTTCTCTCCTTCTCCCGCCTCTTTGCCCTAGTCACAGCATTTGGATGCTTACTTGCTTACTTCCCTAAATCATAAGACACGGTTTCATCACAAACCAGCAAACCCTCTTGTTTTTCCCCAGATACTCCCATATTTCACCCTTCTCTCCCGCTGTATTATCCTGTAATGAAGATCTTGAAGTATCTGTCTATACGTTTGTGCAAGTATCTCACCAAATATGAGGCTTACCCATACTTAATGAAGAGCATCGTTAGTCAAAGTCTTGCTCTTTGTGAAATATGCCACATAGCTTTTAGTGTATCACACAGAAGGAAAAGTGACAAATCTGGTACGCAGAAGCAGCCAAAAGGCACAGACACATGCTCCACCAATGACTGTATTTATGCTTTCTCTCTCATGCATTTTCTCAATCACCCTCCGCAACAAATCATCTCTCTTGCCAGCAGCCTCTCAAAATCACAACTGAAACATAATGTGTACGTGAAGTGTACATATCCTTCAAGTAATACATAATTAAACTAAGTGCTGAATTTATTTGCCCTTTTGTGTTTTCATTTCTATAATGTAGGGATGTTCACAGCATTTCACTTTCAATCAGGTGTCTGATTCTGACTGCCTAACTGGAGTCACTTAATGTTAGTTTACCCAATCCTTGTTGCTCTGATATTTTAAAGCAAGTGGCTGCTCAGTGGTGTTTTTAGGCTCCTTGTCTAGATGTATAGAGCATGTGGACAGTGGCAAGGGTGGTGGGACAGCCCAGGGCGGGGCACCGGAGATCTTCCTTATTTTCAAATCCCAATATTGACAGGTCTGTAAAACATTTCAAAACCTATAAGCTTGCCAGCATTTTCAGTGTGACTTGGTGTTAATGCATGCAATTGAATTATTAGCATTGTTTGCTTCATTAATTTGATCATTTTGACAAGGTTTCTCCTCTCTCAAATAAAATGTATTAAATGGACCCTTGTTTGTTTGGGAAAGCATGAGGAGGATTAGACATGCTGATGTATTTTTCCACAGTCAAATTATAACTGATGAAACCCTTTGGTTCACTTTAAGGGGAACTGTGCAGTTTCCTTCCAAACAAACAAATGCTGTGTTTACATTCACTGTTAGTCACCAAAATGCCTTGTGTGTATCCTTGAGGTCTAACAGATGTGTCGAGTGCATCTAAAACTCCACAGGGATCCTTTTAAGTAGATAAAAATCTAAAATAAATTAGCTTTGTGCGTACTTCTAATTTGTTTGTTACATTCCTGTTGAAGGTTGAATTCTCTACTTTTCCTGCATTAATTAATTAGTACCCACAGGAACCAGTTATGACACTCATGCTGTAAATATGGAAAAATATTTGTGAAGATATCTGCAAAATATGGTCACAAATGTTGGTCCTCCATTTTGGTCCAGACTGAACAACAATTGAATGGATTGCCATGGAATATTGCCCAGAATATGATGGTTATGAGAGGATGAATACCCTGACTGTCAACAGCAGGTCAGATTTGAACTTATCAAATACTTTGGTGTGAGATCAAAGGTTCCAGACCCTCCAAAACCAACATTCCTCACCTACTTTGTGTTTTGTGCTAATTAGCAAATGTCAGCATGCTTTCATACTAAATTAAGATGTTGAACATCAGCATGTTAATGTTAGCATTTAGCTCCAAGCACCACTGTGTCTAAATACAGCCTCATAGATCCATGACCAGGCTTTAGTTAAGCAGCATAATCGTGCTGTACTTGCCATACATAGATATTGTAAGAATAATAACTTAATATCAATAGTTAACACTGTTAAGATGTGCAGTACGCATTGTGTGGTACACTGAAAAGGCCTGGAATTCTTCTTCCAAAATGTAATGTTAATGTAAAATTGTTGCATAATGTTTCCTTATAAAGGATATGGTGTAAGTTTGTATGTGTGATTCTGTGGCACAGGGTTGGGGGTAGGCCTGCCCCCAACCAAAGATGTTCTTAGTCAACTATGGAAGTGGTAGCTGCACACCTGACTGAGCTAACTAGCTAACAACAGTTACAGTTAGCAGCAGTTAGCTAGTGTAGCTGTCATAATTAGCAAGACCTGTGAGTGTGAGTGCAGATTCCATGAGAACAGCTGCTAAGGCTTTGGTCATTCAGCCCTGTCTGGTCATGTGACACAAACTGCAACTAATCAACCAACGAAAACTTGGTCAACTCAGACTGGTCCAGTCCAGACTTCAGTTTGATGGACTGTTCAAAGGGGAAGACTTAGATGGGGGATTTGATTCTCGGCCTGGTACTAAAGCAGTCTGATGCGATGCCATATGATGCAGACTGGAACTGTATCTGTGAGATCAACTCCACCATCCAGAGAGAAACACTGGCTCTGGTACATATTGCTTTTGTAATAGTCTATCATCAGTTAAGTTTCTTATCTGGGACCTGATTGTGATCTCACAGAAACAGGATATATTCAGTACAATAGCAGATTTTTTTTTTGTGGTCCAGGTATATGGAAAAATGAAAATCATGATAAAAAAGTAAATTTTTCCTTACAATTCAGCCTTAAACAACCCCACCTCCTCCTTTTCTCCTCCCCTTCTCTCTCTCTCACACACACACTGATATTCATTTTTGATTTGTATTACAAGAGATCAAAAAGACATAAATACGAGAGGACCAAGAATCCTAAAAGTTCTTTTGACAGCCTAATGAAAAATGTGTGTTACTGTGCCTTTCTTCCCGCCGTATCTCAGGTAAAGAAAGGAGCTTTAAACTCAGTGGCTGGAGTCATTACCTTCAACCTGTACCGTGGTAGCGTCAAGCTGCACTTTATTACACTTCCATTCATTTACTGGCTGTCAGTAAAAATCAATTGGATTATCCACCTCTGATATAAGTAGATCTCTTGGGCCTCTTTGATTTTGTTTTGCAGAAGTCAGTGTGTTAACCACGTAGGTTATACAGTCAGACTATTATTTAAATATCTTGTCTCTGCCAGTTTGACTTTGCAAACATGTGCAGGCCGTATGTGTCTGCCTGCTTCCCTCCCTGTTTATGAAAACCTTTTCCTTAACTACAGCAATATGAAATAACAGAGAAAGCAACAAATCCGAGCCTAACACTGTGCCACAGGCTTTCGAAGTTGGAATTGCAAGGCACCTCCGAGTTCCTAAATTCATACTTCATTTGACAAAACATCCTGACTCTACAAAGGCTGATGCCTGTTTCCAACTCTCTAAGGTACTCTGAGGACATCAGTTCAGACTGTCATCACTGCACAGAGATTCCTTGCACCAACGAGCAATATAAATTAGCTCATGAATTAAGGCAAAGTGAGCTGACCAGCATTAGATTAGCATTACGATGAAACAGCTAAGATAAGTTTCTGGAGGACAAATACCTGATGAAGGGAACAAAAACAGGCACAGATGAAACAATGCAAGGCCGGTAGTAAGCTTAATAAAACGACTCTGCTTATATCCAGATGGTTTCAGTGCCACAAGGAAAACTGAGATTAAGACTTTCTCCACTGAGAGTTTTAATCCATATAAACTGTTATGACACATTCAAGCTGCAAATGACAATTCCTGAGCGAACACTCAAAGTGTCCTTTTAGCCTCTTGTCACTTTGTCAAATTAAATGTAAAATTGTAATGTGTGCTCAAGGAAAATCTCACACACACACACACACACACACACACGTACACACACACACACACACACACACACACACACACACACACACACACACTTAATATATCCTGTTGCCAAAGTTCAGTAAATGCTGGCTGATTAGGCTTCTAGTGAAGCTTATCCACGTACAGCTTTCTGGTAGCCAGTGTAAGTTACTGTCACTGCACCACTGTAAGGTCCAGTGACATTAGTTCATGAACTGGAAAATCTGCAGGGAACGGGCTGCGTTTGTCTACAGACGTCCACTATTTTCACATCAGACAAAAGTAAAGAGTAACAAGCCCATTTACATTTCAATAATTGTAATGTCTGCTGCAGGCTAGTGGCTTGAGGCAACATTAGCCACTACTAGCATAACACCCAGATCTCCGACCCAGCAGTTGATCAAGTCTAAAAATGGAGTCTATGGAGTTTTGGGTCTTTTTGACCCAAACACCCCGTAAGGATTAACAATACTATACTGGTGGGAATGAAATTACTGCTGACTGTTGTATTGGACTACTTTGTATTGAAAGGCTGCTTCTAATATTCTGCCAAATACATGTAAATGTATTGAAGGAACATCTTATTTACAATTTCATGTAACAGCATCATGAAGCACAACTTCCAAAACAACCATAAAATTGAATCAAGGTGTCTCTGACACTTTGTAATTAAAAATGATAAGTTTCATAAATGTAATATTTAGTACATGGCTGTGTTACAGGATCACATAAAACAGTGTCTCTGGCCACTCAGAGGAAGAGCCAGTATTCAGTCATGGTGCTGCTTCCTGCTGTTCTGTTAGAGGGCTGTTGAGCCGCTGTCCATGGTGCTGATTCCGACTGGGCCCACTGCTGTTGTTGGGTGTCACAGTGTGGTTCACATGAGAAAGGAACCTGCTAATTATTCAATCACAGACTGCACCATATTTTCTTGTCTTCACTCTCAGCAGGAGCTGAGTCTTGATACAACTCTCAGCAAAAGAGCTGTGTGATCTGCATTCATAGTTTGTTTGCCTTCCCTCAGTAGAGCTTATATCTATAATATGAATATTGCACAGTTTTCTCTGTTAGCTGCTAACTGTTGAGTGTAGTAACTCAGCATGCTCTGCTTGGCAGTAGCGCTTTGTTTTCTGCTGTATTGACTGTATGGTAAATAATAATAAACCCCTGGGAAAATCCTAATCTACTCAGTGAGTCTCTGCAGCGGAGGCCAATTACGTTTTCTCTGATGAGGTCAATAAGCACATGAAAGGTAAAGCAGCATAATGTACAAATTCTAGCCATACCAGCAACATGGTTCTAAAGACGGAAACGTTGGTCTGTCGATCAATCCGCCACTTTGGTCCAGACTTTGTACAGATATTCATGTTTCCCAGAGAATGAATCCTATTCAGTTTTCTTGAGTGCTACGGTGAGATAGACACTTTTGGTTTGTAGTAAAACATATTGGCATCTATTGGATGACTTACCATGAAATTTGGTATGCATATCCAGGTGAGCAGGGAATGAATTTTGCTGATTTTGGTGATCAGCTGACCTTTTATCTAGTGCCAACAGCACAACAAAGTTTTAGCTTATTCTGTGAAATAGCTCAATATCTACCAAATATATTGGCTCAAATTTTCTTACAGACATTCATGTTTCTCACAGGGTCAATCCTAATGAATGAATCCCTAATCCTCCTGCACCATGAGGTCAAATCTTTTGGTCCAATAAGTTGATTTATGACAAAATAGCTGCAAATTTAATGACATTTACATCAGTCTCAGTTGTACTCACTTTGAATTAGCAAATGTTATCATGCTAAGACGATAGTGAACATTGTCAACCCTGTACCTCCTAAACATCAGCATGCTAGCATTGCCATTCTGAGCAAGTGATGTTGACATTTAGCTTGAAACACCACTAAGTACAGTCTCACAGAGCCTCGAGCATGGCTGTAGACACTGAGTCTTGTTAATATTGTGACATGGACCTAAATATTTGTTGATGGCTTCTGAATTTTCAAAGTTTCAAAGTTTGTAACTATGAGACCAAAACTAGTGCTTAATTTGGTGTACGTCAGTGCATCAAGGGAAGCAGCGGGAACATTATATTCCAGTAAAAACTCAAACATATCTAATCTTATATGCTGATGTCCCTGATGTCCTGAAGTCCTAATCATATTCCAGAGGTAAAACAGAGTTGGATTGATAGATCAAGTATGATTCTTAATATTCATTTTCTCTCTAACCCACATGTATGCCTTTCCTAGCTGGCAAACAGGTTCAGTTGCACACATATAAGGATAAATCTGTGCTCACAATTACACTGAAACACTGAAGAATGGACATACACACACACACACACACACACACACACACACACACACACACACACACACACACACACACACACTGATCAGATTTGCTTTTTTTAATTAGAGACAGAGCTGCCTCTCTCCCACTCCCTCTCTTTGTTTTGTCTCGCGCGGCCTCAACTTGCGACTCGTGGCAATCTGTTCATTGTGCCATGATATTAGGTGATTAAAAATCACCATATTGGAAGATGAGGAGAGGAGAATGAAAAGGAAAAAAAAGAGAGAAAGATATGATGTGGTTGCTTTACCGGCACCTGAGGAGAATATGGAATTTGCCAGATGCATCTGGCCTGCTATTTATATTCTAAACAGCTTCCATGTGGTGAAAACACCTCCATAAAATAAAGAAAACAAATAGATAAACAAAAATCCTAATAGCAACCCCCAAGACAAACAAACCCCATGCTTCTTGTTCTAATCTGCGTTGCTGGTGGCCTCTTAGAAGGCTGGTTTCTCCAGTGTGAAGTAGTGATAACAAAACCCTCCTCTATACACAATGTACAAATAACAATGGTGACTCAAAGGATATCATGAGTCTGATTTTAATGCTGAAGTAAGGGAGTTGAAGTGTGTAAATTGATAGGATTCAGCAGGTGTTCAAAACTGGCAAAAGATGAAATAATATATTTATGTAGTAGAAGGATAATAATTCGCTATCATCCATGGCAGCAAAGTGTAGCCTAATGGACAGAAAGGAAACAAGTCGCAGCAGCACGCCTGCATCTGTTAAAGTCAACAGACACACCAGACCCTGCACAGTGGGGACAATAAGCGCTTGTTAGCTCTCACATAAACACACTGCTGCTCGTATGTGATGATGATGGTGGTGATTCTGATCACACTGAGTCAATTATCCTGAGTTTGTTTCCTGTGAGGATGGCAGGTAGGAATGTGATGAAAGCCCAAAGTGAACCTAATTCTGCCGATCCATTTGCATTGCTTTGATCGCACTGGTAGGTGACAAAAATATAAATCACATCCCAAGTAATGTGCTCCGCCATAATGGAGAAGCTGCTCCCCGAATTACAACACTGGCAGATAACATACATACCATTTTCCAGTGTTTTCCAATGACAAACACGCTATTAATCACAGATTATCAGATTGTGAAATTGTTGACTTATCAACATCCAGCAGAGTCATTAAACTTTCTTGATAGAGGAAAACAGTGAAGGCAGGGGAGTGAAACACAAATAACCTGGTACATCAAGTTCCAATTTGTTGCAACCAAAGGCACTCAATACCCTATTATGAACTAAATGTAAATTGTGTACATAATTGAATAATTTCAGAAATGAATGTTGTGTAATGTGAAAATGACTTTGCGTATTTTATCAGCACACAAAAAACAGAAAATTGTGGTCAACTGCTGGGAGAAACCAAGGGCTTTACCCCACCAAAGTATGTATAGTATCTGTAAAATCAAGTTCATTTATGAAAGATGAGATTTCTTTTTCTTTTGTTTAAAATTGATTGTGTGAATTAACTTAGTAACATTTACTTTGGCGATGAACTTAACTGGTTGGAAAGATGGACAGTAACTCTATTACAATGCTTAAAATATCTGCATTTTGTATTTATACACTTACACACACTATACAATTACATTAATTATTATTATTATTATTTATTGCGATGTGGGGACAGTGCAACAAGCTGTAAACACAGCACTGATATATTATCCAGTGCTTACATTAATATAGCTGAAAATCTCAATGTGATTGGGTTGGCAGTCCCATCCCAGTTCCCTCTGTCTACGTGTCATGACTGTGTCCCCGGGCCAGACACTGATGCTGCTCCCGATGGACGGGCAAGCTCTGCTGCCATGTGCGACTGTGTGGATGAATGAGAGGCCAATTAAATGCTGTTAGAGTGTGTTAAACTAGAAAAGTTAAGCTTTTTATCGTAAATACAGTCCATTTGAAATTTACAAAAACATCCTATTTCAAACTTTTGGCTATTCTAAAGACAGAATATCTCAATTCAGTTGAAACTCAAAGATATCATTCATTGAAATGGACAAGGTGATCAACACATTGCCACCAGTATTTGACCTGTTATGGAAAATGTGAACTGTAAATACTGACTGGAATGTGTATGGAATGACAATCCTTTCCCTATGCAGACATAATGAAAACATAGAGCTGTCTGTTAACTTTATGAAGAACCTTGTGTTTTGTTCATAAAAGTAGGAAGTGCTTGAAAAACTACATTAAAAGAGGAGAAGAAGAAGAAAAGAAAAAGAGATGAGGTGACAAAAGAGAGGACGGCAGAAAAAAAAGATCAAAATAGAAACAAAAGTAAACTTGTCTGTTTGCATGTGTGTGTGTGTGTGTGTGTGTGTGTGTGTTTGCATGTGTGTGTGGCAGGGGGTGGTATTGTATTACATTAACAAGAAGAACAAAGGCTGTGTGATGGAAATATGCCCGTTCCTTTGACAGTCATGTTCCCATGACAACTGTTGTTCTGGGTGACATAGGCGGAGACACACTCACAAGTCATACTGGAGTTTCAAGGATGCGTATAAACACACACATGCAATCACGTACGATCCCTCCTCCTCAGCTTGACTCTCCACTTTTTGCACCAAAAAGTATTTCAGTCCTCCCCTGCAGCCCATCTCACCCCTCCTCTTGTGTCTGTTCCTTCTCTTTCAACTTGGGGGGGTTGTCATTTCTAAAATTCCCGCAAGTCAAATGACAACTAACATCTAGGCTTTTGTGATGCTTCAAAAAGCTTTTGTCTCATAGTCGGCCTCCTTCTGTCTCCCCGTTCGCTCTTTCGTGCCCTTTTTGGCGAGTTGTTTGCTTTCTTTCTTTCTCCCCTTCTTTCTTTCTTCTTGTTTTTCTGCACAGCAAACATTGAAAGGGATTTAATCGACAAGCGGTGCTCAATCAGCCAACAAATCAGCTCATTTGTCTGTTTGTGACTTTGCCCTGAGTCTTTTTCCGCGACTGCTTCTAGCTCAACATGGTGCTTTTCTGAAGACCCCCCCACACACATACACACACACCTTCCATAAACACCTCGCAGGCAGATGAGAGAGACAGTTTATAAAGTCAGTGATCTGATACTTTTTTCAAAAGGATTATGATAGCTTTCAAATCTGTGCCCATTAGCACTGTAAGCATACGAACTACCATTAGGGGATTCACAAAAGACTCGAGAAGGTTCTCTTTTGAAAGAATTCATCAGGTAGAAAAGAGGGCTGTCGGCACATCTGATACTGGTTTATTGCAGGTGCAAAAGTGAGTAATATGTATCTTGGGGGAAAAATGAGAGATGCCTCCAAACTGCTTAGTAAATAAATCACCTCTTATTCTCTGGCATCTCTACCCTAGAACCTCATCAAAGTACAGCACTTTTTGCTATTTAGTTTTTGCATTGAGGTTCACTGTGCTGAGACTTTCCCTTTAGTTACTGTAAAAGTTTTTAAAGGACATCTTTGTCTGGCATTAGTAACCGCATATATCATTATTGGATTAACTGCAACATAATAAATAGCTGTTTTTTTTCTGTGAACATTCTTTTTATGTTTCTTGGCTCACGTTGTCGTTATGAACACTAGAGACCGCAGCCACACGAGCAGCTCTATGAGGAGAAAATCTGTTCGAGGGAAAACAGCAGAGGTCCGAACTTTGTTTTCTTCACCAATTGTGCTGACTAAATGTAAAACTTGTTGTAGTTTTTATGCTGACAAGCTCACAGTGGAAATGTTTACATGTTGATCTAACAGGTAATGCTCACCATGTTTATCATCTTTGTTTGGTGTGTAAGCAAGGGAACATTTGCTGACATGCAAATTAGCTCTAAACACAAAGCACATCTGAGGCTCATTAAGTTGCAGCCCGGTTTCATTCCCAGGGCATCCAACACAGACGTTTCGTCATGCCCCTCTGTATCTCATGCAGACGCACAAGCTACCCTTCAGCGTCTGCATGAGAGGAACCAAGCTGTCATTTAACTCCAATGTAAATCCATCCATGGCAATATTAGAGGCTCAGAGCAACTGCTTCACTAGAAAGAACAACAAAGTCCTTCGAGGGGTGGGGGTTGGGGTAGAATGGTAGGTCATACACAGGACTTTCACCCAGGAGACTGGGGTTCACTCAAAAGTGAAACCAAAAGTCAACGGATAATTTTTTTCTTTACCTAATCAAGTAATTTTGGGCCCTAAAGCTGACCAAACTGCAACTGCTTCACAATGAAATGCTTCTTGACAGGAGAGCTTTGTATGTTGTACACAGATGCTTAAGGTTACCTTGTGCGTCAGTATGAGATGCAGACGAGCGTGACAAACTGCCGTCAGTGTTTGACGGCCTGGGATGAGAGGGTGCAACAAGTTTGCAGGTAATGAGTCACAAACCTGAATAAGGCCATTTGGACAAAGGGAAATTTTAACTTGATGATGACGCTGGATGACATGTCAGACTGTCAGAGAAGTTATTACAATTCATTCTGTGGGCACCAGGAAAATGCATTACTTCTTATTACTTCATGAGGGAATTGTTGGGTCTCTGTAGATAAATGAGCTCGGCCTGTACCAGCTCTACATGGAAAGTGTCCTGAGACAACTTTTGTTGTGATTTGGCGCTATACAAATAAAATTGAATTGAATTGAATTGAAATTGAATACTTGTTGAGATATTTCGCTAGGGACCAAATTGGTGGACCGACCAACATCGCTGTCTAAACAAGACTAACACAATACAACTGCATTAGCAGAGGCTGCACTTATGAAGCATGGTTCCTTGAGCTAAATGTCCATGCCAGCATGCTAACATGCTCACATTAACAATGCTGATATTTAGCTGGTCTTCTATACCATGTTTTCCATGTTTAGCTATTTAAGCATGCTAATGTTTGTTAATTAGCACTGAACACAAAGAGCAGTTGATGAGTATGCCATAAATTCTGCAGGTCATAAAACAAAATATTGGGCCAGTTAAAATTTTGATAAGATGACGGTGCTAGATAAAAATCAGTTGGTTATCAAAGTTATTGCATTTCATCATGTGATGAATGTTGGTGCCAAATTTCATGCCAGTCAATCATATACTTGACCATGGATGTATTAGGAGTGTTGGATATGCCATCATCTCTCTGCCTTTCTGGCATTATTTCCCAGTGGTAATTGAAAGTGGTCACAATAAAAAAAAATGTATTATGAATTTTTTAACCATGGAGGTATTATATTTATAAAAATTTCCCAGAACCTAGAAAAGCTATCCTTACGTGTGTGACACCACCCCAATGTAAAGTGTATTCACCCAAGTGAATGAGCACCAGTCCAGTATCCAGTTCTCATAATACAGCCGTGGTCCAGACACGTCATTCTGTTCCAAGAATGTCAACCTGCTCTTAGTGCTACATGAAAAGTGAAATGTTCACCCAAGTCAAAACATTGTCTAGGAAACATGAATGTCTGTACGAAATGTTGTGGCAATCAGTTTAGATGTTAACTAGATGTCAGCAGTTTAATAAAAAACACTGACCTGGCAGCACTAGATTTTTGAGCCATGGTATAACTAAAGCCATTAAGATTCATCCTCTGGGGAGTCTGAATTTCTGTATCAAATGTTGATGGCAATCCATCAAATAGTTTGGATCCAAAAGGATATTTCACTCAAAATGCCAACCTCATGGTGGTGCAAGATGAAAAGTCAGACGATCACCAGAGTCATTAGGATTCATCCTCCGAGCACCATGCATATCTGCACAAACATTTACAGTGAACCACCCAACAGTTGTTGAGACATTTCACTCTGGACAAGCGACGGACTGACCGACCAGCATAACAGAGCTGTGCTGGTGGTGAACAGTGTGCAGTGTTACCCAGCGCCTCATTTTGAATGTGCCCTTATGGCTCAAGAGTCTGAAAGGTGGTGAAGAGGTGAATATGAGATGCCTTGTTTCCTACTTGCATGGCTGTGCTTTTCATGCACTGACACCCAGATAAACAAATCTCGCTGAAGATCTAGTTTGTCTTAGAGCTGTGTGCAAACCCTACCCAGGACCAGGAAATCATTCTAACAGATAATCCAATAAGCCGGTGCCATCCTGTTCCTGGCAGGGCAGTGTGACAGTGTAGCGAGAATAGTTGCTGGGAGGTGACAGGAAGAGCGTCTCCTCACCTCTCTGAGTCCTACTGGCTCCCCCACAGCCACAGCTACCGCCTCCTGCCAAGTCATTCATTAACCCTAGCGGAGGGACTGCGGGAAGATGGGGAGCGGAAGATGAGGAGAGCAGTGTCTCTGTGGGAGAGAATGAATAAACAGATAGAGGAGATAAAGAGAGAGAGAAAGACAGAGGCAGCCTGTGAAGATGTGTAAGCAATTCAGTCCAAACACAGTAATCCAAATGGTATTCTTATTCATACATCTTGTTGCCACTGTCATCAATCATCTTTTCAGTGTTCTTCCATGAACAGACTAAAATTTGAATCACATTGCTAAACAGATTGGTGGGCAATGTCATGACAGAAAAGCACTAACAGCACTGCAGTGAAGAGAAATCAAATGACCAAAAAGCTTCTCCATGGTAGAACTATATTTATGTTTGTGAGTCTGGGAGGAAACTGCATCTTATAATTCAAGTGGACAGTGCCGATAAGATAAGAGCTGGAGCAAAGTGAGAGCAAAATTCTGAGAGAAAGAGAGCAGAGAGCAGGCGTGTTATTCTTAAGAAGAGAGGCTGAGAATGATGTTTAAGTATGAGAGGAGAACAAAACTTCTGGACGTTTGGAAGTGAAAGTAGAGAAGGGGGAGTTGTAGAGGAGGAGAGCAAGCAGGGAAAAAGGCTCGAAGGGAAAAGAAAAGGCCATGTCTGTGAGACTGGAGCAGTATGGTATTTTAGTTGTCAGCTGGAGAAGTGAAAAGCCACACGAACACACACACACATACACGTACAAACACAAGGCTATTTCCTCACCCTGCATCCTCTCACCTTTACGGTGTGTTCGTGGTGCTCGCTGCTGCGCTTGCACGCACACACTGAAATACAGACACAGGGGAAGGGAGGAGAGGAAACACTCTCTGATCCCACAGTGAGAGTGAATGGAAGGCCACTGCTCGCATTTGGCCACCGGCTCTGTGCCGCTCTGTTCCTGAGCGAGAGCCGGCTGTAGATGGCACTGTAGCACTACAGAAAAACACTGTGCTGTGACACACACACACATACATAATGTGTATGGCCATGTGCACACATGATCGTCATACATGGGGAATCTGCAGTTACAGATACAGATAAAACATAATCCACACTCAAGGGACAGTCGTGTGTGCAAAAACAAAACAAAAAACAGCATGTGCCTGTCTATGTGTGTGTACAACATTTTTCATGTGTCATGTCTGCACTGTTCCAAGAAACTGGAAATATAGAGGATGCACAGAATACATGCTGCTTGACAGTTTTGCTATGTCACTGAAAAAGAATGTGGGGATGATTTGCTTTGTTTGTCTCAGTTTGCCCTGACAGCAGGGGATGGTACACTCTGAGATTTATGCACATACACACAAACATGAGTCCATCCGCATGCATAAGAAGCACATGCTAGTGTTACAGGATTCAGTTTCTGATCGTTATCGCAACTCTTGTATCAAATGACACCTTATCTGTCTACAGTGTT
The DNA here is from genome assembly GCA_037975065.1 of Chaetodon trifasciatus. Lineage (NCBI taxonomy): Eukaryota > Metazoa > Chordata > Actinopteri > Chaetodontiformes > Chaetodontidae > Chaetodon > Chaetodon trifasciatus. The sequence continues at coordinate 3,524,668 of JBBMOE010000037.1, forward strand.
GCTGTCGGCTAAATGTCACTCGTGCTGCTGGATGTAGACACACAGTCAGCGTCTCGCCGTTTCTCTCTCACCTTCTGTCTCACAAGCAAGCACGCTCAACACTTGCATTGATACAATATTGAGATTAACAGAAAAAAAAAAAAAAAAAAAAACCCAGAGGGAAAGACAGATTCCGAGAGCAAGTGGAAGAAAGCGTGAATCGCACATAATGAGAAAGACATTGACACTGAGACATGCTGAACTACAGGGCCTGTCCCTCTCAAGCCTGGAGAGTTGTGTTCAGAGGTGCTGAGTGTTCTGTTGCGTTGACTAGAGGAGAGGGGAAGGTTGCTGAAATAGATGACTCGCTCAGGGCTGTACACACACTCAGAACGGATGCAAACACAGCACTTCCTTAATAGTGTTCCTCTCACAGTAATAGTGTGAATACATCTGCAGGGTGAGTGTGTGTGTGTGTGTGTGTTTGTGTGTGTGTGCGTGTGACTGCATATGTGGATTTCAGTCTCTTTGAACTCTTAACTTCTAAGCTCAAAATGAAGTTTGAGTTCTCTGATGTGCAGGGTTAAAGGAAATCTGGGCAAAGTGTACGCACTGTGTGTATGACTGTATGTGTGTGCATATGAATGCATGCACACTTTAATACCTGACTGAGCACAGAACATTTATACACACGAATGAATTGGCACACACACATTTTTGTAGTATTTAGTACACAGCACTTGAAAGGAATGTTTTGGGAAATTCACTTATTTGCTTTCTTTCTAAGAAGGTGAGCAGATTTCTATCAATTTTATGTGTTTGTGTTAAGTTTAAGACAACTGCAGGCAAGGGGAAACAGCTATGCTGGCTTTGTCTGTGTTGCTCATCAAAAAATACTTGCAAAGAAACATATCTGCAACAGAGCCACACCACAAACTAGCTAAAAAGAAGACAGGCACGCTAGCAACTCTGCTTTAGTAGGCACAGCAGAAAAATAAATGACAACATGCCAACACTTGTACAATGACAATGCTAACATGCTAATGTTTATCAGACATAATGTTAACCATGATCATCATATTAGTCTGAGTGCCAGCATGCTAACATAAGCTAATTAGCACAAAATACAATGCACAGCTGAGGCAGATGGGAATGTCATTACTTTGCAGGAAAGAACTGGACAAAGTATCAGAAAATAGTCAAGAGATCAGTATTACAATTACTATAATTCATCCTGAGGGGGACATAAATGGCTGTATCAAATTTCATAGCGATCCATCCGATTGTTCTATTTCACTCAAGTCAAATCAAGAGTTCACCATCTGGGGACCATGAATGTCTGTACAAATCCAATCCATCTAGACCGACACTGCCAACCCAAGAAGAGATGCATCCAAAAAAGATGCACAATACATCAACAATTCCTGACTATACCTCAGTGTTTAAACATAGACAATGTGAAAAAGAAAGGAAACAAGTATGTTTCCCAAAATGTTGAACAATTCCTTAAAGTGCTGCAAATCTGAATTCCTTAAAAATGCATAAATACCTTCAGAGCGTTGGCCTTGAATTGCTTTGTAGATTTCTTTCCCTTGTGTTAAGACCACCATATGCTTTTGAAATAATCATATACTATAGCTCGATGCCAAATGAGGGTTCTTTTCTCACAATGACCCATTAGTTAAAGTCTCTGACTTGAAAAAGGATGCATGATTCATGAGCAAGCTGGAGAGCTGATCCTATTTTTAAGTCCACACTGGACCACTCATTTCCATAAATTTCCCTGGTTTGCATATGAGTGCAGACTGTTGTGAGCCTCAGCCAAAGGGCCAGGGGTGGAAGTGGTCCACTTGTGGTGAAAGGCTCTTAATGTGAAATGGCTCCTCTTTTCCTTTTTTTCATTTCTCCATCACATCCATTCCTTCCATTCCAAGCCTTGGCCCTGGTTTGCCCTTCCACCTGCACATTCTGCACCCGCCCCTCTTACCCACCTCATGCTGTTAAACCTCTATCAAACACAACTCTCCTATTTAACCTCCCTCCCCCCTTCAATCTGTCCATCCCCATTCCTGTTTTTCCTCATGCTGTCCTCACTATCTCCCTCTCTATCCTACTAATTCTTCTTCTTCCTCCATCTCTCTCTTCCTCTTCCTCACTGGCTCCTTCCATCTATCGCTCATTCCCTCCATCCCATTTTTCTTTCTAATCCATATTCATGTAATTTCTATATTGGAGCTCAGGGCTGCTGTTAGGGACTGTTACTTTGTGTTAAAGGTCTTGAAAGCCCATCTGATTTACTGTAATAACTTGGGATATATCCAGAAATACCATTATCGAAGCATGCGTGCGCACACACACACACACACACACACACACACACACACACACACACACACACACACACACACACACACACACACACACACACGCACACACACACACACCGCTATTGCCTACCTTCTATAGCTACCTTCTGTCCTCTATCTTGCTTGCAATTTTCGATGTACTTCCAAGGCTGAGCTGCTGTAACAATCAGGCATACAATCCAACAAAAATTACTTTTATTAAAATCCCAAGAGAGTATGTGTGGTCTGTCTGCTTGTGAGGCTTTGTGTATTTTTCTGTGTATCTGTTTCCCTCACACTTGCATGTTTGAAGCTGTGAGGTAAATGGGAAATGTGGATATTAAAGAGCCATCAATTCACGCAGCAACAAGGGAGAATTGATTGAATTTGCTCAGAGTTACAATAACACACATAGGTACTAAGAAAACTCAAAGCCCGTTTGATGCACGAGGTGTCATTGGCTAAGTTGTGTAGTAAGCCAGTGGGATTTGGTACAAATGATTTGTTCTGAACAGCACAATTAGCTGTTTTCATCAGGGATCTGATGATTCAAACTATCATCACCAGTGGCAATCTTGGCATGATAATGCTTATGGGGCCAAGCAGCTGTCACATCAAAACATGTGACCAGCAGTGTAACATGCATACTGCATATACTGTATAGTGCACCATGCGTGAGAAAAATATTCAAATGTTTGCTGTTGCACTTTAATCTGTAAACGTTCTGGCAATTTGCCAATTGAAATATATATATATATATATATATATACACACACACACTCACACTTCACATCTCCACATCTCAGGCTGGATCAGGCTTTACTTGTGAGGCAGCTGGATTTGCGAGATCATGTAAGAGCCGTGACGCAAGCGTCCATCTTGCCAGACTTCAAATTATGAGCCAATGGCTGAATCACAATGGTTTGGACCAATTGCTGTCCTATGAAGAACAACTGGCAGCTACAGGTGTGTTTTAGGTATGAGGACAGCGTGACATTTGAAAACAACTCAGCTCAGATACTGCTGAAACATTAGTTACATCAGAACTGGAGAGTGTTTCTTCATTGAAAGAGGAGGAAAGAAGGGCACTGCAGGCTTTTCTCATTGGAAAAGATGTTTCCTGTCTTCTGCCAACTGGAAGTTTCACTCCCCTGCTACGTCATATGGTTCGTTGGTCTGATTGGCTGAAGTTAGCCCGTGATATTCGGAGATAGACAGATGGCTCATCCAATCAGCTGCCAGGTATTTTTTTCAAAGTGCCTTCCCTTTTCCAAACAGTTTTCATGGACAACTTCCCAGATGGTTCTGTATAACAAACCATCTGGCATGTCAGGTTAGATCAGGCTGGCCAGATGTTGAAAAAGTGTAAATGTGTTTATCTTTCTAAGGTGCATTTCTGTACTCCACCCAAGTGTAACAACTTAATGTCTGTGGAAGGAGGCGCTTAAATTACAGTGAAATTATCTGTTGTGTGGAGGCGGTGTGGGGCTATAGAAGATAAAATCTTTGTTTTGCTTGTAGTCCTCCATGGGTTTGTGTTAGTTTATGCATAATTAGCAACTCAGCTAAACTAAACTTGTTTTAAAAACAACTGCTACAGTGCAGTTACTAGCTAGTCTGTCAAATTACCACTGCCCACTTCACTGGAGTAGGACTCTAATTTGCTCTGGAAAACGAAAGTGGATGGTAAATAGATTTGTGATGTGGTGAACATACAGTACACAACAGCCACCCTTAAGCCGCTGAATGTATTAAAATGTTTGAATGGTCATTTATGTTTTTATTGTAATTGTTCTTTAGACATCCTCACAGAGTGGTGGGAAAGAATTATGCTGTCTGTTCACCCAAGCTTATGTACAACCAGGGATATATTTGCTTTGTCTCCTCATCAGCCACCAAGGAAAAAGGCCGTAACAGCTTTCTCCATGCTCCAGCAAATACCTCAGGACCTGATGAAGTTTTTGCTGACATGGAGATTTTTACTGCAGAGAGGTCCTTTGAATTCACCAACAGAGGAGGGCAATGCACAAAATGGTAATATGGAAGTACACGTGAGATTCTCAAAATGACCCATCTACAGTACAACACAGCAACCAATGGACCTAAAGACAAAATGTGACTTGCAACAGCAAGAAGCAGGCCACAGCCAGAAGCAGCAGGATACTGTTTTCCTCATTCATGGGCATCTGCACGACAGATGAAAGATTACCCCAGTGTTAAGTGATATTTTTCTCAGTAACAAGTGCAACAATCGACAATACCTCCTCCTGTGCTCTGAGCTGGGGTTTCAGTTTTCATGTATTTGTATGTTTTTTTCTTCCCTTTAACCTGCTTGCTTTTAGTATGATGTAGCACACTGTGTGCTCTGGTGTACTCCCTTATCAAGCCCAAAAAGTGTGAAATAGCAATTACAAAAATGGATAAAGATTGTTTTTAATTGGTCTTCTGGGTATTGGGCTATTTGACTGGACAATTGCAGAGTCAAGACATCATAGACATGAATGAAATTAAAAAAAATAGTGACATGCATTTTACAAGACTTGGTATAAAAAAGCATTCTTTCACAAAGCTAAAGAGCATTTCCCATAATGCTTTAGGGCTGCACTGAAACACAGCACCAGTCACACATCTTCACATTTCATGGACAAGGAAGCCAGCGTGGCAAGACTGCAAAAATAACAAAGCTAATTATGATCTTAATTATAGGTTAACTGTATGTGTGATATAATACAAGTCCTAATTGTGCCTATGGCACTCTATTAGCATATATTTAAAACAGACACATAATCAAATGCTGCTGCTTAGAATTGATATGTGGGTGACTGGCTTAACATGTTTTAATCATGCTTAAGACTTATTTCCACAAACTCAAACAAACTCAAACTCAAAAGGAAACGTCACTTTGGCTAATTCCAGCTCTTGTTTTGAGCCTCTAACTAGTAGCCTACTTGGCAATTTGTTATAGAGCATAATAACTGAGCATGATAAATGATTCATTTTCTTTCTCATGTATGCAATGTTTCCATGCAAACAGTGCGTTTTCGCACGATTTCCACTAGGTGCCTTCGCTGCTGTGGCTGACAATAAATTACTTCTGCTCAGATGGCTTCGAACAGTAAATGTTTTATGCCATTCACCACCACACTCAACTCCCTGAGCAGCCACCACACTATGTGAATTTTTAATGACTGTTGCTTAATTAAAATTTTGTTGAATATACATAAACGCAGTGCATTGACCTTTCTGTGAATCTCTGCAATTCACCTTGAGATCTGGCTTTAATGGTGAAATTAATTGGAGAGGTCAAAACAGGACAAGCAGCCAGACATTCACCCGGACCCAACTCAGAATACAGCATGCACGGACTTACACATATTTGGGCGTTACACACACACACACACACACACACACACACACACACACACACACACACTACTATGAAGGGATAATCAAATATGAAGAAAAGCAAAGGTTATTCTCTGAAACAAACACAAAAGCAAACAAAAACAGTCCAAATGAGATGAGGAAGGAGTTGTCATCTGTTCCGCGAACAGTTGAGACTCAATTAAAAGTTTCTTCGTTCTGCTAATGACAAATTACATCAGTGATGGAGGGAGTGATTGAAAGACAGAGAGGAAGCCACAGAGTCCCTGATTGCTTTTGGAATGAAGGGAGCTATCAGGGCCAGTTTGGGGAGATGGCTCCCCTCTGCATACATGACAGACATTGTAAGTCCGCACACATTTTTGCTCTCTTTGCCTCACATACACATTCACCCGTACCCACATGCATCGACTTGTCACTATAATAAAAAGCCTGTCCTGCTGTCCTGCTAACAAGAGAGCGTGTGTGTGTATGTGTGTGTGGTGGTGGAGGTGGCAAGTATGAGGGATTTAGAAATCAAGGGATGGAGAGAGGCATATAGAAAGACAGCAATCCCCTCAGCTGTAATGAGCCCAACCCCTTCCTTTTTTTTTTTGGTTCTCCTTGTCTCCTTTTCTTGCGTCCATCTGATGAAAAGGGGAAAGGTAGACAATGGAAGCTATCAAGGAAAACACAAAGGGAAAATGTTAGTGTGGTATCATAAAACTCCTGTTGGCTGAGTTGATGTTTGAGTGGCAGCAGAGGCAAAACTTTAATCTATGACTGCTTAAAGGAAAATGACACTTAACAAGACTGAAACATTTAAATGGAGATGGAAATGGCTGTTGGCAATTACAGCACAAAGAAAGAACATTTTCTATGGTCTAATATTATTTCTAAGTATTGAACTGCAACAAGAAGTAGATACTGTGCTGTCATTTAATGTTTTGCTGCATCTCTGCATTCCTATCTGATGACCTTAACCCTAAACCGATCACTGAGGCTAACAACATTATCTGCTAATTTGTGCAGCTTACACAACAAACATATGCCTACTACTCTGTTGAATCTGGTGAACTCATGACCAATTTAGAACCAGGACAACGTCTCTGCTTTTTGACAAAACCAACTGGGAGGAGGACTTTTGTGATGCTTGCAGCTGAGGGGAAAAGACTTGCGGAAATGTAGCCAGGCCAGTCAAGTCTAAAGTGTCATCTAAGGCTGCATTCAGACCAACAACAAACACAACCTACCTCATTTCAATGAGACCACCCAGATTCAACCTGGCTTAACTTTGGCACATCGCAGGGTGGGCTACTTTGTAATATGAACAGTGTATTTATACTGTTCACCTCGTGATCGTTGCAACAAAGATGCAATGGTTGCCACTTTGCTACTTTGCTACAACTTTTCCAGAGTTGTAAAATCCTTTGTCAGTTTTGTTTTTTTTAGAGATATGCTAGGATAAAAGTACCCAGTAAGTATCCACCCCCAGGACCTGCCCATAACACCACTGTCAACACACATACAGACAATGGTAATATAAATTCAGTATCCAGGAATATACATCAATTGCATCTAATCTAATAGTATGTTTGCTTTGGCCATTGTACACAACTTCAGTGCCAACAGAGCAGACTAATATGAATTGAACTGAGAGAGAAGTAAAGGTGACATGTAACTAATCTTAATTATGTACAACACACATGTTGATGTAATCTATTGTTCTGATCAAATAACAGATATTTGGCAGAAAAAAAATCACTCTCATACAACAAAATTCGAGCAATCTGAGCCAAGAATAACAAGAAACTGGACCGCAGAGCTCAGATTGAAAGCTGTAGAGTGTTTTTCACACTGTTGTATCACTCAAACCTGAGCTGACATTTCACTGATACATTACATTACTTTATGGTAAGATGTGTATTGATATTAGAATATCTAAATAAATATTTTTCTGAAATACACAGAAATCTGTTTTTTACTGTCAGTCCCTTCAAATAAATGAGAATGTGCTTCTCCATAGACTCCTCATTCAGCAAATATTAAGGGATCATTAAGTCGATATAGACAGAGCTCTCCACTAACAGTCGTCTTGGAAAGGTATTTGGTAAATTGTCACTGCTAAATGAAGCTTTATCTGTTTAAGGAAAAGATAAACAGGAAATTGTAAACTAACTCCTGGAATGTCCTAACATCAAAGATTGATATTAACAATATACACAAGTTTAAGATTGGAATTTTCCATTTAAGGATGCGATTTTGCACATATATAAGTCTCTGTGTATTCAAGACCATGTTACATCCTCTGTAAAGAAAGATTCATAGGTACTCAGAACACAATTTTGTACATGATTGTACACACGTACACACATGCAAGTGCGCGCGCACACACACACACACACACGCAGTTACAGATACACAAGGATGACCCTCTCAGTGTCAATCTGTCTGATTTCTGCACGAATGACAGTGGGAGGGCTGAAGTTATCCTGGCTTCCAATCAGAGCCTCAGCACGCAGTGAAGAGAGAACCCTCAGGTCAAACTCCAACCATGTGAGAGATATACACAGAGGGAGAGAGAGGGAATGACAGATACGGAGTACGGAGAAGCATTAGTGTGTATCAGCAGTTACACAACCTCTAGAGTAAAAGCAACAAATGCTTTTGTTCTCAGAACGCTTAACGTTCAGACTCACTCACCGTGCAGGAAGAGTCCTACAAGGACAGCAGCAAGATAAGGAAGCAGGCATGTGTGCTTATATTGGGTTTAGCCAGGTTTCACTCCCGTGTCAGATTTTAAAAATCTTTATATCACCTGGATATTGCAAATGTGTGGCTGTTCCCCTCTGTAGCTGACGCAAGAATGCGTGAATGTAGATAATGCCAATAGGCCTTCACAAAAAGGCATGCAACATCACTTACCAAAGACCAAAGAGTCCCTACAATGGTAACCACTCTGTTTTGCATTGACAGGATGATTTTACTGGTCCTGCCTCTGAGATAATCAACAAAATGCTACCAAACCTCAGGCCTGGAAGAGCCAATCTATACACAGCTGAAAGTTCATGTGAAAGTGTGAGAAAGGCTTCAGTATGCTTCAAATGAAGTAGTTTGTAAGATGCGTAGTCTGAACATGTCAAAGGCAAATGTGTTTGGGTCTGTTCAAACAGAGACTCCTGTACCATCAGAGAGAGGCAGGACATCATTGTCCTTGGCAGCATTCAAGGTGTTACAATGTGTTGTATACACAAAGAGTGACAGAAGTAGTTGAGAGCTGACTGAAAAAACAGCTTGAGAAAGTTTAAAACCTGCTAACTCTCATATTGCACCATACCTGGCCAATAGCTGCTGAAAGTAGGCATCCTTGTCAGATTGTCTACTCCAGAAAGTTACAAAAATAGCTGGATGGGTTTCAGAAGTTAGATGTTCTGTCAACCACTTTGTTTGAAGCATACTCGGGCCTTTATGATGTAGTTTATTCCATGGTCTCTAAAAGTTGCTGTTAATAAACTCTATCTCTATTGACGGCAATAGGAAAACACACAAATTCTCTTTTGAAATATGCCAATATTTTTCCATACGATTAACGGCCTCAATCCCTGATGTCACTTGTATTTTCTACACTATTGCTCCAATAAGAATATATTATAGTTTAAAGAAGTATTATATTTTGATGTATATTTTCTTTAATTGATAGAGTTGTTGGCTTCACCCAGGCTTCACCATCCATCCCCATCTGTCAATTCATCCCTCCATCCATTTTCTGCTGCTTATCCGGTTCTAAGCTTTCTTCTGTGCTTTATATCCTCAATCTCAATCTTTTGGTCTTTACCGTAAACTTGTGAACACAGGTGACAGCTAGAGGAAAGATCGGCTGGTAAATTGAGAGCTCCTTCTTTAGGTTCATGCTCCACTGCATTGCTCAGATGTTGATTCTCTGGCTCCAGGAACTCATAAACTTGATGAACATTTACATAAACAACATTTACTCACATGCTTATAGAATTGATTCTAATTCACTTCCCCCACCCCCCACAATCTACTACCATAGGGCAATTGTACTTGAGTTTATAAATGCGCTGCATTAAAAGATGTAGTTCATTTGTGCATTTATACTTTCATTCAGTCACTACTGCAGCAATTTCAAATTAAGACATTGAATAAAATGAACTTGAAAGGCTTTCTGAGTGATTCAAAATACATAATTGATACACATTTCATATTGTAATGTACTGCTAATGATATTCTGCATGTTGAATCTGCTAATCAACCTAGAATACTTATTACTATTATTACTATTATACTATTATTGTTTTGTTTTACTTTTCATTTCTTGATTTAATTATTACTTAGTTATTTGAGTCTTGCAACAGTACAGTACCTGCTGTATGGTCACGTCTCCAGAAAAGAACAGTGAATGGTCAGGGACACCTTTGTGAGAGACCAAACAGCAGACACCATTTGAAATACAATCAGATGAGAAGAGGCCAACATATTCTAAGAGGTGAAAAGACAAGAATGATCTCAAAGACGAGTTCAAAGAGAGCTTTGCAGGAACTTCCAGGTGGTTGATCAATCTCATCTCTCTCTTTTTACGTGTCTGTTACTTAGAAGTACTGTCTATGTAGAGATGGCCAGTGTAAGTCTGTCTAAGGCCAGTGTATCTCAGGTCCCAAGATACAATTCTACTGACTGTCACTAAAGTTTCTACAGAAATGACCACATCAAAAACTTGCGATGATCTCTGCCCTGAGTGTGGAAAAGGCAGCTGCAAGCTTTGAAACTCTTTGAAAGCATGTCCCTGTTCTGAGTTAAAAAATATGACTATTGTCATGGCAACAAAGGAGACTCTTGAGGACCGGTGAGATTATTGATCCACTCAAAATGTTGCTGTTAGATTTTGGATAATCTGATTGTTTTACTACTTTGTGTCTCTTTGTAGATATAGTTATAGTGTTAAGTAGAGCCTATACAATGCAAAATGAACAGCAATTTTAAAGCACTCTTTCCAAAATCAAAACTTCAACTGCAACTAAACATAATCTGGGAAATAAGAGAGTCTTTTGAGTGGATTAGTTTTGAACTGAATGTTGAGCTCCATTAATCCACTAGTACAAGATAAAGTTGATTGCACTCAAGACTACAGGTGTCATCTCAGCTTAAAAAGCGCAAAGACATTTTATCTAAGTTTCCACTCAGGCAGTACTGTGGAAATAGTTTACCAAACAGTTTTTTAGCCACTTTAGAGGTGCTTATGGAGGCAGTTTGCAGCTTCAAAGGTTGACTTCTATCTCAAGGGCAACCATAATTCCAAGTAGACACACTTGCACACATGCAGAGACACACAAACACACACACATTCTTCAGACAAGCAAAGACACATGTGTACACACACGCATGCACATGTATGCACATGCATGCACGCACAGACACACAGACACACACACACACACACACACACACACACACACACACACACACACACACACACACACACACGCACACACACACACACAAACACACACACAGTCCAGAGTACTGTAATGGAACTCAGAGGGTTCCCTTTGCTGGATGCATCCTGTTGTTATTGTTTCTCTCCACCTCACTTGCTCATCTCACTTTTCCCCAAGTCTGTGTTGTGGGGCATCAAACCAAGGACATTACAAGTGAGAAAAAGAGTCAAAAAAAAAAAAAAAGAAAGAAGAAGAGGCAAAGAGAATAAGGGAACAGAAAAATATCAAAACCCTGTTGGGTGCAAAGGTATGGCTGCAATAGGGCTGAGAGGAAAACGAGCAGAGAGGTGAGAAGTGGAATGAAGGACCAAAGAAAAAAGCGTGGAGGAAGAGAAGAGTTGAAAAGTGTAAAATAACATGAGTGAAGGAGAAGTTTCAACTGGTAGGCAACAGATTATAGACAGAGGGACAGGAAGTTACTTCAATGAAATGCATAAGTTCCTCTGAAAGCAGCATTTTTGGGATAGAAGAATGTGTGGGATTTATAAAAAACAGGGGAGAGCAATTATAGTAAAGTGGGAGATGAATATACTCCTGTCAACCAAATTTACCAATCACATATCTTAGTAAATTTTGAAATGTTACTTGATTTCAGAGAGCATGCTACCTGTATCTGAAAAGACAGCTTTTGCTGGCAAACTTTCATCAGTTCTAGCTAGGCTCGATAATTAAGCTCATGGTAATTGGCTTTGGTTCTAAAAACCAAACTGACTTTTTGATGTTTCCAGCTGATTTTGTTTAAAATGGGTTGACTTTATTGTATTGAGCTAAAAGACTTGGGCTAAAGCAGCATGTTCCAGGCATACTCACTAGCTAATGACCCATGTGGAAGACACGGAAAGAAACGGCATTGTTCTTGTATTGTTGTGTAGAGTTATTACCCGAGTGTCAAGTAGGCCTATGAAGAAAATTGTAAACTCAGATTGTTATTTTATACGAACATAACCCTGCCTGCTTAGCTGTACATAACTATGTCTTCAATAAGTTTTACCCTTAATTCAATGTTACAAGAGCAAGGCTTTTAGGACGAGGACTAACTGATGTGTTTAACAAAAAATAATGCTATCTTGGATAATGTTGGCTTGGATGGCTTGAGTGTAAACTTCCCCAAATCCAATAAAGAGTAGGACAGAGCCACTAATGTTAATTACCCTAAAATCTGCTAGCAGGCAGGACTGGCATACACACAGTATGGAAATATGGATGAGCTAGTCTTTAACAAGTTTTTGTAATTCTTTATGTAAGCGGTAACTGCACAAACCAATGTATGTTGAACAAAGAGAGGTCTACATGCAAGGACTAAAGCCAGATAAAGAACTCTGGACAATGAATGAAGTGGTGCCAAAATCCCTTCAGATCTTGCGAATCTCACCTGAGTGAAGATTCAATTTGAATACAAATCCTGGTTTCCCATTTGGCGAGACAGCCATGACAACACCAAAAATGTAAGAATCCGTCCACCCGGCTCTACCTCACCCTTTCCATTGCAACGTCAAGTTTTTATAGAGGGTATATTGTTCTTAATCAAATGTTTATACTTTAAGCAGCCTTGGCAACAGTGCTTTAACTGGCTGTATGAGTAACAGACTGTTTGCATCACCAAACAAGTCTGGATGCTTGATCCTTGATCAGCTGTATGTGTAGCCAGTGATCTCACTTTGCCTACATAAGGAAGACATAGATTACCCATTTTCTTGAAGAAAGAGAAGGATAACTTCTACACCCTGCTCTCTTTCATTTAAGTTGACTCTCCACTGTTTCCTCCGTTGCCTATGAGGACCAGCCTGCCGTTAAACTGCAGACAAAGTGACACAACGGCCCTGTCAGTGTCTGAATTCAAAGAAATGTCTGACACATGAAACACTGAAACACGTTAATTACGCCCAAAGCAATCTCAAATAAGAGGGTTTTGTCTGGGAAGGTAAAGGTTAATAATAATATGCTACTGTAAGCTTCATTCTTGTATAAGCTTTACTGCATCATTGGGAAATTAACGATTGCCAAGTCCTGTTTTTTGCTGCTTTGAAATATTCCGATCATTGCTGCTGGTTTCTGTATGCTTAACATGTTACATTGATAGTGTGTCCAGTGTCACTGGGCTTTGTTTTGTGTTAGTTTTCAGCGACTGTGCAAATCCAGTAAGCTGCATTTTACCGGTTAACCGACCTGCCACAGCTGACAAACCTGAGTTTACATGTCGGGTTCTGTGTGATAAAAGACAGTTACTGTGTCTTTCTGTAGTGATGAAGATGTCTTTTGCTTGTTAGTGTAGTTGCTTGTGTTATAGCTGCTTGTCTTGTAGTTGTAGTTGTTTACTGACTGAGGGATTATTGATAGTTGATCAGTAATGCTGAGGTAAAATGATATTTTAAATATTAGCATTTTAAGTGAACAACCCTTTCATTGACTGCGTCCAAGGTTTCTCAGGATCTGATCTCAGGATGGTGCCCCATTATTATTAGTAATAATTTTATTTATAGAGATCAATTGGTAGTTACTATCCTTAATATTTGCTAATAACCAAAGCTGCTCCTGCATTAGTAAATGATGTAACCCTTGGTTTTGAAAGTAGATGGTTACTGCAGGTTGTAGGGATGTAACGGTATATTGAATCTTTGCGATATATTTATAGAAACATGGCTCGATGCCGCTGTGGGACTGTGACGCTATCTACCAAAAAGTACAGATAAATGTGCTGATAACGAAAAAGAAATTGATGATGCTCCATCAACTTTTAGAGCTGATATGTGGCGAAAGGAAAGGAAACTGATAAATGCAAACAACTTGCAAACCCTGCTGGATGGCTGTCAACTACACTACAGGAAACACATCAAACATGAGAAGTCATTTTTAAAATCGCCGAAAAAAGCTCAAGTCACAACAACAACAAAGCTTCAGCCAGGCCAAAGGAGCCTGAAAGAAGCATTTGGAGACCAGCTTCTGCATAACAGTCCGAAAGCTGAAGAAATAACAAGATGAATATGTAGCCAAAGTAAACATGTTGGAGCTAAAGTATACAATTTCACCAAGGCCACACTTGAGTCACACAGTGACAGCAGCTGTGATGACAATATTATCATGGTTTTGCTGTCGTTACAGACAATGCAGGACATATGGATGTAGTGTTGAGAGAGGCTAGACTGTCCTCACACATGAAATGTTTTGCACATTCTTCAACACTTCAACCTCACTTCACCAGCGGGTTTGAATGTAGGCCGCTCCAGCTGTCTGCTTGGTTGAGTGAGGCATGTAGCAGCGTTTCTTCACTGCAGTTCAACTACAGTAGCTGAGCTGTAGAGCCACCAAACAGAGACTTTAGACCTGCCAGTACATAAACTGATCATGGATGTGGTCACCGATGGAACAGCTCTTTGAGTTGTGTTATAACAGGACTGCTACTGACTGCTGCTTTGCTTTTGTTTTGAACTTGTCCATGGTTCAATCAGTTATTGCTCATGCTTAAGTCATGGCAGGCTACATTTATTTTATTTCATGAAAGAAGGAAAGCAAAAGAATTTTATGTTAAAAACATTTTATATGAACAAAAAAATGCTGTACACACTAATTTATTAATAAAGGACATTTTTCAAGTAATTTTTCTTTCCCTTTTAATGTAACAATAGATATTGTAGTTATGGCTAAGCAATGGATTTTAGTGAACTGTTGTCCATCTTGTAAGTTGCATTTGTACAAAAACATGGACTGAAAGTTCATTTCAGTCCAAGAACACTAGTTCCTTCGTAAGCAGTAATGGTGAATGATGAATAATTAATCGGTCAACTGCGTGCTATTTAGTCAACAAACGAAATTTGTCAAATTTGTCATTTATCACTATTATTACAGGTAATATAGTTCCTGACTGAACATGTCCAAAATACTCTTGAAATTTCGTCTTTCATTTCACAGGAGTGGGAAGCAGATCATCAGAATATAATCTCTGTTACCTCTGTTTTCTGCATGCACTGCATCCTACATTATTCAGCCATGTCAAGCTGTGGATGGAGGACATCTCAAGATGGCTGCCTCATGGGGAAATGTTGTACCTGGCCTTTGGATTTGGAGGGCAAGTTTGCTCCTGTGGCTGTCTACGTGGTGGATGAAAGGGTGAGGTCGGAGGTCACAGCTAAGCTCTCAGGCTGGCAGAGGGAACGAGGCTGTGATTGATGTGGGAAAGCAGAGGGGTCGAGCCCTACCCTCTCCATCATGAGGCTAGACTGAAAGTGTGATCCAATGTAATGTACATACACACAATGTATCCACACATGTAACACCTTTGCACACATTTTCTGTCTCCATGGTGAGTACATCTGTGTTACTGCATTTCCAGCACCCTTCAGCACACACACACCTTCTCCTCAAAGTGTCCATCAATCTTCCTGTCTGCTGCTGATGCTAATCAACTCTGACAGCCAAAACTCACCGCTCTCCTTTCCCTTTCTCTCTCGTCATCCTTCCATCTTACTTAACCTCTACACTCACTTTCTCTCTATTTATCTGCCTCTCTTCCCCCTGTCCTTGGTGCTCCTCGACAGTCATGCCATGTCAACTGGTGACATTGAAGAGATTATTGTATTTCTATCTCAGTGTTTCTAGACAGCGGGGAGCAGCTTTCTCAATGACTCAATTAAAACAGAATTATGTGATGGCTACAATCACAGATCTGATACAATAGCTATCATGTAGTTATTTTATGTAAACGAATATGATAGCTCTTCTCTGTTTCACTCTTCTAATCCTCTTGCTTGAACCTTTGCTGTGGGTGAGGGAGCCAGATGATCTAAAATTAACTAAAATTGCCGCAAACTGCCTGAAAATGAATGCCTCCAGTCGTGGACCACCATTTAAATGTGATAACTACATATAGTACAGCTCAATGCAAATAGTTCAGATCAGTGACAGCAGCAGCTGAACAGCAAATTACTCTGAATGCTTTAATATTAGTTTATTTGATTTAATAATCAATATGTCGTCGAGTCTGCCACCAGTTGCGCTAATCTATCCACTACTTTACCTATCTCTCTTCAATGTGTCTTTCACTCTCTTTACCTCCCTTGTCCACCTTACACCACTTTCTCTCCCCTTTTGAGCTTGTTGCTTTTTTTTTTGATCACATTCGATAACTGCTCATTAGGAATTACAGCCCAGGTGGCATTGCTGTAAGGGGTTAATAGCCATATAGACCTTGACCACAGAGGCCTTAATGAAATCAGGGACAGGTTCACCAGAGGTGATGGGACTCTGAAGAAGCCATGACACCACTTATGGGAGCTCACACAGAAGGAGAAGTGCATGTACAATTAAGACCCATTTTCATTTGCAGCCCCTCGGTTCACTCAGCCAGTAAGACTTGATTGAAAAACTCAATTTGTATGAAGCTTCCTGCATATGAAGAGCAGGAAGGAAATTAATGAATTTAAATCTTTTTTTTTCTTATTTATCTTTTCCTTTCCTTCAATTGCTCTTCCTGCCTCTCCCCTCGCTCCACCAAGCTTCAGAACTCCTCTTTAACTTAATCCGTAATGACAAATTTATTTTTCTTATGCCAGTCAATGTAAATGTGAACAAAGGCTCATTTGCATGTATGTGTAAGTGTGCATGCCACACAAACACAACAAGATGGGACTTCTCTGACTTTCAATCCCTTTTTCTCCTCCTTTACTTCCTTCTGTGTAATAAAAATGTTAATTGAAACAAAGTCTGCTAAGAGATATGTGTTTACGTGTGTGTATGAGCGTGAATGAGAGCGCAAAGTCTGTGTGTTTGCGACTTTAAGAGCATTTCTCATCGTTGTCCCTCACATACTTTGTGATTCAGGTTATCTGTGTGTGTGTGTGTGTGTGTGTGTGTGTCTGTCTGTCATAACTCATGGCAATGCACTGTGATGCTGAGAGCTCGGGCTCAGCAAAGGAAAGTCATTAATTTTTATCAGCTCTGACAATTGGACTGTAACTTTAACAGAGCTCACACCAACCTACATACACACACAGCTCATATTAAGACACACAGAGAGATAACACACACACATAGAAGCCTTCCACAAAAACGGTCACACTTTAGCACCATCTCACGAGACGTCGTAACATTTGGTACAGTAGGTCTGATAATGGGGAATTCCTCTTATGCTTTTTTGTCTAGGCTTCGCCCTCTCAGAGCTGTCACTACTGCGTTTATCTCTGGCGTCATGAAGATTTTCGTTACTTTATAGTTGCCTCTCTCAGGTCCCAATGTGCAGTATATAACACCGTCAGGACGGGAACTCCCATATTTTATTCAGTGCCAAACAATCACCAAGTGAAGAACAGAAGTGAAGATGAAGAAGTTCAGCCACTCTGAAGAGTCAAATGGCTCGGCTTACTCCATCGGCAGCACCTGCGTCTTTCCCCATCCCACCACAGTCAAGTGCTCCATTTCAGCAGCTTTCTCCTTCTCTGCGTCTGCTAGTCATGTGTTGACTGCCAAAGGACTTTTCCAGGACTTGGTCGGCATCATCAGGAAGGCGGCAGATCCGAGGGGCGTCGTGATCCTGGCAGAACAACCTGCATCTGTTTGTGACCTCTTAGGCAGGAACATTTACGACCAGGAGCCGCCCGCCAAACGTTCTGTAGCGTGGCAGCCTCGTTTCATAGAGCTCCAGCCCTTAAGAAAGGCAGCATTTTCCAAGGCCAGAAAACTGAATGCGCTGGTTTCAATGTATGAGTCTTTCACTAGAGTCCACAAAGACACATGAAAAGGTTTTGCCTCCCAGCAGAGCAGCAGAGCCTAGTTACCATACTCCTTCACAAGGCATCCACCTTTGACAAGCTCTGCCAACTCCCCAGGATCAAGTTTACGCTAGCCTCACTGACTGTTCACACCAGCATGCTGCTCGGAACAGCATACCACTCCTGTCCCTGTCCCTGGACGAGCTGTTTGGACCGATCCTCCAAAGCACCCCAGCTCACCTGCATGAAGCAGCCAAGGAAGTGGAGAAGGTAAGGAGATGCACTTTCTGGGGCACAGCCACATCTAAGCCTCATCAGCAGTGCTGAGATGCTCACTCGCAGCTGCTCCTCCACATCCAGAGGCCGCAGCTCAGCAGGCTCCATGTCACCCTGCCAAAAACCATTGGTCAGCGCACAACCCGCCCATCACAGCAGGCATCAGTGGCTATGCCTGGATCCAGAGAACATGTGTCTCTGAGGCTAAGGCCCCCTGCTCCACCAGCATTAGACGAAGAAAATACCAGCTTTTGGGGGCAGGTGCTGATTGTGTTGTATACTGTAGATGAGGAGAGGCAACTGTACAGTGTACAGTAGGAGGAAAGTAAATCTTCACGACTCTGCAGATGTGCAGGGATAAACCCAATACCAACAGCTCTTACGGGGCCACCCCTGCACTCATGGAATCTGGAGTTACAGTACATAATAAACATGCTGTATATTTCAATTGGATCAAACACATAACTGAAAATGAAGATTTAATGCGCTTAGTTTTATGATGTTATGATACATAAATAGGCATTATTATGTTCTGTTTTTATCCTTCAAAGAGAAATGTGTAAATTTATTGTGGAAGTAAATAATAAAAAAAAAATTAACCTTTGCAGTGCAATTAGGGGTAGGTTCTGAGAGCTGGTTTTATAAAGGATCTGGTTTCCAGAATACCTCTAGTCTAAGGTCCACCGCTGGCATCTTTCATCAAACCTTTTATCTCTCCGCATTTTTTTGTTTGCATTCTCGTTTAGTGAACAGTTGCTGGTTAAAATGACAGACTTCACCAGCTGCAGCATAGATCAACTGTAGCTAATTACATTAATTCTGTAATGGCTAAAATGAAAAGATTGTCTGTTCTGTGATTAATGTGCTCTCTGCAGCTGGTGTATGTACTCTAAAAAGACACATCACTCTGTACTAAAACATTGTTTCTGTGTCCTCAGCCAACAGAAGGCGACCTGAGTTGTAGTTACTTTAGCATTTAGTTACAGTTAAACCTAATAGGATTAGACGTGTGGATTTGATACTGGTTTCGAATTCAGTAAAATGGTATCAGACTTAATCACAGGGAGTCTATTTAGAACATATTTGTGTTTTCCTTTTTCTCATCAGAGACCTCTAGAGGCATCAGTTACTGTAAACTGTTTTGATCACTGTCCTGGAAAAAGGAAACGTAACTGTTGGATGTGTGAGGACAGAAAGGTTTCAAATTTGTAAATTGACATAAAGAGCCTTACAGCTCCTGAAACATGTAAACAACTGATTGAACAAACTGAAAATTCAGCACCAAAGTTCATTCTTAAACAAATATGGTATTAGTTTTTTAATATACCAGATTTATCATATTTAGCCCATCTTTATTAATTTGGCAATCATAACCTAAAGGTTTTCTATACATTAAAGCAACTTAATGACGAAGTGAAATGTATCACTAAAAACACTTTGGATTATGTACAGTCTCTATTTTTGAATATGTAATTCCATTTATTAAATGTACCTACTATTTACTAATTTTTTCTCTGGGAAGGCTCTGGTTGACGAGCATGCAGGGTCGGCCCCACTATCACCATCTCACACATGCAGTATACAGTTACAGCCTCACATCTGGATGACATACCATTGCAATCTTGCAATGTGTTTGCAGGATTGTTGTATTTCAGCATGTTAGTGCACAGCACCACTACATGCAAACCTCCTGTTATATGTATCCATTATGGAGGTCTCAGTGTATATGATATTGTATTCACATGTATTCATGTCTTTCATACTATTATAAAGCACTTAATAATGCCCTATTCTGTATGACTACTAGGGCAAAAATGTAGGCCAATGTAGTTTTCCCTCCTAATTACTGCTTCTTGATAGTGAGAAAGGAGATTGTTGGAAATGAATTACATTCTTAATAATTTAAGCCTCACTCTTAATAACCCTAACCCTATCCCCCAGAAAAAGGCATTATTAAGTGCTTTATAATAAAAAATAAAGAGCCAATTTGATACTAATATGCATCCTAATAAGTAACCAATTAATTGTGACTATGTCTACCTTAATATAAAGTGTGATGTGCAAATGTGTAGCAAATTCAGAGACTTCACTTCCAATCATTTAAAAACTTTGGCCATACTTTATTACTGCAGTAATATTAAGAAGATGTGGGGAGTGGGGTTGTGATTGATACTACTAAAATAATACTGGTGTTACTGTATCTTTTACATCTTATTAACAAATTCCTCAAGTTCATTTTAATAAAGGCTTACGACACCCAAATGCAACAGTATGCTTCTTTTATGGTTTTTAGAAACCCATTTGTGTAAGAGTTAAACACTTGAAGACAATGGATACAGTGATGTGTTCTACATATCTATATAAATTCAAATATACAAAGTCAATGTACAGATAGAGAGGACTGATTCTGGATGGCACAAGCTCACATATCCACAATGTATTAACCTGAGCAAGATATTCACATGATGCAATAAAGAAGATGCTTGGAAGTCCCAAAAAGGCTGGAATAATCTGAATGTTTCACATACAGTGGATAGTAGCCCGACTGTGAGGGAGAGGGCCTGGCAGAAAGTTTGGTCAAACAGTTGGAGTTGTGGATAAGTTCTGAAGACACGTGATGATCATAGGTGGTCATAGTTTAAACACACGCACGCACGCACGCACGCACGCACACACACACACACACACACACACACACACACACACACACAGAAAAGCACATTAACCACACATGTGGAGTGTGTGTGTGTGTGTTGACACACAATGTGTCTGTACTGTGAAAGGGAAAGTCTAAAAAGTAAATAAATAAAAAGATGAAATTTCACTTTGTATCCTATCTGAAGACATCATTACATTGCCATTTGTTTAGGGATCCTTGTTACAGTAGCTGAAAACAGTAATCACTTCATCTTCCTGGGGTCTGTATTCTGAATAATGGCAAGAAGAAAGAAACAACATGAAGGAAAAGAAAACATTATATAAAACTAGGAAATAAATCACATGTCCCCACAATAAAAAGATGCTAAAGAAGACAGATTCATCCTCTGGATGTATGACAAGTCTCGCAATTATAGAGAGATGTAATAATGATACACACTGAGAGATAACACCTAACAATTATTTGGGTTTTTCATTTCAAGAAATCATCCTGGCCAAGTCCAAATATTGGTTGTGGCTGCATCAAGGCGTGGACAACATGTGTAAAGAGAAGCAGGACTTCTTTCAGCTCCGGCAGGCGAGGTTACAGCTTCACATCTCTCCATCCTCGAAAACCAGGAATAAGAATCTGGCCTCCCTTTAGCTGGTGAATTTTTAAAGTTCAGATTGAGGCAAATCTCAGACTTTCTTTTTTATTTTTTTAAGATGTAGAGTCGAGACGTGTTTTACATGTTCAGTGCTGATAAAAATGAGTGATGGGGTGATTTCAAAGGCAAAGGGAGGCTCACAGCCCTTTAAAACTCTTTTTAAAAGTCCCTCCCCTGATCTCTCTGATCTAAGGGGAGATGAAAGTAGTAGCCTAATGCTTGCTAAGTGACATTTCTCCATCTCTGATCTCTGTCGCTCATGCAGACAGACAAGGGAATAAAAAACATGGAGTTAGCATCAAGGATTTTCACTCCCTCCCTTCCTTCTTTCTTGTATGTTTTGGTCTCCTTTTCTCCCTCTGTCTGTCTCTGCTGCACTTTATCTCTTCACTTTTGACATTTGACTGCCTGCGCACCCTCCTATTTCAGTTATTTCCCCCAAATCAGACTTTTTTGGGGGGTAAACACTGGAAAAGCGCTCGATAATTTGTAAAACGTTTGTTTTTCCCGCCTGCTTATCTTCTTTGGTTCATCACTCTGTAACCTTGAGATAAAGATGTGAATGACACTGGATGCTGTTGCTGAGCAATTAATCACATGAGTGCACACTCACACACATGCAATGGCCGCGTACTTGCATTAATGTGTATGTCCATGCACTGCACACACACTGTCCTGACATGAAATCTCAGAGGGACATTTTGTTTTGCATCAACAAATTATGACACACCATCACTGAGTATCTTGCAATCTTGATGATGAAATATTTATTCATGAACTTCACCATAAAGGCACATTCACAGGTATACACACACACACACACGCACAGACGCACACACACACACACACACACACACACACACACACCCCGACACACGCTTTCTACTCCTCATCACCATCTGCATCACATATCACAGCACTGCCATCTAATCACCAGGAGTCAGCTCCCACAGGGGAAATAATTATATTGTCAGCTCTCTGTCACTGTAACAGATCTACCAACAACAAAACACTGGAATACTAACCAGGACACATCAGATTCCCTCCTCAGCCTATAACAAGACTGCTGTAACATCTCCAATGTCATAGCTCTCACCATTTATACTGGCCAAGGAGTGAGGGATCCAGGAATGCAGAGGTGTGTGTTGGCGTGTCTATTCATTTCTGTTTACTTCAGCGGTAGCACAGGCCCATACTTAAGGATGTAACTTGTGATGTGCATCAGTGTAATTTAATGATGTATTTTAATGACAGCCGGTGTAATTTGTATTCATGTTAACAGAGCTTTGCACCGATGCTCCGGCTGATTTAATGATGTTGCATAGGTTTCAGTGATAGTTTTCGAGGGGAATATTTGGCTGCAGCAGTGAAATAAATGCATTTTGGGTAATTGCTAGGAGAGAGCAGAGTCAGAATGTGTTGATTGAGCTAACCATGGCATGCAGCTTCTCTGCCTCTCCACGTCCACCCACTCTCCCATTAAAACAGCACTCAATCACTTTCGTTCAACAACTGAACTCCACCTGAAGCTAATTTGGCTATCTCATGCCTTCTTTTCTTATTACGCAGTAGGATTTCCTCTCTCCCCCTCTACCATTACCTTGTCTCCATTTTTTCCCTCATTTTGTGGGCTGCTTTTTCAATCGGTGGCAATTACAGTGTGTGCATGTGTTTGCATGTGGGAGGTGACACCAAGTATGAGGAGAAGAAGATGTACAAATTTAAACCATAGACAATTTAGTTTGTGTGTGATTTGGTAAGATATAGTTTTAGTGCTCCCACACAGGTAAAACTAGCCCAATTTGTTCAATACAACAATGAAGAATTTTTAACAGCATGTTAGAAATTGTTCATTGACACATTTGGCACCTGGCTGACACTGCTGGTCGGATCTGGTCCACAGCAATGACATCGGTTCTTAAAGGTATCCAAGTGAGTTTTTATCATCCACAAACCTTATGAAACATTTGCTAAACCTCTTCTAATAGTTAGAAATATGCATTATTTACATGAGCTTATGATCTTTGTCTTTTATTGATGCTTTATGGTGCATTACTCCCTTTTACAGTGAGGAAACGTGTGCCACAACATCCCTGTGGCATGCATGACATACAAACAAAAGCTCATCACAGCATTGTTCTACAGGGCCACTAGTGGATAAACTTAACATGCTATTTTTGAAGGAGCTATGATCTATGTCTTTATAATAACAATGAAATGACAATATGATGATGTGGGTTGCTTGTAGTGATGAAGCTACGGTCTGCAGCTGCTTGGCTTTACAGAGATTTATAGTGACTTTCAGTTGTCTGGTCTGTCTGTTTTTAGCTGTCTGGCTGCAGCTATACTGTTTTGGTTCACGCTTACTGCTCTCGTAGCGTCATTTTCAGCAACAGACGGCAGCCGTTTTTAATGAAAAAGCTCTTGTACCATACACTACCTGCACAACACCAAACAGCAGACAGACAAAGTTTGAGACCAACTGGCAAACACAGTGGAGCATTCAGCAGCTAAGGAGCTAGACATTTTCTTCAAGAGCTGGTGGAGACCAAAACAGAGCGAAAAGGAGAGTGAATGTGGACTTCCATTCATCAGGTGGACAGAAACAAATTTTTTTTTTTTTTTTTGCAAGTTTCCTATATCACTTAAAATGTGATGTATGTCAATGATGTTTTCAACTATTTTCTGCTGTCAAAAAAATCACTTATTGCAAGTTTAAGTGTGTTTTCATTGGTCCAAAAGCATCAATAGTAGGATGGTGCTGATGTTAGCAAAAAAAAGCATCTGCTACTTCGCTAAATGCTGATACTGAATGTAAGCAAAATGCTTATTGAGGATGGATATAATTTGTTTTCCTACGACATTGGCTTTTGCAGCACAATATCCCCTCACAGCACCTAAAGCATGATAAAAGGTTTCTGTGGTTATTTTAAGGCACTGGCTGGGTTAAGGTTATTTAAAGACTATGCTCTTGGTTAAATATTGTGGCGGGATAAGGTTTTCTCTCACAAGAACTCAGTGAGTTGAAATTTATGCACAGACCAGAACATCAGCACAGCTCACACCAGCAGGTGAGTCATCAAATCTACTCAACACAACACTTCCTGTTTAGCCATATTTTCTCCTAACACTGACTGAAATAACAACAGATCAACTGTAGGATCAGTGAGAACAGTTCAGAACAAAAAAAAACACTTGACTCAAGTCCATAAATTGCTCTTTTAAGCTTAACCAAAATGCTTTGGTTTGAGTTCTGGTCTCTGGACTCACAGTACTGCTTTTTATAACTACCATCCACCTCGACCACCAGTGTGTAACTCATAAACGTTACACTCCCTATGTTGCCATGGCACATAATCCAGACAGTAATTAAATACATCACTAGAATATAAATCTAATTCTAGGAGACAGGGTAAGACTGTTTCAATTCTTCTGGGATCAGGGTAAAACCACTGTGGGACACCTAGATGTGGTAGTGATTAAACTGGTAGGTTATAGGTGGACACCTTCTTGATCCAACCTACAGTCTGAAAAACTAGGGACATTTTCTCTGATATAATTGCAGATGAGTTTTATGAGACCAATATATGTTTATGAGACCTTATGATATCGATATTATACGGAAATTTCATGGATTTGATTATGTGAAATAACCTCTTGATCTTTCCTTTGACTTTATTGAATAGTAACCATTCAGCGACAACATTTTTCATCAACTGCACAGACTACAACAATTTTGTAATATTTGTTCATTTACACACGTAATAATTGAATTATTTGGTCTTTCTTGCAGTTGCTCTCATACTTTCATTCCCTCCTCTCTGCTCCCTCTCTTTTGCATTCCCCGTTCCTTTATTCCCCCTCTGTGTTTCCGTCTCTCTACTCCTCCATCGTTTAAAATAGTTAATCAGGGGGCTCATATCCAAGAATATTACTACCATGTTCAATATGCTTCGGCTCACATAACTTTATGTCCAACAAGGACCAAATGAGCGAACGGACTGAATCTAGTGAACAATTTGTCCTTTTGGCGCAGCACGTATAATCTTTATTAGATTGAGCTGTAACATGGTATTGGCAGCAATTAGGCCCTGGAAGGAGGCACTGCTGCAGAGGTTAATAACTGCAGTGTGTCTGCGTGAAGCTCTGTTATGATAGAAAGGTTAGCCGTATTAGTGACGGTGGCAGTGAGCCAAGCTAGAGAGAGAAGCTCAGGGCTGCAAGGCCAAACTGAGTGCTGGGGTGAAAGTATTCACACTGGAGACTCGGGGTGTGAAAATGTTCTCTTCCCACTGAGACAAATCACTGTGGGTGTCTGGCCTATGTTCTGTCCATAACAGGCTGGTCTGAAACACCCATAGAGCAGGTTATGTGGCAGGCTTAGAAAGAATCTTTGAGTGGAGGTGACTGACCAAAAGTTGTTTTTAAAAAGCTGTATGTTTTTTTTTTTTTTTTTAAACATTGCACTTCTCAAGATGGAAAGCTTTTTTTCTCCAGGAAGACGTTGATGGTTTTAACTGGTGTACAGTAGGCTACTAAATGTTATAATAGTCAAACCATAAGAAGTAAAAGCAGAAATAACAGAAATTTGAGGATTTTATTAAGTCCCACAAGATGAAAAATAACATTATGAATATGTTAATATATATTGAGTTAGTGAAGCTGAGGCAATCATACATACATAAAAGATACCAAGGGCTTTGAATTCTGGATGATCAATAGAAACCCATGACATTATAAATTGCTCCAGAAGTTGCTGTGTCAAAGTCATTCACTCATATCAGGTTAGTCCAGTTTATATTAAAAAGTGAATTGACATCCATTCTTGAAGTGATGCAAAATTGTTAATATTAGGGTTCAACAATAAGAAAAAAGGGCGTGTCTTCTGCTTTGAAAGTTAGAATGGATAGTAAGTTTAAAGATGATGTGTCTGAGGGTAGCATTTAAAATAAAATGGCCCCAGACTACAACCCTGATGTACACCACAAAAGTGTTTTGGTTTTGTTCCAAAATGGAGCTTGAGTCACTCATCATCAAAACTTACAGACCTATCTCAGAGATATAAAAGCCAGTACTTGAGATGCTAATCTAGTATTTAAGAAGTTCAAGTATCACAAAGGGATTAGTGTTAGCCCATTCCACTTTGTTTTCCCTGCACAGCCAGAGACTACTCTTGTCCCTGCCCTGGTTTCCTGAGACCTTGATTGTTGACTTCATCTGTTGCTTCCTCTGAAGCCTCTCCTCTGGCACAGTTACTGCTGATTCTGCCATTCCTGATTATTCCTGAGTATTCCTGACTTAGCATTGCACTCCTATAACATTGTCGGAGTCGGGATTGATGCAGCAGAGCCAGAGATATCATCTTTTTATTCCATCCATTCCTCTAACTCCTACATTTCTGACACTTGCATCACAGACTTCTATGCCTGAATAACAACAAAAGTGTGCAGCCATGCTAGGGTAAAGGGTTAAAAAAAATGACAAAAATGACAATATCACCAGAGTGTACAGGATTAAAAATACATTTACAAGAATGAGAAATGGCATAAAAGGCATTAAAAAGTCATTGAGACTATAATGAACTTCATTCTGGGACTATGGTAAAGTTAATAACAATAGACTTTCTTGTATAGCACCTTTCATAATTGAAAGTTGCTATCGAGGAATTGCAGCTCAAGGTGCTTTACAAGAAAGAAATCACCTGCACCAAATGAGTGTTTCACATAGAAAAGACAGAATGGACATAAAAAAACAGGTTAAAAAAAGGATGTAAAATAAGATGGAGAATAAAACCCACTTGATAATGATAGTAAAAGTAAGATAGAACAAGGATGAAAATAAAATTAAGGACAATGCATAAAAAAACAGAATAAAATAATAAAATAGAGGTAAAAAAAAAAGGGGGGGGGGGGGCACATAGAATGCATAAAATCAAGTAAAATACAACAATTTAAAAGAAGAACAGCAGTTCATAAGCATGAGGAAAAACACAAAATATTAGGTGAGCTGCTTCCCATATATCTCTAGGTAGTGTGTTCCAGAACTTTGGGGCAAGTCTGCATCCCCGATTTTCTTTCAGCTGTTTTTGGAAACCCCCAATAAACCTGCAGCAGATGAATGCAGTGTTCTTAAAGGCAAATAGTGAATAAGGGAGTTAGCAATGTAGCCTGGTCCTCGTCCATTAAGGGCTTTGGAGGAGGACCTTAAAATCAATTCTGAATGTTACAGGAAATCAGTGCTGAGCAGCTAAAACTGGACTAATGTGTTCTCTCCTCTCAGTTCTAGTTAATAGCTGAGCTGCAGAGTTTTCAATGAGCTGAAGTCTCTCTTAGATGTGTTTAGAAATAAACTCCCTATATATATATATTTATATATGTTTTTACAGTGATTTCAATTCTGAATTAATTGTACTGCAGTGTTACTGTGTTAGTGTAATATTAAAATGCGCTTAGGCTTAGGAGGAACCAAAAACCCACTTGGAGGCAAATTCCGGTTGAGCTGAATGCAAGCTAAAGTTTTCTGCCTCTTCATTCTCGCAGAGGAGTTAATATTCTAATAATATATGGGTTATTGTTGCAGGTTAAAGGTGATGAGTTGAACTATGGAAAGTTAGGTACAGTACTCAAAGGAAATGGGTTTTTGTTGTTCCAATGATTAATATGTAATTCAAATGCAACTGAAGAATAAGGACACTTATGCATATTCACATTGTTTATTTCAACTTGCTCCCACTTTCAGAATATTTACATATACTATGGTTACTTATGTACTTTTTAAACATATTGTAAAATAACCTGTGTTCACCTTACTGTAATTTACCTGATGTTAAGTGAGCATTTCATTGATTACCTCAGTATTTTCTGTGTTGAAGAAGCAGAATAAATCCTGCAGCCAGGCTGAACACAAGCTAAAGTGTTCTTCCTCTTTGATCCTACATACAGCTTGTTTGCTGCCAGTCCAGGTTCCCCTCAGCATAAGGTGGGCAACACTGTTTATGATGTTAATGTTAACATGAGCTTGCGCACTAGCTCCTAATGACAATGCTGACATACGGACAACAGGTCTAATTTTTACTATGTTCACATCTGTTTTAGCATGTTAGCATGCTAACATGAGAAAATACTTTGCATTCAGTTTAACTGGTATTTGATCACAGTGCTAGATGAATAGTAAGGAATTTCTAAAGCCATTGAGTGGAAACCATGAATGTCTGCACAAAGAGTTTCAGTTTATCTTCTGGGGGTCATAAGTATCTGTACCAAATTTCTATCATTCAGTAGTTGAGATGCTCTGGATAATGTGCTTGGGTTTTGAAATGAAATGGTGGACTGACCAACATCCACGGAGCCATGCCAGTGTGGCATAAAACATAACTTTAACACACAGATCCAAGATCAAGCTAGCAATGTTTACGATTTTCTGAAAGGGGCTAAAACGACCAGTGTGTCAGATTTAGGGGGATTTATTGACAGAATGTGGCAGAAAGGGAAAATACTCTTCATAAGAATGTTTTCATTTGCACATAATTACCTGAAAATGAAAAATTGTGCATTTTGTTTCCCCATAGAATGATCTCTTTATACCTACCATAGTTCACTCGTTTGGCCCAGATCGGACAAACACTGGCTGTAAGGAGGCCTTTCAAGGTTTCCACAAGTTTTGTGGCCACTGTAATTTATTCTCCATGTTTAAAAGGGGAGGCATGATGGGTATCCAGTTGGTTGCAATCTGCAACCTCACCACTAGATGCCATTAAATCCTACACACTAGACCTTCAGTATTCAGCTAATGTTGATTTGCTGAGGGAAGAAAACAAGAAAGTTCAAGTTCAAGGCAAATATCTTTCTTAAAATTGGTACATGACTACCAAAACAAGAACTCTTCAGAAACACCTCAGACAGAGATTATTAAGAATGTCAGCATGATTCAAAAAAAAATATTCACACCTGACTAAAGAGAAAGAAAAAGTGGACTGTGGCGTACACTCTTGTGTATATGAGGAGCGGGGAGAGGCGGCATTTATGCAGATATCATAAATGAAGACCTTGGATGTAGACACACTCACTAAGTGAATTTCATTTAATTAAGTCAGTGTGCTACATCCCCTCGAGATGTTTTAGCTGCCTTGGTTGTAAATTAACAAAGTATGAAGGTGCAAGAAACAAACATGGCACAAACTCACAAAACATCTCCATCAACACACCCTAATGGTGAGACAAAAAGCAGACAGGCAGCTGCATACAGTGAACGCACACATGCGCAAGCACACACTCTTTAGTTCATAAACCCTTTGCCGGAGTCACAGCGAGACAAGACTTAAGTTCTGAGAGATACAGAGACATGCACAGCGACTGTCAGTCTCAGTCTTGGATGCAAATAGACGCTTGGTAACAGTTCCACAGACATCTACCTGCCACTGCTGAGGCCATTTGAAGTTGGAGCGTTATTGCCAAAGATGAGATCAAAGGCAAGCTGCCAGGATGGCTCTATCTCTCTGTCTGTCTCTCTTTCTCTGTCTCTCCCTCTCACACACAGACTAAAGCTACACCAGCTGAAAAAAAATTAAAGAGGGGAAGCAAGACGCGAGGCCGAGACATGTGGAGCAATAGAGAGAGAGAGAAGCTGATGCCTTTACTAATTCTGTTGACATTGTCTTTCTCCATCTGCTTGGTTGGTTGCATATTTATTTAGTCTGACTTGAATAAATATCTTCTTTAGTCTGCCACAAAAAGTGAAAGGAAGTGGTTGATGAGATCTTTAATCCCTCTTTTCCCCATCAACTCTGTCTATCATGTCTCTCTTTCACCGACTGCCCTCTAACTTTTTTAATTGGGAGCCTCTTGTACACAAGACCCCATTTAAATTTCTTTTCCAAACCTTCTCTCCTCTCCACCCACACACAATTCACAGCATACTGCCGTTCTCCATGGCGGTAGATTTAAGAAATATGGTTCACAAATTAATTGGTGGTGTGTACGTGTTTTTGTGTGTGTATGTAGACTTCCATGTGTGTACAGAATGTGATAACAGATGTCCAGAAGGTATGTAATCACCACTTTCATCATCTAACTAGAATATATTTAGATTTGGAGTTCTTTTTAATGCTCCACTAATCAATATTTGGAGGATTTAGCAGCTAGAAAGCCAAATATTGGTGGAGACCAGAGCAGAGCTAAAAGGAGAGTATGGACATTCATCGACTGGCCAGAAAGAGAACTCCAATGTCGCACTGTGTCGTGTGGATGTGTAGATTAGCAGCTTTTTGCTCACACATTCATCTTATTAGCTCTAAGGTGAAGATCTATGTTGTCTTTTCAATTTGCAGTGGCCAAGAAAAGAATAAAAAAACATTGTTTAATGTAGCTTTAAAAGTGCAGATGAACAGATTTCCAATAGCGAGACATTTGCTTAAAATAGTGTTACAGTAAGTAAATAATGTGGTATGTAAAGTGAGATCTGTCTGGATGGAAAGAAAAAAAAAAAATAAATAAAAAAAAAAAAAAATCACCGACTGCTGCTTTAAAGACTGCACTTGGTGTTCTTTTTTATTATTTGTTATTTCACTTCTGCTCAAACTTCATTTTTGAATTACAGGTACACTGAGATCTGGAATTTACAGAGCCACAATCTTCTTATGACAGTGTGATATTATTAATACAGTGTGACTATATAGTACAGTTGAT
This sequence comes from Chaetodon trifasciatus, assembly GCA_037975065.1. NCBI lineage: Eukaryota > Metazoa > Chordata > Actinopteri > Chaetodontiformes > Chaetodontidae > Chaetodon > Chaetodon trifasciatus. Next base: position 3,555,836 of record JBBMOE010000037.1, read on the forward strand.
ACGTTGTAAAACACACAGCTTGTCCACTGAAGCATCAGCATTAAGTCCATGGGATGCTTGGGCTGCCATGTTTTACCTCTGGTGCTGCTACACTTTATGCTACAAAACCATGAAATGGAACCTCTTGTATCTTTCAGAACAATATTAAAAAAACAGACTGGTGACCTTGTTTGCTGTACCTTATTTGTCTGCTGCAGGCTGCTGTCTGTGTGTAGCTCGCACTCCTTATTGTGCTGTGGGAACCTCCAGCTTATTAGACTGGATAGTTGACTGTTGGACAGCAGTGAAAAAGTTACCAAATTCACATCACACTTTTAACAACAGCAACCTCTAATGAGGGTTTCTTTTCCAGGTTTGCACATTCTGACAACATATCTTGTAGATGCAAAGTAATCTGGCTTCCAACAGTTAAAGTATCCAGAGGTCCAATGTAGCACATGACACATATGTAATTGTCTGTGTGGCTGTGTGAGATGAAAGCAAAGGCGACAAACAAGCACATTCCAAACACAATAAATATAGCCTTCCAATGAAGACCTGAATGTGACGGCCCATTGCTACATTCACACCGATACATTTTCATGTTAAAGCATATAAACACATAACTTTTGCGACATTTAGACTGTGTTAGAACCCCTAATGGAGACTTGCAAGAGTTGCTGACCTTGTTGTCTGTGCTAGCAGCTGTTGTGCAATCAAATTCTGCATTTTGTCATGCTGCTACTGCTTACATGCTCAGAAGGCAACCACACGCATGTCTAGTGTAGGGGAATGTCATGTGATGTGCGTTTTCAGTCTGGATTATTTCTGATACAGCAATGAAACACTGATCTGGAAGGAGCTTGTTTTCAATTGTTTTCTAAATGAAATGTATCAGATAAATAGATTGATTCCATCTGTGTGTTCAGACACAACGCAAAGCAAATTTTCATTTCCATCACCACCAACAACGTCAATGGAAAGATGTCAGTGGACACAAATTCAGCTGGAGCGACGCATTGATGCGAATACAAGCCTCCACACATTGAAAACATTTCAACTCAAGAGAAAAATTTGCCTGTGTGCCGGGGCTTTATGAATCTGCATCATGAGCGACGAGAGGAAAGAACTGGAGCTCAAAAAACAAACAAACAAATAAAAAACACACACTCCCACAAACAGCTGGTGTGTGTCTACTGCAAGCTTTTGGCTAATGTCATTGACTGTTTATCTTTCTGTCTGAATGCACCTTTAGAAAAAACGTACATACTTGATCCACTAATGCAGACTGTCAAATGTGTTTGAAATCTTCTGACAAAACTAGTGCTTGGACCTTAACTTAAAATTATTTTGTCAAACTAAAAGCAGCACTCAAGCAGCACTTCTTATGAAAAATACTTCAGTACTCCTCCACCTCTGTTTGCGTCTTGTGATGCATTTTTAAGAAGACACATCTGTCTTGTCGAGTTACTGCTACTCCTGTTGCTGCCAATAAAAACCCTTACTCCCCTACACTGTGCCTCTGGGGTTCTCTTGTCTGTTCTGATTGGCTTGAAGAGTGACTGGGTCAGTATCTCAGGTGTCTGAAACAAAGACACACACACACTCGCAGACACTGGCCTGGAGGGAGGAAGACACTGAGGAGGTCAAGTGTTGTGGGAGGTGCTGTGCCCAGTAGATGCAAGGAGGTGAGAAAGTAGACAGACCAACAAAGAGCATGAAGATGAAGGGGAAATATAGGAAGAAAACGGATGAGACATATTGTTGAATGGAGAGAGTGGTTGGAGATGCATGTGTGGTTCAGTGTTTATGCTGCTCCTATCCATCTCTCCCCTCTCTGCCTTCCAACTCCAGACTGTCCCCAATGTGGACGTCTACCATAATGAAAAAGGATGTCTTGTGTGTGTGCGCGCGCGTGCGTTTGTGTGTTTGCTTGAATGCGCGTGCACACGCATGTGTGTGACGTGTGTGGTAATGAATAAGGATGTGCTGTGTGTGGAGCTGGTCGTTAATCACTGGCAGTGCTGGCAGCTAACAGATAAGCAGATTGATCCAAGGCCACCGAGGGAACGCTGGCTGGCACTGGCCCATTCATCACACATGCGCGCACACACGTGCGCGCACACACACACACACACACACACACACACACACACACACACACACACACACACACACACACACACGCATATACTGTACACATACATACACAAAGATTGTGAGAAGGCTGGCCACAGTGTTTGAGCTCAGGATCATCTCTGACCATTCATGTTAACATCTGTGAGAGTTACTGGAGTACACAGTGAGCTAAGAAGAGAGGAAAATAGTGGACGGCCTGTGAAGCTGCACAGTCCTGACAACATCTGCAACCGCTCCATAACTACTCACCTGTAAATCCCAACCTGGCATTTGTTACTGTCTCAAAACACGCACACACAAATAGATACAAACACACACTTACATACACACATGGAGAAAGATAAGGGTCTATGCTTTGGCCATCCAGAAATCCCACAGGGGACACAGAGAGTTGGGAGCGGAGGGAAGAATGGATGGATGGACGGATGTTAGGAGAGAAGACAGGATGACAGGATGACAAAACAGAGTTAAGGACACGCTCCAGTACTATGTGACAGCTCAGCAGGCCCACCAGGGATTGAGGGAGCCAAGAGAAAGACAGGAAAGAAAACAGGGAGAAGAGAGCTGCAGAGGAAGCAGGAGGTCAAACATCTGTGGTTTCTCTTTGCTATGGCTTCCATCACATGGTCAGTGGCGGGAGGAGAGACAGTGAGAATCAGAGATGTAGAGAAGAGTCAACCAGGCAGAACTCACTTTACATATCACTTTATTTAAAAGATAAAGTTACTATTATACTATTTTAAGCTAACTGAAACCTATGAATTAATAGTGTTAAGGCAATACATGCTTTGGTCTCTTGGGGGCAATTTCCTCTATTCCTGTGGATTTATGGGGCCATTTTGTTGCCAAAATGTAGAGTTAGGAGGACAGGGTAGAAGGAGGAGTTGAAAAATGTGTCTCTCAGGAGAGTCTGGAGACAAGTAGCTGCATCTACAAACAGTAAAACCGTACGAAAAGTAAATGAAGGACAAAAACACATCGTTCAGAGTGCATCCTGCAGGATAATTTTGTCCAGAAAAACAAAGATTTTTACTATACTAGAAAGCCAGGCAAGAAATAGAAGAAAGGGTGATATCGTGGCAACGTTAGACACCCAGAGCAACTACTGTAGGAGTCCAACACGTTCATCCCAGCAACGAATAAAGCCTTCCAGAAATCCTTTCTAACACATGGTTAATATTGTAACTATTGTTGCAGTTTGGTTAGGTTTAGGCACCAAAACTACTTGCTTAGGTTTAGGAAGACATTGTTTAAGTTTGGTTTCACTTATGGTTTCTTATGGTGTCAACTTGTTACAGGGGGTGGGGATGGTTGAAGGCCCAATGCACAGAGCCATGTGACAAAGCATCAGTATCTGAAACTCTGGGAATGAGACCAGGCTCACTGGACATCATTCACAATTTTAAATGAAGTGGGGAAAACATTAAAAACACATCTCAATATGATACAGTTCACTGCAATACCGCTTCAGTACAGATCCATGTTTTTGGTAAAACCTGTCGTACATTCAGCAGCTGGAGGAGACATTGTGGAGCATAATCTAACCTAACCTGTCTTCATTTTTGTGAATGTTTCAACTAGTCATAGATGTAAATTCGAAGTGCAAAATGAGACCAAACTCTACGAACGTGAAAGGTGTTTTTTGATGTTGGAGTGGTGTGTGTGTCTGTCTGTGTCTCTGTCAACTTAAAGGCACACAAACTGTGTGCTTGGGGCCCTGGAAAAAAGCCTGATGTTCGCACTTTGTCCTGTGTGCACAGAAAGCCTGTTTAACATTGCAAGGAGTGGCTTTGAGGCTTCCTCTTATTTGGTGTGAGATTTGCTCAGGCAGCATGATAGAAAGTTGGCAACCTTGTACAATGTTAATCAAATGTAAAATTATGTTATGTTACTAGATTTCAGCATTGGGGTACAGTTAGGATTTTATTATACTAACCTAAAAACCTGTACTGCACCCCTTTTTTCATAGTAGTAGGAAACGCTTCACCAGATTCACTGGCGTTTTGTTTCATTACTTCACTGCCAATGGAACGTGAGTTGTAGCTCGTCCTGCTGGTATTTCTGTTGCTTTGGAAGCGTAACATTGTCCTTGTTATCCTTGGTTCAGTCAAACTAGGTGCCTTTTCATGTTCTTCATGCTCATGCTGGGCATTTTGGTCACATTGTGAATATTTACCCTTTGCAATAGCTGCATAATTTCAATTAAATAAAGAAAGAAAAATAATGTAATGACAGAATAACTATGGTATGAAGATTAAAGATATCTGTCAGTTGTGGGCCTGGCTTTCCTCTGTCATTGTTGTTAAGGTCTGTTGTGTTGGCTGCAGTCGTCTCTGTGACTGTGGGGGGTTTAATAAACAGGCGTTTATGGAGCTTCTCGACTCGGAACTCCGTTGGCAGTACTTTTTCAATCTGACATCAACTGTTGTAAAACTGACAATATTCGAAATCTACACAGTTGATTTCTCACCTCACAATTCTCAAAAGTGAATTTAGTGGTGAAATAGAGTGTGAAGATTCTAAAATAATTTCTTGCTGTTGGCCCAGCTGGTTCTTGTGACCAGTGCATTGCATTGTGGTACATTAGGTTCTCACAGTGCGGGAGACAGACTGACAACATGAGAATATGGACTAACAGCAGAAAGGGATTGTAGTTTAAGCTGTTGTGACCCGAACAGAGACGAATTGTCCCTTTTTTCACATTCTCCCCACATTAATAAGAGAGACATTTGTCTTATTCGATTTTCTACCTCTGTCACTTATTAGTTGGGCCAAAAAGATGCCAAAAGCATCCGGCCAGGAGTCTAATGCATTTTCAAATGTTATCACCTGGCTATGTTTGAACAAGACAGATCAAACAAATCATCGCAGAGGCTAAATGCTGAAAATATAGCTTCATCAAACAAAAACATCAAAGAGAAATCAAAAGATCTGTAGACATGGCTGATGTGAGACTGTTTCTGAGTGGGAGTGCTTTCAGATGTTTTTCAGAATGTCACAGGGTCGGAAATGCAGAGCTGCACACTAGCTTTTATAGTCATCTATATCTGCAACATAGTCCTCAGGGTGAAAATATGGATGTTTTCTTCAACTCTTCTGGGCTTGTAAGGTAAGCAGCTGCTGTGGTGTGCACTTCTGGACAGTGCAACCATATTGAATGATAACCTTGTGGGAAACATATTGACATTAATGCATATTACAATGTCTTATGTATTTTTTCAATTAATCTGCTTCTCAGTCTCACACGTATACAACATTTGGATTTTATTCCTTGTTCTTCCTTTAATATATGTAGTGTATATATATGGTTGGCTTCCTATCTTTCTGCTGCGATACCACCTTTAATATCATATTCACTCCAGTAAGTTTTTCAACCTCATGCTGCATGGTGCAAGATTGCTTTGGTAACCTGCTCCTGGGGCCTGTACTGGACAACAGCATGTTCACAGTCTACTCTAATTTTTCAATGATTTTGATGATTATTGCAGCACAAATAAGTTTCATCCCAAAACAGAAATTCGAATTTCTATTCCACTGCTACTCCTCTTAAGATTGGCCAGCTCCATGGTTGAGACCATTTTCATGATTGAACATTGGACACTGAGTGTTTTAACGTCACATTTAACTAAATAAGCAGTAGAAGATTCTACTTCAACTTACAGGCGCACAAGAAAAAAATCAAAAATGAACTAAAAGGAAGTTGAACAGGCCTTACATGTCCATCATGCCATGGCATTAATGTAGCACTTAACTGCAGGGTTAGAACAAAACACACCATGTGCACCTACTGCTGTCCTTACCTAAATCCAGGTCTAGGTTGGTTTCTATGGCTAAGTCAAAATCTCTTTTTGACTTTTGTTAGCACTTTATGCCTGATGCATTTTCATTCACATCCATCAATATGATGCATTTCTTCCCGGAGTTTCCATGCAAAACCATCCACTGCCATCATGATGTCCAGGACTCTGACAAAATAGCTGGTCTGCACTTTGAGCTAACCGCAAGTTTTTCTTGTTGGGAAAGTGAACTTTTTCAATTACTTTTGTGATTGAAGGTACAAAAACAACTTTGCATGTTGATTTCCTGATAAGCTGTCAGACATTCTGGTTTGTTTTCTGATGTTGCTTGGTCTCCTAAAGCAATAGGCCACAGGTTTCCAGTCATCATCATGGTGTTGCAGCAGGACCCCTCTGAGTCTGTAACTGCAAGCATCATCCGACACCACATTGGGTCTGGTAGCATCATAGGAGGAGAGTTCAGCTGCAGATGCTAAGGCAGACTTCAAGGCAGGTCCCAACAGCCATTCCATCTTCATATTCAGCAGTTCATAGTGGTTGTCTGTAAAGAGCTCTGGTGAGAATTTGACCATGTTATTGACCATTCCAACGAACCACTTGAGTGCTGATACATTTTGAGGTTGTGGGAAATTTTCTATCCCAGCCACTTCCTCTGAGTCAGGTCTCACTCACAGGACTGTCATCAAAAATGTGCCCCAGGAAGCAAATCTGCAGCTCTTTGAACTTCCATTTAGCTCTGTTCAATTTGAAGCCTGCCTTGATCACTTTCAGTACCTGCTCCAGACGTCTAGCATGGATCTCCTCGGTTTCTCCATGAACAAGGATGTCATCCATATAGACTTCTGTTCCTTCCACCCCCTTTACAGTAACTGCCTTTTTAGACTGGAAGATTTCTGACACACTTGTTATCCAAAGTGTTATTGTAGTGAATGAAGTTGGAGGGGCACTACTCCTTGGTGCCTCCTGGTGGAGTAGACGCTGCACTCAGAGTATTTTTCCTGTTTCATTGCACGATTTAGTTTTCTTAGGTCTGCACAGCACCAGTCCTTTTTCTATTAGGTGTTTCATTTGGTCGTCTGTCAATTACGATACAGGAAAGTGTCAACTGGCAACATACTGTTTCTTTGAATAAAATAATGGCTTTGTCTGGATTTGGATCTTGTTGGAAACATTTGGGATAATGTAAGTACACAGCTCAAAAAAATATATAACATAGGCCTAGTCATTTTAAATACTTTAATATGGGAATGTTACATATATATGTTACATATGCATAATTAAAGTGGATTATTTAGTGCTTCATGAAAAAAACACAACAAAGCTAAAAACACAAACTTACAGAGTGATCAAACATTCTGGTGTCCTTCATTAAGCAAACACAGCATAACACAACAACAGTGGTGCTCTTGGATTCAAAATCTTTAGTTGTCGTTATTTATTCTTATTTTATCCTATTTTGGATAAAAAATAACTAACCTGAGTAACACAGTCAACATCTTGAGATAAATGCACACTTATGCCCTGTTAAACACACATTTAATAAAGACAAATACACAGTTATATAGAGTTAGCTCATGTTATCCCAGAAAAAAGCTAATGCTAATCCTATCATAAACCGTTGCTATTACTACCTTTGAAATGACAAATACCATACCCACACGTGTAACATTTGGTAATTTACACATATTGATAGAGATAGCTCTTAATGATACTACAAATCAGTCACCTCAAGTCAAATCAACTCCAATGACCTTGTGTTGTACCTTAAGGATGCTTTAGTAAGACCACAACAAAGATGTGTGAATGCGTCAATATTGAATAACTACAACATGTTCTACAAATAGACTCTGGTCTTTCAAACATATGGTGATGGTTTTGAGACAGATACAAGGTTTAAAGACTTATATAAACAAACCACACACCACCTCCCTTTTCTCGGTGTCCTTCATTCTTTCATCTCCCTTGCATCAACATTTGCTCGTCCATATGTTGGTATTGTGTCAAGCAGTGATTATGTATGAAAAAATGGGAAGACAAGGGTTATGGAAATGAAAGAAAGATGCTAACAACCAGAAATCGCTTTATCTATGCACAGTACATCATAGTCCCTGGTGAAAACTACTGCTTTTGAATCATCACTGCAGTCTGTACAACTGTTATTTGCCTCTCTTGTTAAATTGTGTCAAAGCCAAAATCCTAAATCCAATCAAATGCTTTCAGTATTTCTATGTTTTAGCAACCTTCTTCCTTGCTTGGTTTCTCTCTGCTCTCTAGTCCTGTGTATCAGTATTTCTCTGTAACCCTCTAGGGTGCAATTTGATGTGGAGATTGGGTACTGCTGTATCAGCGAGACACAAAACTGACATTATCAAAACTCATCATGTCCCTGACATTGCTCTCTTAACACTGGCCAGTCACATAAAAATTAACAACCAAAAGCACGGCATACTTATCAATCAAGGCCTCTTGTTCACAAAATGCACAACTGAACCATGTTCACCTTGGACTATTGCCTTAGAGTACAATGAAACTGAGATCATATTCTGTGTTTACACACTTTGGAGAATATCAGGCTAGTCCACTGCAGACTCACAGCTCTTTTACCCCAATGGTGATTAGTCACATAGTCCCACAAACTTCGCTTCAGACAGCTAATGACGTCAGATTGCTAACTTCAGATGGCTGTGATTAAAAAGAACTGTTTCTGCAATTCTGTAGTCATACCTTCAAATTCTTATAGTAAAATGCTGTTCAAAATTGCAGTTACATATCATCTGACCTGTATGCCAGCAGTAGCGCTACTGCAGCTACAAGACTAGATGAAATTGCATGCTAATTTGAAAGAATAGATCAACATCTTCGGAAACAGGCTTATGTGCTGTCTTGACAAAAGTTATATGAGAAGATAAATACCATGCATGTCACACATAGTCGCTATAGTCAGCAGATGGTTAGCTTAGCTTAACATTAAGACTAGGAACAGGGTCATAACCCCATTTCCCTGGAAAAATGGCAAGTTGTTGGAGTTGTATCAGGGTGGCCTTGACCCCCCGGCCCCCTCCTTGGCCGTTTGTTGTTGTTTAACAGCTGCTTTTCCAGGTTTGGGTCAGTCAGTGTTGAGCAAAACTGAGAAGCTGCTCGAGCTTGAGGTTCAGCTCTGAGAGGTAGGCCAAATCACACCAATGCTTGCAATTGTTGAGTTTCAAGTTCAGGCTTTACTTCGTCTCTGTAACTTATTCCAGACAAACTGGCACTTTGGAATAACTTTAATGTGACTGCTGCTAGCAGCTCTGCAGCAGCAACAAGGCTTTCCTTCACAAATTCTCCTTCTGAATGAAATTTTAACTTCTTAGCTATTAGCTCGCTCACCACAAAATCTACTTGCAGAACACGGTCAATCTGTCAGAATGTGGTCCTGTGAAAGCTGCTTGTTGGGCATCCAAACTTCACTATAGAGCGGTAACTTTATCCAAGTGTCTCTGTCCTTACAGCTCATCCAATTTAGCATGCCTGTAGCTTTAATAACGTTCAAGACTGGCCTTTTTCAGAACTGCAACCATGTCCTGACAAGCTGACTTGTCTTTTAAACAACAACAAATAGTTTCTCCATTTCTCTTGAAAAGCACAACACTCTGCGTCCATGTACATTTTGTTTTTGTTAACCCTAACCCTAACCCTAACCCAAGCATTATGATGCATTGACGTGATATCCACCATGATGCATGTGGTGTGTTCAGGGACTGCTTGGAAAACCTGTTAGCTTACAAGTTCATGCTAGTTTCCTTACCGCTGAAAAGAGTAACTATTTTTTGTATTTATGAATTGCCTCCCAGGCTGGATCAAAGGGTCTCACTACGGTCTCGGAATGTGGTGGTTCCCCACCCCTGGTGTAAAGGAAGTATGAATGATGGGATAGATAATAACAGATAAATGACTGAATTAAGGGCTCGACTGAACCCAGGATGTATACAAAAGGACAGTAGATTGGAATACTGTCAGCCTGTCACTCATATGATTACCGTACATGATTGGCTGATGGAATGGAGGTACAGCTCGATGGAGGGATGGGTGGTGTGAGGTGCAGAGGTGAAGAGGGATGAGAAAACCCCATGTGAGCAAACCATGAGCTGTAATCATTCAGCAGAAACGCTGGGATTCTCTTCTATTATTCGTTCCTCCTTCCTATCCACTTCTCTATCTCACTCTCATCACACATTGCTATCTTCCCATATAGCCCTCTGTCATCAGCATGTCAAAGGGAACGCAGGAAATGGAGGTGTGTGTCTGTGAGACAGTTTCACACTCAACTTTAGTTGGAATCATAAGTTGAGCAAGGCTAAAGCTATATATGCACTATACTTCAGGTCTGTCTGTCTATCTATCTTTGCATGCCGGCCAACAGAGTACTAGATTGCTTTCCTGCCGTTATGTTATACAACACACTCGCAATGGGACAATTGCTTTTGATGTTTGCCATGGGCCAGATGTACACCAAATGTACAGGCTGAAATTAATTAGCAAAGCAAATTATTGGGCTGACTAAAAATCAGCAGCACTTTGTTTTCTGAAAATTTTGTGAGCCAGCGAGAGTAAACAAACCCAGTGTTGTTTACCTCTGTAACACCTCACACTGATGAAAAAATCTTGATGCACTTGTGCTTCTGCTCTTCGTGCTACAAGCCTATGTCAAGTAAAGCCTTAATGTGCTGGCGCGCTTCACAGCCAAGCCCCCATGGGGTCGACTTCCTCATGCATTAAATGATCCACATTAGAATTTGAAACCTAATTTAGGTGACTCATGCAACAGAGTTGTCAAGCACCCTCTGCAAAGCAGCACATCATCCTCTGGGCACCATGAGCATTAAAAGAAAGCTCAAAAAGGTGACAAAATAGAACATGTAATTAACATGTGGCTCAGTATGAACTGGATTACTCTGAATAAAACATCAGATCAAGATCAAATGAGTGCTGAGACCATTGTGGATGTGTCTTCAGATGTATTCTAAGGCTTGAGAAACTCATTCCTTTGTCCGTGACCCTCATGTTAATTCCCAAGGGTTGCAGGTAGGACGGTCATAGATTTAGTTACTTTCACTCTCTTTCTTTCTTCTATCTATGTTGGTGCATGAAGACCTCCATATAGACCTCTGGGATCCAGAATTACAGGCACATGAGCACAAAGAAAGCCGGGGCCACAGGAGAGAGACCCTGGTGATCACAGGAAGGTGGTATGGTAGATAACAGGCCAATGAAACCAACACAGAAGCTTCACAGAAGCAATAGAGGGAATACAGGAGGGACAAGATGAGAAAAAAATATATAGTATATGCTTTCAACAGAATAAAGTAGTGAACAAGAACATACCTTGTTGCCTATGATCTAAAACCCAAGCAATTCCTTATTAATGCTTTAGTAATCCCCAAAGGCTTACTTTCCATGACTATATCCACCGCTTTGTACTTATTGAGAGGTATTAATTCCCTTAAGTTTCAATATTCGTAAATTATTCCATGCAAAGCAGGAGTTCCCTAAGGATTTCTCAGCCTATACTCCAACAACCATCATTAAATAATTTCCCAAATTGGGATCAATAAAAAAACCATCTAAGTCTAAGTCTCAGCCGAGAGGAATCCTCAGGTCTCAGAGTCTCAGAGTGTGCATTTCTGTGATATCAGCACATGAAGAATAATTGAATCAATTCTGAAGATGAGTAGATGACCTGTATACCCACGTAACAGGTGTCCTGCATCATTGGACTCAAATCAGTCAAACATTATGAAATACTGAGCTTACAGACTCAAATTATTGTGAGAAAGAACAAGAACATGAAGTATCTTAGTAAGGCGTCAGGTCACCGAGAACTGGGCAAACTCTATCTGCTGAGGAAGCTCCAGAAAAGCTCTTATCTACCTTTTTGTGAGATGTTGTGATGTTTTGTCAACAATTGTTTCCAAGTTAAGCAGTCTCAATGCTTCTTTCAAGAAAACTTCAGTAAGATATGTTAGAAATTGTGCTTCACTTTTGAAAAAAAAAAATAAAAAAAATGCCACGGCTGTCGTGCATTAAGACAGCATGACAATTCTGGATTTATATCAGAACACTTTGCTCGTAATGATGATTCATACAAATATGTTGCTTTTGTCTCTCAAAGAGTTTTCTTCTTAGATTTCTGTGCTGATCAGAAGTAAGACGTGCTGTAACCATGCCATGCAGCTCCTGTTTCAGTTAAGATATTCTTCACTTCATGTGTATTATAATGTAATTTGTGCTTGAGACATCTGAAGTGCTTGACATAGATTTCAGATTGTCTGTTGTATTTTTATGAAATGGTAAACCACATCATGGGAAATCACAATAAATCCATGAACAACTTTATAAATGAGACCCCTGGTGTTAGTGCACCTACTGTAACACATTTAAGATCCAGTCTTCCAAGCCTCCTGTGGAGATGATCAGAGAAACATTTGGCAGAATTTATGAGCAAAGTGTAATTCCAGTGCATTCCAAATCTACATGCTGGGTTGCACATGAATAGAAGTAAAATTTCATGAGCAAACGCAGTGAAATAGGGAGCAGGCGGCAAGAGGTGTAACATGAGTGAAAAGTGTTTTTTGTGAGAGTGCTCTGACAATGCAGACAAAGGACAAAAATAAATGACTGAGTGGAGGTTACTTGCATGTCATCTGTGTCTTAGCCAGAAATAGAGACAGTGGATTGAACTGTCTTTAAATCTGAGTTGTAAATATATAATCAACATTTAGTCTTAGTATGCAAAGAATGCTAATGGCAGGGTCTAAGGGCACTTCTAATTTGTGCGGTTGCCTCTATGTCATGCAAATCCACCCTCTGTCTCCGTCAACCCTTTCGTACACATCCATCTCATTGGCCTGGGCCTTTGAGCCGCCCTAATCTTGATCACCAAATGTCTGTCTGAAATCCACATTAATGCCACATCTGTCCCCATTCCTCTTCCGCTGTCCACCTTGCCCTCCAAGTGTCAAGTCTTCTAACCAGGCACACTGGAGTGTATTATGTGTTCACCCTTTAATCACATCCTCCTGGTTTCCATCACAAATCTGTCTTACCCCTGCGCAACTCCGCCTCCACCTACGCAAGCTTGAGCAGTGTATTAATACATAATTCATCACCTGTGTCTTTGCTCCAAAGCTGCTATAGATGCACCCACTTATGGAGACTGGGCTGTAGGAAGCAATCTTGATGGAATAGATGGCAGACCACATTCTGCTAATTTAGTTGAAATATTTTGCTCCTTTCACCAAAAGTCAGTTGAAATCTCATTATGTATTTATGCGTTTTTATGCTGCAAGAACATAATAATGATAATTAGAATATCAGTAAAATAACAATGCAGGTGAAAATGTGCATTTGTTAAGTGCTATATATTGTTTCCTTGTAGCCGTCTTATTTTTACCTCCATATAAACATATTCAATTTGGCATTGAAGCCAAATAAAATGACGGTAGATGGAATACAGGATGGAGTGAAGATAGAAGAAGAAATAACATGGCTGGAATCTGAGGAGAATAATAAAATTCCAACCATATCTGCAGCTCGAGGTTTTCAACTCTGTAAATAGCTGATATATGGAGAAAAACAGGAAATAGAGATGAGAGTGATGAGAGGAAGAGATAGGCTGTGTTTAGAATGAGAGAATTACAGTAGGCGAGCACACACACACACACACACACACACACACACATCTGTAATGATTTAGGGCCATGGCTTGGCATCTCTATGACTTTCAAAGTAGGCAAGAGTCGGAAATGAAAAGATGATAACACATAAAATAATACACATGCACAACAATGCACATACAGTCTCTCTCTCTCTCTCTCTCTCTCTCTCTCACTCACGCACACACACACACACACACACGCACACACACACGCACACACACACGCACACACACACCTGTATTAAATGTCACTCAGCTCTGGTTATATTGAAGTGTGGTTGTGTGTCATTTCCACAGCAGACAGCAATGATTGACAGTCTGACTTCTGCTGTGATTTACATGAGCGTCTGAGACAACCCCCCACGGCATGAACACACACATTCACTTACAAACACAGTCACTCACACACATGTGCGTGCGCGCGCACACACACACACACACACACACACACACACACACACACACACACACACACACACACACGCACACACACACACACAAACACAAAAGGGCAATCTCTAATGACTGATGATTACTTTAAATGCGGGCATATTTAGCAATTATGGTCATCGGTGTGTGTGTGTGCCTGTCTGTCTGTCTGTGCATGTGTGTTTAATACATACATATGTGATGTCTAATTATCATACATTATCTCTGATTAACATAAGATTTGCCTCACATTAGTAACCCTGAACATGCTTATTATTGCCTCAGCTTGATCACACGTTATAAGAAGGACTTTGGTTTGATGTCAGACTGGGACATTACATTGGTTCATGTGTGTCGGTTTGTGGGTGTGTGCTTGTACAGCTATCTTTGTGAGAACCAATATGAGTGTCAGACCTTAGGAGTGAGGACCTTTTTGGAAAGTGAAGACATTTTGGTCGGTCCTCGGTTTCAGACAGAGCTTCAAAGGGCTGTTTGAAAGTTCAGACTTGGTTTTGAGGGTTATGTTAGAATTAAGTTTAGGTTATGGTAATGGTTAGGTTCAGATATTTAGTTGTAATTTTTAAGGTTAGGGTAAGGGACTGAGGGATGCATTATGTCTTCACAAGGATACATGCATGCATACGTGGGTGTGTGCGTGCATGTGTCTGCTCCACTGGTACCAGACTGGAGAGCACAGCAGGTGGGCCAACAGCATTTCAGAGAGGCATGAGCACTGCTAATTACTGTCTGGATCAGAAGTATTGTTGCTTGGCATTTGTGTGTGTGTGTGTGTGTGTGTGTGTGTGTGTGATTCTGATGAGAAGAAACAAAGACAAAAAAGACGGATGCTGCTCTCTCTCTTCATGAACACTATCAGTGACAGCTGGATGGTGGTTAACAGTTTAGTTTCTAATTTTTGGAGTTAGGGTTAGGGTCTCATCCTTGATATGCAGACAGGGTCAGATAGAGATAGATAGAATAATAGAATATATCATCAACCATTTGGCACTGTGGAATTTATAGATCAGCTGCGCCAACTAAAATGACTCTCCAGCATGTGATAATGAGTGATGGCTGCTTTCCTGGTACTGTAGCAGATGCATGGTTTGTGCTGCAGTTGTTGATGTACTGTGTGGCAAAACTAGAATTTACCAGAATTATGCTGCAAAGCAGTATCGTAATCAGAGACATATTTGTTAGAGGTCTGCATAGAGCTGTTTATCAATCCCACATTTACCTGTTCCACTGGATTTATGACCGTTGTTACTTGTTAGTGCTGTCAGTTTTTATGCGGGGTTTAAACTACTGTTTGAACATGGGGGGAAAATATCCAAGCTGTTCAAATTCAAAAGCAACATTAAATAAGGACAACAAGCTGTGCCTCGTTCTTCTGTGTGGAGTGTTCCTAAAATGCACTGTCCATTTTACCCACTGTGTGGCCTGTGGCAAAACCATCCCGCCAAACCATCTAATGTGTTTCCACTGCAGGAACTCTCCCAGGACTCCAATAACTGAGAAGCTAAACCTGTGCTTTGATGGTCTAATTTACCTAATCTTCATGGTTGCTCAGATGCCGTTGAAGTGCAGACAGGAATGTGCAAAAGGGAGTTTTAGTTCCAAGTTTAGTTCCTGAGATTAGTTCCTCTGGTTCCATAGTTCCTGGAACTTTTCAGTTGAAAAGGGGCTTAAGAATGTGAGGATTCAACACCATTGATGGAAAATAATACATGAATTTAAGGCTGTTCACTGACTTTGTAAAATGCAACTGCCTTGGTGTAATGTGTTCTATTAAAAATCTTTCTGCTCCATCCTGCTGGAAAATCACACCACATGCCACCATTGTGGATTTTATTTATCCAAAGAAACGCTATCTGTTCATTAGATCATTTCTATGGACGAAGTTTACTTTTCAGCATCTGCCAAGCATTGACAGTTTAGGTGAATTTAATTACATGTGTAGAACATATCCTTGTACACAGTCACCCAATGTAGTACGCACAGAGCCACATGCATGTGTCTGCACTGTAGCGAGCAATCAAATTTCTTTAGGAGTGTATCTGGGGTCTGGGGAAGAAATAAGCCTTTTTAAAAGTTTACAAAGTGAAGAAAATGAATGTAGCACCTTCCTCTGTAATTCATGTTCCCACCCACTTTGTTATTCTTACATGAGACACACACATCATACAAAAACTTTTCTACAGGTCAAGCTCACCATCCTCTCTCTTCACTTTTAACGGATAATAAGTGGAAAGTTGTTATAATAGACCGAAAGGACGAGGATCAGATGGCAGAGAGAAGTGAGGGAATATAGTAGGTGAGGAGAAAAAGGAGAGGAAGGATCAGATGGCAAGAGAGAGAATAACCTCAGATAGTGGCTTCCACTCAGTCTGACAAACAGTGATTCAAACAAGGTTGTTCCTGTGAGCTCCCCAAGTTATTTACACTCAGAAAGTCTGTATTTGCCGAAAGATCAGTGAAGTTAACCTAAGACCGTTGTTACTGCAGGGAGACATGAAAACGTCTGTGTCTTTGTCGTATCATTTTGCTAGATATAATTCAAGAGGCCTTATTAATTCGCAAAGTCTATGTCAAGTGAAATAAGACGAGGGTCTTCCACTGGGGAGCCCAATGCTGACTTTAACAGCAGATTAGTGTCACAATACAGATGAGTAGGTTCACGTCCTCTACACTCTTTAGTGCAACATCCTCAATAATGTCCTCAAAATTAGTTTGTGGCATTGAAATCTTCCACACTGTGCATACCATGGTTGCAACTGTATTATTCACAGCGAAATTGCAGGTAAAAGGCAGGAGTAATGCTACTGGCCACGCAATCACTACTGTTGAAAGGATAATACTGTAATATGAATAATGTGTCTATCCCTTGTGTATAAAAAAATGAATCTTTTTACAGTATACAACACTGTGTTGTGAGTTCCTTTGCTATTGTGCACATTAATTCTGGCCACAAGTGTTTTTACGTCTAATTAAAGGCGGTATAAATGCAGTTTCATAATGCCAAACAAAAGCACCACAGGCATGCACAACAGAAAAATATCCCAACCATTTTTGCTGTGCCGCTGCCAATATTCTGTACAATAATGTGTACAGTTAGAGTGGTTTCAAAATAAAACAGCTTTTTGTTCAATGCCGTCATGAAGTTTGAGGTCGCTGTACCCTCAGTGCTCAGACAAAGTGAACAAACATTCCCCTGCAGTGACCAAAAAAAACAACGTTACCATAGCAACAGGACTGTCTTGAACAAACTTCCCTGATCATAATAGTGTAATCCACCATTGCGGCCAGGACGACTTGTGCATTCGCTTTAAACTATTTATTTGATGACATGACACAGACGTCAACTTTTGATTTTGACCGTTTTATCTTATTCCTTATGCACACTGAGCATGAGCTACCATTCAGGACGCAAGAAAGAATGATCCACTGTGACTGAAAAGAGGATGTAAACAGGAGCATTGCTGGTCAGAAATAGCAGAGCATACAGGAACACAACAGCAGATCAGGCAGGTGATAAAACTAATAGTAGTCCCTGAAGAAACACTGATCTGCATCCTTCAAAAATACCTCTACCTCACTGATATTGTTTATCTAATTTATATATTAAACTATATATTTCTTTATTGACGATATTATTTGACATTTTCGGCTAGCCGTGCCACGCCATGCTAAGCTGAACTGGCTGCAGTCTTATACTCAATTGACATGGTGTTGATCTTATCTCCCTAACTCTTGAAAAGAAAGCAAATAAGCATTTCCCAAAATGTGAACCAAGTCTTGTACAAAAAATAAATAAATAAATAAATAAATATTTTAAATGTGTTCGAAATAAGCTGAAACATGCATCCTACTAATTTTTACTACAACCTCTGTACAAATATTTGAAAATCTTCTGCATGAAAAAAGGTGTCATCCACATTCAGCATCAGCCGCAAACAGCTGGACGTGAGCTACTGAAACCATGGCATTTTGTCATTTTATGTTATTTTCACAGCTGCACCGAACAGCGGCACCTTGTTTACTTTACACTCTCTCGTCTAAGAAACAACTTGACATGTAGCACAGCCTTCCTGCAATGGAGAGGGTCTCATTTTTCAAGGACAAACAACTTAATTGGTTCTTGTTAAATCTTCTGAATAACACAATAATACCATATTCAAGAGGAGGTGTGCATGCTATTTGTTTTGAATTACACTTTTTATTTATGTGGAGGGAAAGTCTACACCATAAACCCTCCTGAGCTGAAGTGTGATCCTTTCTCTGGTTCACATCTTTTGTCACTGAAACCTCATCCCCTTTTTCTTGATCTGTTTCAATGGAGTTCTTTGAATGTGCCCCTTTGGTGGTCTTTCTTTGACAATAGCATTTTATTTTATGTTTTTCCAACTGTGTTGGATTTTGCCCACTTGGTTGTGGGTTTCTGATGGCCTTGCAATGATGGAGCAAGAGAAAGACGAGGACAGTGTTAATAAGGGTGGGGATCTGAGGGTAACCCAGAGGATGCAGTTAGATGTTTTGCAGATGCTTCTTAGCTCTTCCCTTTGAAAAAGTTTTCCTCTCTCAATTTTACTGCTGTGATCCTGTAAGTGAGCTTGCAACTTTCTCTTGCACAGACAGGTTTTTGTGAATAGATTCATTTCAATTCATTGGTTTGTTTACCACAGGAGTGAAATGGAGTGAACATGCTCTCATAATTATGGCCACAACCTCACTTTGTGCTATTTTTAACATCCCCATTCTCCTACCTCCTGCCAACCAATTTCCACTGAGGGAACAAATATTAGCATGACCTTTTAAATTGATAAAACAGACTGACACACCCTGCCTGTTCAATAGACATGTACTGATTGCCAACTCTAAAGCTTGCTGCCATGAAGGATTTATCACCACCAGATGCGACCTAACTAACTGTAGGTGTGTGTCTACTGGACAGTATTAAGAGACAAGGGTATAAAGCAAGTCTCTGAGCAAATGTTCCAAGAATAAATATGTCAGGTGCTGTTAATATATTACACTCAGCTTACTCAAGCACTCAGCTCACAAAGCGTATTTAATAGACAGGTACATTTATGCCTTTGTGACTGCCATCACGGTGTAGTAGCACATACAGGATATTTTAAATTATTTCTAATGACTGTGGTTTGTCTGTCCTCAGTTCCATGGGCCTAAAACATGACTGAACCCATTGCACAAAAGATAATTACCACTACGTCTACTTGTTATGTATGCAAAAAATGACTATTTGTGGAAGAAAGTGGCTCCAGAAGTTACAAGGCTCAGGACAAACATCCAGTCTCCAGTCAAATTTTATCTGAGGCTCTTTCTCAAAGCAGGATATCCTCTCAACCTTCTGAATGTCCTCAAAAGATGTCCGACATCCTCTGGACAGGTGTTTGTTTTCTGGGAATGTTTCACATTCGATCATTGCTCATCTGAACATTCAGTCAAAGTTTGTTTCGAATGTAATTTTATGCACATTTTGAAGTATCACATCAGAAATGCCTGATGGAAACAGCAAAATTCTCCCAACTTGCTCAATTTTGCAAAACGTTTTTACACTTGCTTGAGGTTGTTTTTGCCTTTTTCGAAAAAGATTTAATGCACTTGTGAGAGATGGAAACACTTTTTGGAATAAGTTCTGACATAACGAACATTTAACTCGCATGACTGATTAGCTGTTTATGCTCTCAGAGAAGAAGTTTCCACACATTAAAACCTCTCCTCATTGCTCCACACTGATCTGATGTAACACTCTTACAATTTACAATTACGTTATCTTGTTGCGCCCACTTCTTCTGCAATGGTATAATGTTTTTGAAACTGAGGAGTTAGCACCACCTACTGCTTGCCTCAATGAACCGACTCTTAATCACATTTCTGGAAACATGAACTCATTCTCATTTTCTTTTGCTGATTTTTTCAAAATTCGGTTTAATTGAAACCCAGCTAATATCTTATGACATACTCCAAACTGCAATTATTTCAGTTTCAGTTAATATGTTCAAAGAAAAAACATTTCCTTTCCTTTTATGCTGATGATAACCAATTCTACCTTTGACTTACCTATCTACCTAAAAATCATTATTACTCACTCCAGGCAATGGATTTCTCAGACCTGTGAATGATGAATGATAGTTGAATGATGATAAGACATGTGTTGAATTCAATATTCCCTGCATAGTCTTCCTGTCCAGACAGTCAAAAAAGTCCCTCAGGACTGACAGAAAGGAAACCTTGGATAGCTGTTACTCAGTTTTCCTCAGGTTGTGTTATTCAAAACTATATCGCCATGCTCGCTGGAATCAACATTACATTTGAGTAGCTACTTTGTCGGAAATGCAATAAAGAACTGGTGTGCGTATCTGTTTACAGTGCAAAGAGACTCACAATGATGTACTGAAGGAGTCAGTCAAAATTAATTGCGACTGCAATCAGATTTCTTGCTGCACATCAGTGCTGATAGTGTACAACAGCAGGACACAGTAACAGTTGGTCACCTTGCTGAAAGGGGGGTGACCCGTTATTCAGAGGACCCATTAGTCCAAAACCCCAATAGTACAAAAAATGTGAACCTGCCCATTGTCCCTCTGGCTAGTCTCGATGCTGGTTAGGGTGAAAGCCAGTCAGAGCAGAGCAGGGGTGAGTCTATCACTGAGATTAAATTATGCTGTATCACATGCATGCAAATACGATACTATAAAAACATGGAGTTTGATCTCATGAAAATCTTCAGGGTATCGACTTTGAGGCTGTAAATCACTGCCAAAAGAGACTGGGGGATAAAATGCAACACACAGGCATGTATATTGGGGTCTCTTACATAACAACCAATTAATTAAGTTCACCCTTTCAAAAACACATAACGCCCTTAACATTATTCATTTGTTTTTAGGAATTATGGATGCATGGAGATAAACCACCACCATAACACATCTTTTAAATCATCACACAAGCTGTTAAGTAAAAATAAATAAATAAATAAATACACTGCTCCAATCCTAAATATTCCTTCACGTGGTTCCATCAGTGGAGTCGAGAGAAGTTTTGGATGTACTGGGAAATAGTGTGACAAATATTTTTGATTTAACTAATCAAACATTTACATACGTGTATTGTAATTATGGCAGTCGTCCATGAAGGGAATGAGATAATAACAAACATTGTAGAAGTAACAGAAGTTCCAAATCAAAGGTGATGTATAATTCATAGCTTAACACTTTAATACTACTTTCATCATTTTATCATCTACCTGGAAATTTTCTTTGTGCTCCTCTCTCTAATTCCCCCTTTCTCTCACACACACACTTTCTTTTCTTTTGCCTGAAGCCTTGCATTCATCTGCCTGTCAATCAAACGGCAATGTAAAAAAATATATATAATTAAAATTTTTGTGTACCTTTACTCCCAGGCAAATTCAAACAGTATGTATCAAGCTCAGTGTGTAGAGGACCCACCAAAATGAAGGATTCATTGCAAATAACCCTGTCAGTTCCAGAACAAAAAAAAAAAAGCACCCGCTTATCAACATGTAGACGTAGGCCTAGATGGAAGAGAGGAGTGCTGCAGGCAATGTGTGAAAGTAAACAAATCTCATACAAGTGCACCCGTGGAACTCAGGGTGGGGGGAAAAAAACAAAAGAGAGCAGAAATGGATGAAAATAAAACTTCAGATGAATAAGGGAAACAAAACAACTTTTTCTCATATTTGTTTACTTTGAGCCACATTGCTAATAAATCCAGGCTATAAATCACTTTTCTGTTCCATATTGCTGTGCTGTGTGACGGAGTTCAGTTTTAATACATCAAGCGTTGTGGGATTTAGATGAACAGTCTCATATTTAAAGGAATCCAGTATCAGCTACTTGCCTTTGCTTTGTTGATGTCTCTGAATATCAGTAAGGAAGCAAAATGTGGGGGAAAATTAATCCTTTTACAAATCCTGTCATCTTAATTTTCTCTCAGCCTTTATATTCATAGAAAATATCTTGTCGGCTTTTGTTTTACTAAAAAATAACTTACACCATCATATTATATCTGACTTAATGCACACTGCGGTGGTGAATTAGGGTTAGCAAAAAGACGCGGACTGTTCTCTTTCAAAACCATAATGACCCCCCGTCATCTAACATGCTGGAGAGCTGCCTGCAAATTAAGTGAGCACATGAATCGCAATTACTCAAGCTGTCTTTAATGTTGTGAAGTGTGCTATCCGACAAGCTCGGGATCCTGACATGCATTGAGAGCATATTGTCATCGCTGCCTTTCTCAAGTGTGAAATTACTATCAAATTGAGGATGAGTTGTAAAAAGGCCTGCCTGTGTGTGCTGCTTGGCAGTGGTTCCAGTGACTTCACGTGTCGTATCTCCCGCCGAAATACAAGGGGAGCTTAACAAAATATGAAATCTGTGCTATAACAGAAGAGAAGTGATGATACAAACATGATAAGTGTGAATAAAAAATGACAAAGTAAGAGTACATAAGGTATTTTTATCATTGCCCCCATTCATACAGTGCTACATAACGTGACTTGGTGATCATGTCTGGTTTGGCCCTCAATTACCAATTAAGGGAGGGCTTAATACTACAGAATGCGACAATATAAGGCAATGATCAGGAGTACAATGAACCGATTTGAGTGACAAAAATTAGAATGTGCCTTTGCACATTAGGCAGCAGCTGAATTGGGTCTGGGTCATAGAATGACTAATATGGATAATGTGGACACTGCAAATAATTCACACTGTGAAGCTGTTACAATCCAGCAGCTGGCGGTAATGCAACACTTATGGAGACCAACCACCATAAAAATCAACAGAAGAAGAAGAACTTAGTTACAGTCATTGGTTATCATTACACATTTCTTGTCTATGTATTTCTCTCGTTGACACATTTGACCCAGTGAAGTAACCCACTGTGACAGATGTCCAAGCAGCAGACATTAAGCGGCTCTCTGGCGTTCAGCCATCAACAAAGAAACGACAAACTGAACCTAAGCAGAAGAAAAGACTTTTCTCTGACAAGTGGCTCCAAGAAGTACTGAACGCTGAGCACACTGAAATGTGCTGCATGATATATTGTTCGCATCCACATCAAGCAGATAAAACAGGTGCATTTTATACAGTTTCAAAGAATTTCAACCATCCATTATTTTTTAAACATGAATAGAATAAGGAGACAGTCAAGATGAAAAGTCACCCACTTGCTAAATGGTGAAACAAGTCAAATGAAGAACAATGGCAAGCTGTGTGTAATGTTTTTCTCCAAGCATTTCATAAGGATAACATCCACATCCTATGTCCTCCTATAATGAGGTTTTTGCTTTAGTGAAGTGGCTCGGAGAGAATGTTGGAGGTGCATATCAGGGGAGGACCAATAATGCAAAGCATTGCACAAACTGTCAGTGGGCAGTTAAGAGCAAAGGTGCATTCCACTGAATTTTGAGGGCTGCCCTTCAACGGATTGAAGGACATCACAAAATCACCTTGTAACTTGATAGAGACTCCACTGTGAGTGAAAGGATAAACGTAAAGAAGCAGGAAAACACTGTGCAGTGTCCTCTGTGTATGACTTGGTCCAAATAGCACATACAAGTAATCCAGATTGTTACTCCAACATCATCAAGGTGGTTAAATTGTCTCTTCTGACTTTGAGCAGTGCAGCATGTGAGAGGGGATTCTCATGTCTCAACATAATAAAAACCAAGTCCAGATCTCGTCTCTCAACCCTGATGCACATTCACATGTCAAGGATGACCACAGAGACATGTGGATGGAGACAGCTAATCTGAGACTCAACCAGGGACTGGGAGGTGCATCTTCATCATCCACTGTGCAGGAAGCTGAAGCAGAGGATAGTGAGAAAGACAGCGAGGAAGACTGTGTTTATTAAGACCAAGCTATGTATGGGGTGAGTACCAAACACCATCTCCTGCACTCACCTTTTTTGATTATGGTGTGGAAGAACTTGACTGGCCGATACAGACCTCTGACCCCACCCCTGTTCATCACAACTTATAGAAACTTTTCCTACAGATAAATTTCGACTCCTGCTGATGGAAGGATCTATTTGAGCAGGCTGTTGCATGGGCTGGATGTCAGTGTGTGTGACTGTGTGCCACTCAGGTAAACAGAGAAACACAATCAGATGTGAAAATACATGTGCTTGTTCTCACTGGGGCGAATTGAGGCAAATATTTCAACTTCAAATTAGCATGTATTCTGAGACTGCATGACTCACTTCATCCAAGTACACAAAGACACAAAGAGGAGAAAAAAGGAGAGCACAAAGAGAGGTAGATGCTCCTTTAAGTATTGGTTATGTTGTATGACCAAATGTACTATGTGCTTTTTGCAACATGAAACATCAAACAATACTATGAGTGATATCTCCCACTCTCATTCTGATTCACAAACCACCAGCTTCCATGGGGACCCATCTGCCAGTGAACCTCCTTCCTGTAACCTCACTGGATAACACTAACTAACCTGAGTGACTAACTGAAGACACGTGGTACGTCACTATTATGTGTTGTTGGCACCGTATGTGTGTATCTGTATCAATGTGTGTGTGTTCATACCAGAGAGGGCTGAGCCAGTAATGAAAGGCCTTTGTTTGAGTTAATGAGGACCAAAGTGCTTCAACAGATTCAACAGTCATTTGCTTTAATTAATAATTAGCACATTCTTTAGCAGTTGGGCAGGGAATTTTTAACTGTGTGTGTTATATGTGTGGGTGCGTGTGTGTTTCTGCAGTGCGTGTGAATGTCTTAAGCTTTGATCTTTCCATTCATTGCAGAGATTGTGACTGTGATGCACTTGAATTTCATGCTGTGAAGATTGCAGTGAAGAGCCTTTTAAGCTCCAACAGTTTCTTTCTTTCTCTGCAAGTTCTGTTGAGATATGACTTCTTTTCTCAGGTCACATGGTTTGCTGGTTGTGACAGGTCCAATCCAACAATATATATAAATATATATATAGCAAAAACACACAAATAAAGTCAGACTGTAGATGGATGCGTGTGTCTGTGCACACATCCGCACATTTCAGTCCTCAAAACCAAGTCAATAAACCTATCTAAACATCCACTGACATTTGCAGCATCCTCTCTCGATCGCCTTTCTTCTTCTTTTTCATCCTCTCGTCTTCACACTTTAATTATATAGCAGGTCATTCATTGCTGCAAGAATAACCACGCCATCAATGTGCATTCAACAGATTTCTGTAGATAAATAAAAGCACACTTAAAAACACTTCAGCAGACAGACACACTTACTCACACAGATACACACACAGTTAAACACATTTAACTCAATTAACAAGGCCACAGGGCAGTTCCGTCTGTTCACCATTGGGGGTAAGGAAATAGAAAAAAGCAGAGGAGGGGAAGGAGTTCTGTGCACACAATCTGTGCTGCTGTTTCCTTACATTTATTAATGTACTGTACGGGCCTGATTTAACTCATATATCATTTGTTTTCCTAAACGTGCATTTGCATACAGCCTTGAGCAAAGCAAGGACATGAATTTAAACACAGAGTGCAGTGAATGTGAGCATCACCCAAACACAGAGCCGCAGCACTCACCACCCAAACATTTCTGCCTTTTGCTTCTTTAGCGCATTCACACATTCACATTGACACATTCATTCACACTTTCACACATCAGTGCACGCACAGACACACTGCACACTCTCAATATGGACCATAGGGACAGTCACCTATAGAGTGGCAAACTGTGAAAAATTGATGGATATGAAAAAATGATTTAAAAAAAAAGAAGAAATTCTCTCTTTTCTCTGTAGCTCTTGTAGCACTTTTCTGTCATGTACAGGAATACTTGCTGCATTTTTAATCAAAGTACTGTGGCTCTGACCTTGGTTCTCCTTACTTTTCTTTACTGCTTTGTCTAAGTGTGTTCCAAAGTTGCAGTTGGGTCTCCCTCATGAAATGTGAACAAAAAAATGTGCAAAATGTGCATACTGTCCTACTGAAAGAGGAAGTTACACACCTGCAGGTTTTCATTAAAGTTTTATTAACACTAATTTGTCCTAAAAAAAAGTTTACACCTGTTTTTCACTATTGTAGATGAAACCAGATTTTTACGTAGGCTGCAAAGTCATGAGAAAGTAATTCTTCATCAGTGTTGTTTTATTCACTAAATAGACTAAAATGCAGCCAAATCCCACAAATGATCTGGACCTTTCCCCACCAGTCAGCCCACATTATGATGCTCCATTGAGTGTTCAGATGATAAATAGTTTCAGCACTGTGCCTCGTGTCACTGTGCCCACGCCAAACAATGCTAGAGACCACTAAACGGCCCAAAATCTATTAATGCAACTTTAAGTGAGCAGTAATTACAGATCAAACTGGATTTGAACCTCTTGCGCCATGGCTACTGTTGTGTCCGTCTTCCTCCTGCTTTATCTCTTTAATCCAATCACCGCACATGTTTAAGTCTTGGATTGCACGTCTTTCAATTAATTGTGCGGCCCTTCAGTATCTGTGTTGCTTGTATTGCAGGCCCCAGCTCCACATTAATGCCACCTGCTGATCTGGGACTTTGTTAAAACATGTCTGATTAAGTAACTGCTTGTGTTTCTTACCCCCGTCTGACTTCTTACTGTTCCCAGATCTCATCAATTCATACACACTCGGTGACTATGGTGTGATAACTAATGGGAAACTATGAAAATAGTTGTTTTAAAGCATAATTGTCCTTTAAATTTGAACCAAACGGTCTCAACGGTTTTCCTATGGTTAGCTAAAACAATTTGATTACTACTTCAGTTTTATCTAATAATGTCTAATTTTTGTTTCATTGTGACCTGCAACATGCTGAAAGGTGCATGTGCACATGCATGCACACACCTACGTATACACCCACCCATGCGCACGCACACACGCACGCACGCACGCACGCACGCACACACACACACACACACACACACACACACACACACAGATGATGAGATAAGGTCCTGGTCTTGGACTACATTGTGAGGCCTTGTAGAGACAGGAGAGTTCCATTAGCTAAAGCAGCCGAGCATGGCCACTGCTGGCTCATCACTATCTACCACCCCATCTAGTCAGACGTCTGA